>JAUMJJ010000375.1:1410000-1546139 GCA_033556795.1 Tapera naevia
TGGAAAAGGCCTCTAAAGTCATTGAGTCCAACTGTTAACCCGACACCATCAACTCCATCACTAAAACCATGCCCTTAAGTGCCACATCCATACAGCTTTTAAATCGCTTCAGGGATGGTAACTCCACCAGTTCCTTGGACAGCCTGTTCGAGTGCTTGACAACCCTTTACATGAAGAAATTCTTCCTAATATCCAATCTAAATTTCCCTGGCCCAAGTCAATGTGCTTTTGGAGGAAATCACCTGATCCTCATCACTTGCAGCTTTGCATCATGGAGTGGTCTCAAGGTGGAGAAGTAGGAATTCCTGGTGTGGATTGAATTCACAGAGCATGCTAAAATTACTCCGAAGGAAAATCCCTCTGAAACGCCTATATTGTAGTTGTTGGAAAACACCATGGGGTTTGCTGAATGAGCAGTCCTAAGACTTATTTATACGCTACAGCAGAGCCCCACTTGATAGGTCTATGTGTTAGGGTCAAAACCTGAGGCTCCCATCTCCAGGGACAACACACCAGCCACTAAGATGAAGACTTCTCACACTTGCACGTTTGCACTCTCTCTCTATCTTTCTTTCAACCACTGGCCTGATGAAATACATTAAGTAATATGAAGTTGACAGGTTTCAAGGGGAGAGAATTTTTGTATTCTTCCAGATGCTGTGTAGTCCCTCAGGTTCCATCAGAGAGGAGACCTGAAATCACTGAATCACTCTTGAGAGCCTGGCTTAGAGATGTGGGATATGGGGTGGAGAAACTGCGTATATGTACAGCCATGTTCACAGAGAAACAGCTGAACTCCTTTTCCTTTCCTTTCCTTTCCTTTCCTTTCCTTTCCTTTCCTTTCCTTTCCTTTCCTTTCCTTTCCTTTCCTTTCCTTTCCTTTCCTTTCCTTTCCTTTCCTTTCCTTTCCTTTCCTTTCCTTTCCTTTCCTTTCCTTTCCTCTCCTCTCCTCTCCTCTCCTCTCCTCTCCTCTCCTCTCCTCTCCTCTCCTCTCCTCTCCTCTCCTCTCCTCTCCTCTCCTCTCCTCTCCTCTCCTCTCCTCTCCTCTCCTCTCCTCTCCTCTCCTCTCCTCTCCTCTCCTCTCCTCTCCTCTCCTCTCCTCTCCTCTCCTCTCCTCTCCTCTCCTCTCCTCTCCTCTCCTCTCCTCTCCTCTCCTCTCCTCTCCTCTCCTCTCCTCTCCTCTCCTCTCCTCTCCTCTCCTCTCCTCTCCTCTCTCTCCTCTCCTCCCCTCCCCTCCCCTCCCCTCCCCTCCCCTCCCCTCCCCTCCCCTCCCCTCCCCTCCCCTCCCCTCCCCTCCCCTCCCCTCCCCTCCCCTCCCCGGTGCATGTGACTCCTTACAGGAAAAATGCAAAAGCAAGGCTCCTGGGGAAAGCAGGTGAGGCACCAGAGCTAATGAGCTATGCAATGGTTTCACCTACCTCTAATGCTCATGCTGTTTAATGTGACAACAGGCACATTTTGAGTCCAACTGTGGCTTCAGCTTTAAAGGGAAATATCGGACCTGTGTGTTTTCTCAAGACATGATAAATAATGGCCGGGCTGCAATTTGTTTTTGTGGAGTGCTATTTTTATGTTGATGACAAGAAGTTCCAGGATGAGGCTGGACCATGTGGGCCAAGGGGGTAGAGGTTGCCCAAAGCCACTCCAGTGCTGTGCAAATTTGAGGCTATGCTGGGAAGGAAGTAGGGACAGGTGGAGGGAGGCTGGAATTCTTCCCTCACCCAGCCTGAGTGGAAGTGCTTTGCCCCCAGGCTACAGTGATGTTCCAGTTTTCTGGAGCAGCCCTTCATCCTCATCCTCATTTTCTGCCATCTGTGGGGCCTCTGCACTGCAGCTGGATATGGTCCTGCTGGGATGGGAAGGGGATATCTTATGACAGCTATGAAAACGTGTTGCGTTGGAGAGACGGAACAGCTCTTCGCCTTCTCTGTCTCCACACTGTATTTTACTATTCTCTTCAAATAAAGCAAACATCTTTATTTCCCGTTAGGTGTTCCTGGTGCAAGAATATTTCATTGAGAAATAGTTCTTTAATGCTAATGGGAATTATACTCCTAGTGTGATTTATATTAATAAGGCATGTGCAGTTCCTTAGTACACTCAGACCCACATGGGAAATGGGTTTTTTTTTTTTGGTCCTTCCACACAACATCTGATGAAGTGCTCCAAGCTATTCTCCTCTGGCCTTCCAGATGAAAAATAGTCCGTTGTGTCAACTCCTCAGATGCCTATTTTTACACCTTCTGTTTGTTCTTAGTTTGACGTTGTTAATCACGGTCCCACCAAAGCCCCATTGTTCAGCTCTTCAAGAAGAATGTTGTTATATTGACTGTTTGTGCGTCAGCCCAGCTCTCTGGAGCTGCACTTGGATGAAATTAGATAATTTCCATTAGGAGAACAGGCATTATTAGTCCCCAATGCCAAATTGAAAATAGAGCCAAGATTACTATTTCTGGCTGTGTTCACCTCAGGAAGGAACCTCCTCAGCTTTAATGGGATTTTGCTATTGTTGGTTGCCTTCTGTTTGACACGGGGCCAGCAGGGTTGAAAATTGTTTAGAAAGCTGCATGAAATATAATAGAGCCCAAGCCATTTTCTGCAGCACATTCCAGCATGATGTTTATTTTGGAAAAAAAAAAAAAAAAGAGGAAAAAAATTATTGTCCTTGGCAAAAAAAATCCCACTAACTTGACTCTCAGAACATATGCTTCTTGTTGCTGTTGTGCTTTCAAAACTTGCAGCCAGGACTAGAGTGTTACTTACAGAAGTGACGAATCTAAGAATATTTGTAATGATCTACAGAACTTGTAGAAGCAGATTACAGGCACAGGTGGTGACTTTATGACAGGAAAACAAAGTGATGGATTATACCAGGTCAGGACCGAAAAAAAAAGCCAAGTCTCATGTTTGTCATCTTCGTTTTCTGCAGCTCAGCTTTCCCATCTGTAAAATGGGGTCAAGAACACATCTCTAAGAAATCTCAAAGAAATCAGGAGGACACATGCTCCCCAGAATTTGCCTTTGTGGGTGCTGAGCATCTTCTTAGTCAGGCTCAGCACCTCCATGGACCCAGGCACACAGCCCTGTCCATTCCACTGCCTGCCTTGCCCTGGCAGTAGCCAGACTGTTGCTGTTATCATTTGGAGGGCAGCTCTGCTTTCTCCCCTTCATCATGCTTCTTACTGTGACCTCACCTGAACAACTTGCCTGCATCTTGGGGTACTAATCCTTGACAGCCAGCATGAGAGCGGAGGTGGTGCATTGAACTCAGCCCTGAAATTCCCATGCGTCTTTTTCTGCTCCATATAGTATTGTTTTGTTCTCTGAATGCTGTCTTAAAATAATTATTAATGAAAACAGAGTTGACTTTGGAGTGAAAGTTTCCGGTGCCTTGGCATTTCCAACATGTAAGCTATCTAAGGGTATTGAAATGGAGGGCATTATTTGGATGAGCTCAGAGTCCAAAACCACATTTTCCCTCCAGGCTCCTTCAGAGCCAGACCCACCTTTGCTGCACTTTATCTCTTGTCTATTCAAGCCCATAAGAAGCTGAGCAAATAGAACAAAGGTACCCATCTTCAGAAACCTAAATAGAGCAAGAAATCTTCAAAGCCTTTAGATGAGGATCCACACAACAACGCTGGCATTATCCCTGGGCAATAAACCAGAGTGCTCCTTTGTTTATATTAGCCTAGTGTTTGCTTCTATTTTAACTAACAAACATTGATGGATTGCATAGCTTTGGCTCAAAACCATCCACCAAATAATTGAAAATACAATTAGGCTAAAAGAAAAAATAACACTGCGGACGCGAGCCAACACATTTCCTCAACACAACTCTGCCACCCACCTGCAACTCAGCAAGAGCAAAGCAGTGATCACCCCCAGCAAAACCCAAACCTGAGCCCCTACATAGATCCAGAGCATTGGCCACCTCCAGTGCCTGCCCCAATGGAGATTCTCATGGAGCCAAGCTAGGGCGTTCAGTTTAAATTCATCAGGTCCTGAGTGAGGACCACCCCTTACCATGTTTGCTTGTCTCCTGGTTCAGTTATCTTGTGGAACTGGCAATTTTGGGACAGGTCAGGTCTGAAACTGACTTTGGGCTGTCCCTGCAGAGCATCCTTTTGCACAGGAGAGGCTTTGGGCAGGCTGTGAGAGATGATGGTGCCCCTTCACCATAAGATTTGGCACCTGGGCTCCCTGGGGAATTTTTTCAGTCCCTTTCTCTCCCCACTGCCCCGAGCTGCAAGAATGCACTCTGCCACCACGGAGGTCACCCACTGGTTTCACAGCCCAGTGGTAAACAAACTGGTCCCGGTGTGATGTGTTGTGGAAAGTCTCTTCTGGAATCTTGCAGAGGTATGTGTGTGTCCCTATATACCATCCTAGTTGCCACTCCTAGCAGCTACAGGCAGTGGGGTCTTTGGTACATAGCAGGGTGTGGTTTACGGGTCCCAGATGGAAGTATCCAGATCATGCTCATGTCCCTATTTTCACCAATCTATAAGCTTTGGGTCTGACTAAATGAGTGAAACATTCAGAAATTGTAGATTAGACAGAACATAGTCTGTGTTTACAAGGCTAGCGGAGCCCATCTGCACCCTGGGTATCTCTTTGCACAGAGCATTTGTCTTCTTACTGACCTTTTTTATTTTTTTCCTCTTCATGCTGTGCTATGTTCATTGTCTCCTGCTAAGGAAAGTTTGATAAGAATCTTGCTGAGAGCGGTTTTTAGGAAAACCCATTGCTCCAAAAAGGAACCAACCATTGTAGAGCAAGCACTTCAAAGTTATGGCAGTATCTTGTTTTTTCGTACCAAGTAAATAAACAAATGAAGATGAACAATGTGTTTCCATTTAGGAGGGAGTGTGGGAAAATCCAGGTCTCATCAGACTGGGAAGCAGAGTGGTATATGATGACTAAAAGAGTGGAAATAGTGCAACTGTCAACTGAAGGAATTCAGGGTTGAATAATCATGTTGAGCAGTCAACGTCGGATGGGAACTATGGCCCCAAACCTGTCCATTTGAACTCATCAAGATTCACATGAGAAAACACCCCTAGGCTCCACATGTCACTTGTGGTTTCAGAGGAAGAAGAGGGCTGGGCCATCCCTGCTGCTCAGCAGGCATAAACACGCACCCACACAGACACGCATGGTAGAGCTACGCTTTCATCATGGGAGGTCATGCTGGTGGTACGCCTCACCTTATGTTGCAACTGAATCTAGTGTTGACACTTGCAAAATCCCTCTCCTAGGCATCAGACACCTCTGTGTGGGAGCTCACTGCCTTGCTGTTCAACCTAATTGTCCCCTTGGCACTTTTGTTTGTATTTGGGGGCAAGGTCCTGTATTATGGAGAGACTCAGTTCACTACCTTTACCTTCACTAAGGCATTTTCCATTCTTCAACTGGCATCCTTCAGCATGTGCTGAGGCTCAGTTGGATGCTTCAGGTCTAAGAAAATTGCAGGTTGTTGTCCAGCATGACCCATTGTGAGGATGGCATGACTGATGATAGGATACTAATCCTTGACTGTTCCCATTTCTCACATTTGCACCCCGAGGTGCAGGTGGTTCAGCTGCAGGTGATTGGGACCTGGGCTGTCACCCCATCTTGTGCTTCCAGCACCCCAAGTTCAGCCCAGCCATCAGGGATGATCTATGTGTCTTTCAGTGTTTTCTTTTCTGGATAATTACTCTTTTTTTTTTTCCTTAGCTGTTGAGGGAAGAAGAAAAGGAGAGATCCCATCCTTTGGTGCTGTGGGACTTGGTGCTGTTTTAATAATAATAACAACAAAATACTGAAAAGGAAAAGAAATAGCAGCATGTCAGCATGTTTTTAAGGTTGGAAATGGTGGGAAAAAAAAGACCTTCTAGTCCCAGTGGTATCAGTGAGGAAAAGGTCCATTGGATTCTAGTTCTTAAAAAAATATCTGAGTCATGCAGAAAGTGCTCAGCTTGGATAAAGTGTGGTTACTCGAGCGCTCGGCAAGGGGGAAGGGAAGCAAGCTCGCAGCCCAGAGCCTCATGAAAATTAACAGGCCTGTGAAGATGTGTTCTCTAAGCAGGAGGGTGCTGCTTGCCCAGAGGGAGAGGGAAGAAGAGAGGGAGGGAGGGATGTTCCATTTCTATATCAATCCAAAAAGTTGCTAAATTCAGCCCTTCATTTGCTGAAGAGAAGAACTTGAACTCACACTCCGCCTGGCAAGATAATTTTTCCTCTTGTCATCAAAGGCTGGGAAATGGGTGTCTGTTCTGTAGGAATTCTCCTGAATAGGTGATGACAATTATACCTTTATCCCTTTTTCCACTATTTTATGGAGATGTGAGTCCTAAGATCTGTACTCACAAGCCTCTTTTCCATAAGTGGGATCAGGCAGAGACACTACCTACCTTTGAGGAGAGGATGCTGAGTACACAAGCATTTACATATACTTACGCATGCGTGGGCACAGGACAACACTGCACTGGAAAGCCCAGAGCATTGCATGGACATTTTGCTTGGAGGATGCAGCTGGGACGATGAAAGGGGAGGGAAGGAGTCAGGAATGTCACTCTTCTTCAGAAAGAACCATCTCTAATGGTAAGGAAAGACACAGAGAGACAGAGCAGGGGAGAAAGGATCTGTCTGCATTGCTGGTGTGACAGGATTACTCTAAGTCCCTACTGTGCACTGCATGCTGCTCTTTTGCCATGGCTCTGTTGCGGCAAGCTCCGACTCTCCCATTTCTGGCTGGAATGACAGTAATAGCAATAACAATCTATCCTCTTGGAGAAGCTCCAGAGAAGCCACCCATCACCTCGCTCCAGAGAACCAGGAAATACAAAGTGGAGAGAAAAGCAGCTCTCACCAGCCAGGCTCCCTGCCCTGAGTCTGGGCCAGCTTGCCGGTTCCTTCCAGCCTTCCTGGAACTTGGTTGGGTAGTTTTGAGGCTCAACCTTAACATTGCTTTTGGTTTGATGATTAAATCAAAGTCCAGATTCCCCTGAAGTCATGTGATTTAGGAGCTCATTCTTCAGGTTCAGGCTTACTTGGTTTTATTCCAATCCCAGCTACAAGTGAGCAGGGTTTTCTCTTGCTTCTTCACCAAAAAAAAGTCTAATTTTTCAGAAAAGCATGGAAGTGTCCACATTAAATGCTGTTGAATAAGAAACCTTTCATTTTTATCAACAACTCACTAGGACAGGCATTTTCTCAACAGCCCTATGAACAGGATATATGAGTGAGAAAGCTACAGCATTTAATCACAGTCCCTCAGCCAGGCTAGGTGGAAGGAAGATGTTTTTTCCTGTGGCTTAGACTGAAGCCTCTTTTCCAAAAGAAAGTGGTGATAGTGCAGCTAGAGAGACAAGTCTAGCTAGAGACAATGCAAGCGATCCACCAGTAAAGGACTGGGTCATCATACTTTTTGAAATATCAGGCCCTTGCGGTGTGACAAAATGAACAACTCAAAAAAGAACCAGACAGAATCTCAGTCCGTTTAAAAATAAATGAATGGCTGAGCTATTACTTGTCACCCACACACAAGCCTAGGAAGGAGTGCCCTAAGGTCCAGCTCTACATCCTCCAAAATAAGCACGACTAGAATTTCACTTTGGACCCATCTCTTCAAATACACTACAAATCCCTTTGCAATGAGAAGTGCTTCATAATCCTTCTATTCATGTCTGACCCTCCAAATTTAAACACACATTTGAAAAACAAATGAGGCATGGGTGATGTGCAGGAACAGCTTGCTGCTTCTCCTTTTTTTTAAAAAAAAAGAAAAGAAAAAGATCTATAAAACAGCCTTAAAGAGATCCCTTCAAACAAGTTCTGTTAATTTATTTTTCTTGGAAACTTCCAGTCTCCTTAACTCCTCTTAGACACATAAGAGGTGAATGATTAAGTTGAAACTATTATCTTTACAAAGAACATTTCTGCTGGCTACTGGCCCAGTGGAGGGGAAAAGTGAAATGAAATAAACACGCTAGAGCTATTGTGTCCCCAACCGGTCCCTGTGGCAAGGTGCTGGGAAGCTTGGCAAAGTTGAAAGGAGGTCCCTGGGTGGGGACTGTTAATGAGGCAGGGTACATTTTGGAAGAACATTTTTCTGGCCAGAAATAAGAGTGTATGAATAACTTAACGTGAGACAAAATCAGCCCTCATATAAACAGGTGCCACTCGGAGCTGGTGGCCACTCCTGCCAGCTGCCACCCTCTTTATCCTCCAGACAAGCCACCCACCTCCTGTCCTCTGGTGCTCCTCCAGAATATGAAAGCAAACCCTTTGGCAGCAAAAGGAATGAAATAAATTGTCAGAGTGCCCTACTCTGTAAGGGCATAATGTCTACTACTGTTTCAAACATCTCTGTGCTGCCAAGGTAGCCAGGGACTGTGGGCAAGGAGAGGGACACCATGGTGCCAGGCACTGGGCAGTGGCAGAGCAGGCTGTAGGCATGCTGTTTCCCCAGGATACAAGCCCCACGTGAGATGCATAGCCATGATTCCTGGCTTTGCTGACAGTTGAAGGTGTGACAGAGCCAGCTGGTAATAGCCAGTATGTCCATTTTCCAGCTGACACACAAGCCTCAGGCAGATGTTGGCAGGTGAGTATGGGAAGAATGAAAATCTTGTGCATTAAGAGATGAGCGTCCTCAGGGTCCCCTTCCCGGTGCGCCAAGAGCTGTGGTTACTGCTCCCTGAGTCTCTGAAGCTGGCAGTAACAAGGACCGCACCAAGGCATTGGCACCAATGAAGCTCAGGGACACCTCCAGCTGTTGCTGCAGGAAGACACAAGCTCTGGGGCTGCAGCTATCTGGGGGGACTGTTCACAGCTCCAGGATGACCCACTGACACCAGACCACTCAGGGTCTGTACCAAGGGGCCAGTGGCTGGCCAGACTGCTGACCTTAACCTGGGCACAGAGGGAGATCAAATATGACAGCTCACAAGGTTTATCCGTACAGAACACTCAGGCAAGTGAGCATCTAGAAAGGTTACAAGCACTTAGTCTGATACAACTGCATCTGATTCAGCAGAAATTACATAACTTACTGAAAATGAGGTAATTCAAAAGGCCTAAATAGTTTAATCCAGCTTTATTTCCAGACTTGAGACTATGGAATTAACTTGTCATTAAGAGAAAAATGCTTACTATTTATTACTCCAAAGGAATTATAAGTAACAGACCAATATCTTGCTCAGGACAGAGACATCAGTAAGTCAGCAGATAAGAGTGGTAGGATTCACACAGGCAGTTATGCAGGATGCACATATTGAAGGAGCTCCAAAAATTGTATCTGACTTGCTAATTTCATTTGGAAAAGTGACTTATAAGGTATTGAAAATTGCTTCTGGACCCGAGGAAAAGCTTGAAATGATCACCATAGGCCTATGTGCCTCACATACCAGATGCCTGTTGCTTTGGAATCACCCTGTTGGGTTGCTTAAAAAGAAAAAAAAAGGCCAGAAGTAACATTTATGTCACAAGTCACATCTGCTCCTGTAATTACTTTCCTGTTGGCTGTTTTCAGCGGAGAAGGAAACCCAACCAAACTGATATCCAACAATGGATTACAGTTCACCTCCCTTAAATCTCCAGTTTTTCTGAAGGGAGAAAATAACGTGGCACACAGCTGATCCTCAGCGTGTTGCCACAAGGACAACAGAAAAATCAAATGCTTGGCTTTGAGAGGGTGTTTACAAATCACTCGCCAGGAAAGGAAAGCTTAGAAAAGTCTCCCCTACGAACTTCCTACATAGCCCAACACTGCACAACAATGCCAAAGTCACCTGCCAGGCTGAGCTGCTGCAGGAGAGGAAAATTCATACAAACCTAACAGTGCTGGATCACTGAGGCTTAATCTTCAAGCCACACGCAATCAAAAGACAAACAGTCCGGCAGCAACAGCAGCAATAGCACATGTGCAGAACAATAGCAAGGCAGCCAGGACAAGCTGTTTAAGTGTGGGTCACTTAGAAAAGAGCAGAAAACCTGGCAGATAACAGAAAAAGAGAATAAAAATCTGGTGTCGTGTAAGTCACTTCCAAAGAAAACAGGCAGCATGCATAAATTATCTGCTAGATGAGAAAGAGTGGATTTTCTTCTTCTGCAAGAGTAAAAACGGGGGATGATGCAAACATCCTTTGTACTGTGTGCCTTAGTTTGGATCAGCTAATAGATAACTTCCTTTGCTTTCTCCAACGAAGAAGGAACACAGGAGGCAGCATCTGTTTGCTGTCTCACCAGAGCCAGGATTTTCTTTGTTTGGATTTGAGAACATGATAGGTAAATCCTGAAGCATTTCAGCATTTCACTGCTAAGGCATAGAAAATCCTTATTCCATTACTGCTGCTGCATATCCTGGCAGTGGTATCATCTTTGTATCCTGGATGCCCTCCTGGTGCTGCAGGAGCTTGTTTGGACACCATATGCTCTGTGGAGATGTCCTGAGCATGGCTGAGCCCACCCTGGGCTGGCTCAGCCCCTTGCCTTGCTGCTGCCATGGCAGTGATGTACTCCCACATGCACAGAAAAGGTTTTTCTTTCCCTGCACAGCGGGCACTATGCAAGTTTTACATTTTTAATGTGCTTGACAGTATTTTGTCTCGATGGCAGTGGGCATCCACAGCCCTTGCTGGCTCAGCCTGCCAGGAGGAAGCTTTGGCTGCATCCCCACGTCAGCTGTTGGGAGAGAACATCAGTGACTTTCCCAAGCAGATGGAAAAATGATCTGCCAGGAGCACTGGATCCAGATGTTCAGTGTGACTTCTGACACTAGGTCTGTGGGGACTGATTTCTGCCTGTCAAACCCAGAGCACCAGTTCCATTTCACTCATTGTCATTTTCTTCCTTTTCTTAAAGTGAATCTAAAAATTATTTCCAAACTATTGTTTCAACAGACATACAATAAATCAGATTTCATAAGCAGAGAATGTTGCTGCTCTCCAAGCCAAACACATTCCCATATTTCCTGGCCGAGGATGGCAACCATCAGGACGAGCATTATGTTTTAGCTTTGCCTGAGCCTGAAGTCAATGGCCAGCGAGAGGGTCTCCATCTGGAGTTATTTTACAGCACTAGAACGGTGCTCCTCCAGCAGCAGCCACTGCCTGCCAATATAAAAATAGTTGGGGAAAAAAAAGCAATACATTTTAATAGGTTGGTAGGAGGAAAAAAAAAAGCAATTCTATTCAAGACTTCCATTAAATTTAATTGAGAAATTTATTTTTATAACATTGAAGCAGAGGAATAAAACATAAGTTTCTTGACACTTGCAATTATGATTTCTCATGAGAGGCAAGTCTGGAGTGCCTGTGGCCAAGCCCTGCTCACCTTGTTCACATGAAGAGCACCTCTGAAAGCCAGAGCCACATTAGTGCTTTGTCCCAGGGATGTTCAGACCTGCTGCTGGAGTCCTATCAAATGCTGAAGTAAACTGTCCCTCTTCAGACCCTAGCCTGCAATGATCAGAGCTCGTCTTCTGCCTGAAAGCTTAGTATTTCTGCCCAATTAATATAATGTGCCCTCTCTTTACTTTGTTAAGTCTTAGCTTTCACACTGTGCATCCAAACGTCAGCTCTTTTAAAAACCTGACTCATTTGCTATCTAA
Source organism: Tapera naevia (assembly GCA_033556795.1). Lineage (NCBI taxonomy): Eukaryota > Metazoa > Chordata > Aves > Cuculiformes > Neomorphidae > Tapera > Tapera naevia. The sequence goes on from JAUMJJ010000375.1 coordinate 1,421,600, forward strand.
TGCATTAGGAATATCCTCAGCCTGAGCACACCTTGTATAAAACTACTTTCTCTGATCTGTTTTGAACTTGCCACCTTCTAATTTCATTTAATGTTTCTTTGTTCCAGTGCTATATGACATGGTCCCATCAGTCTATTTTCTCTACACTATTTATTGTTTTCCTTCCCCTCTTAAAACCTAAAGCAACGTTACAGGAGGAAAAAAAAAAAAAAAGGCAAGCAAAATAAAAGCTCCCCAGGAAATTGTTCCAATAAAAAAAAATTATACTGTATGGTGTGGCCTTGCTGCTCTCAACAGGTGTTGCAAACAAAACTGGTGCGGTGTTGAGCTGTCAGGACTGAGGAACCAGGCATGAGATGCACATACATGGTCCAGGCAGCCCAGATACACTGGTACAAGGAGGGCAGGCACCCGGGAGCACAGAGACAGAGGCATTGGCTGAGGCTGCACCCAGCACTGCCAGAACAAGAGACAGGAATTTATTTGTTTGGAATTGAAGTGCAGTAGGCACACCCTGAGGCATTTCAGCATTGCAGCTCTCACCTGGCTGCTCTTGTCAAGAGGCAAAGGTTCCTCCACATCCAGATGCTGTAGAGCCGTGTTCTCACCAACCCAATAGGAAACATGACAAAAATATCACTCTGATGAGTAAAAGCCCCTGGGAGCACTTTTCTAATGAGATTTACAACACCAGTCGGGAAGCAGCCAGGCAGGCAGCATGTTTGCAAGGCTGCTGCAGCAGGCAGCTCCCATCCTGTGCAACTCTGGGAATGTGTTTTACACTGCAGCCACTGCAAAACATAAAGCAGAATAGCTCTCAGACCCCTCCCCAGATGCAGCTCCATCCCACATAGTTTATGTTTTCAGCTGCATTTTTAAAGCATGGCTCATTTCTTTGTTGATACACTGCCCAGTGATCACACAGCTCCTACTGGGAAAGTCTAGGGAGCCCAGAGAAGCTAGATGAGACGGGCCAGCACACAAAGGAGCACTGGGCCTAGACTGGATATCAGTACCGGCAAGGCAACCCTACTGGCCCTTGCTGTGCGTTTACAGTCCAAGGAGACAGATGAACAGAACCTGTTTAGTTTCAGCAGCAGACACTGGTCTCTGGTTGCCCAGCCCACCATGTTGTGGCCAAATACATGGCCATGAAATACTAAAACACCTGAAGTAACAGCTACACCTTTTGGTAGTAAGCCAAAGGACAGCATGGACATTTTTTTAAAATAGCCATGAGATAAACAGAGCATATGACAACACACTGATGTATACTAGGATCACCATGTTCTTCCTCACCACAATAGCGTGGTCACCTTTCCTCTTCTGCCTTCCTTTAAACAAGTGGAACAATAAAACCTAAATTCTGCAGTGCAGCTTCAGCAGCTATTTCACAAGTGACCGCTTCCAGCAATTCAAGCAGCTGCAATCATTCCATCACCCAGAGGCTCAAATACCTGAGAGAGAAGAAGACCTTGTGTATGGTTCTTTGGGGCATACTGTTCTTCTGTATTCCCTGAGGAACAGCCCAGGACTTCGCAGTGCTGGTGTTGACCTTGGACCACCAACCATCACCAGATCTTGGCACTAAGTCTGAGGTCATGGACTATCAAGGCAATGCATTAATCGCAGTCCTTCTCGCTTCACCCGGCAGGCCTGCGAGCGACTGCTGCAGAGGGAGGGAGGCTGGGACACCGAAGCAGCAGCTTCCTGCTCAACCCTGGCCAGAGTAGAAAGAGCAGGGCTGGCCCTTCAGGGCTCTCTCAGAAACTTTAGCTCACCCTTTCCTCCCTTGAATAAGAGGTGTCCGGCTTTGGCTTCTCATCTAGACTGGTAACATTTACACTTTCTGCAGGTCCTAAGCAGGTTCGAACCTCAGAGCAGAGAATGAAGTAAGCAAGCATGGTGCAAACCAGCCTGTTTAGCTATTTGTAAATGAAGAGAAGAACTCTATCAGGATATTGTCCCCTGAAGTGGAGACAAAGCTCATTTTGTTGGAATGGCAGGCACGTGTCTTTACTGGGGAAACAGGATCTGCCTCCTCTCTCTGCTTCCAGCGACCGAGGTCCCAGAAAGCAGGATGTGCGGTGCCTAACAGCACATGATCTTCTCGGTGCAGAGCACTGGGAACTGTTTCCTCCCACACACCCTCCCTCTCCCTCTCCCTCTCCCTCTCCCCCCGCCCCGCCCCCCCCCGGCCCCTGCAGCGAGGAAAGCGACTCAAGGCTTTTAAACCCGGGAACATCCAATTTAAGGGAGGACAATTTTGCAACTGGTTTTTGCACGTCTCCGCAGTTCCTGCTCCCGGTGCAAAGCAGAAGCTCCACGTGCCATCAGCAATTTGTCCAGCCGCAGAGGAATACCCGTCCAGGCACAATGAATCAATCCTCTCTGTCTCTTCAATTAAGTGAAGGCGTACGTGGAGATGGGGGGTACTCTCCCCCGCTCCCGGGGGATAGAAGGCAGCACGCTCAGCACCATCTGCTGTATCCGAGTGCCCTCTACCCGGCGGCGTGGGATGTACAGCACGGCTCGCTTGAGCAGCCTGGCTCTATCCCACCCCTCGCAAAGCGATGTGATCGGTCGTAACAACTAAGAAAAAATGCATCCAGCCGTTGGGACATATCCTCTTTAGTTTCTCAAGACTTATGCCACGATGCCCCAAGTAAGGAAAACGTGCCATTGCAAATGTTTATAACATCTGATTTAATGTTCCGCAGCTTTTCCCAGCCATAAACCAGAACAAATACTCCCAAGATTTATTACATCCTTCCCTCCAGGGCCTTAAGCAATTGTACTTGATTAATTCAACAGTTAAACAGCACCAGGCAGACGCATGATAATTTTGCATCCAGGATTCCTAAGATGCATACAATTTTCCAAAAGGATCTAGATCTAAAACCAGAAAGATGGGTCTCTAAATAAGCTCTTAGCCATTTACATGGGATAACAACATGCACTGGATGTTTTCTCCTTGCAGATAGATGCTAAGCTAATATTTTTCTTGCTCCATGACATTAAGAATTCCTCATCACATCTGTAGCAGTGAATATCCGTTCTTCAGCTTACATTCTATATAGGAAAAATATTATCAAACTTGCCTTATCGCAGTATTATTTTAAGTGATAGAAACATTTCTTCAGTACCATTGTAAATAGGAGCAAGACCTTCTGGTGCATTTCTCCTGTAAGGGCCTCTGATGAGTTTCAATGTCTCCTCTGAGCATACTGAAGAAACTTCCCTCTGCCCCAACACCACGCACAAATACCCACATTTGCTTCAATTCTGCTTCGTTGCAAATCTATGAAAGAGATCTGAAAGTTCATTATTTCCTTTCTCAGCATGTATTACTTACACCAAAGTCTCTGCCAGCAAAGTCTCCATCGTGCTGGTAGCACACTGATGTCAGAAATAGGTACAGTGACAGGCAGTCTCCTTCTAGAAAGGCACTGGTAAAACAGACACTAGAAGTTTCTTACACGTTTCCTCAGGACCTCTTGACAAAAACTCTTCTAACGCTAGCTGGAAAACACAAAGGGGTGCTGGAAGAAAGCAGGTAGCCTTCCTGTTTCATAGCTTCTTCCAGGGTTTTGTTCAGCCCCGAAGACACTTCTGTGCTCAAGGAAGGGTATAAACTGAGCAAGAAAGCAAACCTGCCTTTTGCACATAGTTAATAGAAGCAGAACCAGAAAGGAGCACTTGTGGACAGCATATCAGTTTCGAAGTGCTACAGGCATTGAAAACAGCAAGCCTACTTTATATGATCACTGCAGTGAGCAGGGGGTACAGAATAGGGTCTACTTCAGTTAACTATAATGCATAGAATTTATTGCAAATTAAACTGTTTACTGTACAAGGCAACTTTACAAGTACTCTCATGTTCACAAGGTTTTTTACTGTTGATTTTTCAAGTATTTAAAAACCATCAAAACAATATTAATTGAATGCTCCCCATGCCCTTCTATATCCTCGAAGACATTTACTCATCTTCAAGTAATTGAGAAAAAACACCTAGACTGTTTGCATCTGATGGGTCATTACTGCTCTACAATACCCACTGGAAAATGCACGTTAACAGCAATTTGACAGTAATGTATTTGAAGCTCCATAAAAAGTCGTGGAGTGTATAGACTAGTGCTTCAATTGATTTGAAATATGGCCCAGCATTTGTCTTGGCTGCATTAACAAGGTCTGTTTTACCAATACATTTGTATTTATGATGACTAAAGGCAGATTATAGTTGTTAAAATTTGTCCTCCTGACACGAAAACACTACTTTGTCATTAATACATTTTGTAGTATAAACTATGATGTCAGGTCAATGTAAAGGGTAAAAACTTTCCTAAAGTATGCACACATCATTTTTTTTAAAGCTATTGAGCCTAATGGAATAACAAAGGTCATAATAACAACCCATTACAGCTTCGGTCTTGGCAACTATGTCCACAGAAGAATCCTCCAAGAAACCATCATCATTTCTCTAATGTTATGGCATTAGGACGACAGGAATGGTTCACAAATGAGTCATGTGAGCCCAGAAATGCAGTAGCTATGTGAAAGCTGAGCAATCAATTATTCATTTGTTTACCAAGAGCTTTCTCAGCTGACATTAACCAGAACTTCTTAAAAAGAAGAACTTTACAGCTGTCCTTGGTTGTCCCATGAAGCTGTGCTCAGAGGTTGTAAAGATTGATTAATTTCTCTGTAAGTAATCTGGTACTTTTATTGAAATAAACAACAACACATGGACTAATTAAATGAGTTCAACCTGAGACTCAGTGGGTGTCAGAATATCAAAGACCCAGGGCTGGGGTGATAATGAGATGGGAGAACAGGGCAGGGAAAATGATGTTCAAGCAAGTGGAGTCTTGCTCTTGCTCAAAATGCAGTACACAAAATCCCACGTAAGCTTTCCTGAACCTGACGTATTAAGGATACATATAAACATTTTGGTTGTATTAATGCACATAATTAATCAGCTCTAACTGATTAAATTTTTCTCATTTTGTTGTGATTGTTTACCCTATAGTCTAACAAGGTTGTTACATTGAAATCTTTTTAAACCACAAATAAATAAGATTTAAAGAGGTTTAAATATCAGACTTCTACTCTCTCTAATATATATTCTTTTTGCCTTTTTGGGTTCTAAAGACCCATCCAAACCAGGGAAAACTGCCATAAAAGAAGGAGCCGAGAAAATCTGGATATAAACACAGTGCAATCAAGTGTAAAGCAAGTACATAAAAGGAGGTGATTTTTGGTTTGAACAGTTTCCTCTACACACTAAAGCTTAGGATAAATGCAGAGAGCATAAAAATATGCATACATGGGACTCCACCAAATTACATTTAAATTCCATTAATATTTCTAGATGAAATAAAACTGAGAAAAAGCTGAAACCATAAAATCCTTCATGCTGACACTTCTATTTTGTTCAGGTTAGATTCTCAAGATGACATCTGTGATACCAAAAAATGATTATGGAGTTAGAGATTTTGTTTTTTCAAAATTGCTAGCAAATCAAAACCCCTACCTGAATCTTTTGATATTTACCCTGATCAATCACCCTCAGTTTAATTTTGTTTTCTTTTTCAGACTGAACACAAATACTGAATGCATACTTTAGGAAGCATTTCACGCTTTACCTTGACCTTCATCTACTTCTAGAAATAAGGGCAGTAAAAACTACATTGTTTTAGTGGCATAGCTTACAAGTGGACTCAATGATCTTAAAGGTCTTTTCCAACCTAAATTATTTCTTATTTTCTAAAAGGCCTGTTATGTTTCTAGGGTTTATAGTAAGAATTCAGATTCTGGCAAGAAGAGAGTCCAGTGGGATTTGGGATTTAAGAGGTGGCGTGGCACTGCTGTGAAATCCATCATTGAAAAAAAGCAGATTCTCACTATTCCTATCCTTTTTTAGCACTTTCAAAGAGGCTTTACCTATCCATCCTATGCATTTCTTGAACACACTGTCCCTCCTCCATAGTTTATAAAAACAACCCAATAAAACCAGGAAACCCCAGCACTTACTTGAAGAATAACTGGGATTCCTAGCTAAGGAAAGGCTTGGAGGAAAACCAAGAGTCGACTTTTACTTCTTGTCCTAATTATGCCTAAGAGTTTATTACTAAGATAGTTTATTACTAAGCACAGCTCCATCTTCCTACTTTATGAGGAAAGCAAGTGTCAATCCATTCATGTCAGAGATAAAATACAGGAGGCTCAAAAAGTCTGTGAAGGGTCACTTTAGGCAGAGCTATGAATAGAATCCCTGTCTAAACAAAAGTCTCATCCATTTCACTCCAGTAAATGATTTTGCCAGTCCTGTGAGGTATAGGCTGCCTATAGGTAAAATCCCACCCATCTACTTTCACCAACAGAAGAGGTAACCATTAAAAAAACGAAAAGCAAATGAGTGTATCAGATCTTCAGCATTAGCCACTGAAAAGTAGAAAATCAGGAGAGCAGAGAAATCCTGATTCCCATCATGCAGCTACAAGCTAGAAAATCAATGAACAAAATGTGCATTACCATTCTTTCAATACACTTTTTTACCACAAGGTACTTCTCAAGATGCTTAACCTTCTAACACAAAAGTCTGTACAGAAAGAGTCTAGTCAATGTTGCTTTTGCTAGACATACCTCTAAAGTCACTCACCTCTATTCAAGTGTGCGATTGTCACCTTTTTGTGGTTTGTGGGTTTTTTTGTGTTTTGTTTTTGGTTTATTTTTTTGTGGCTGCATACATAAGTTTAGGGATGGAGGTCTACAAAACACATAGATCATAAAGACCAGGAGCAGATCAAAATGAAAAGCCATGACATAAAGTCATGTATATCTAGACTTTTTAAAAAGACATCTGCCTTAAACACACTTTCTAGTATTTCAGTTGATTTGAGCTTTTATACATGAAAAGTACAGTAAATATAAACACTTATTGGAAAATTGTTTATTTGTACAAAATCTGAGCTGCTTATTCAGATCAAAGAATGGAACCATCATGAGTAAAAAGTGAGAGCTATCATTCCCAAGATGTCGAATTTTCCCAAGGTCACGTATCCTTGAAAGAGTCTCCACCTTTTGAATATCTGAGTCACAGTCCCATCTGCAATAGATAATACACCACTTTACGCAATTAGCTGGAAAACTGTTCCCAAATATGACTGGACAATATAATTTTCTAATATAATTCTAATAATTTAATGGAACCCAATAATGCTACACTAATGTAGCTACACTCACATGAAGGTAAAATGGTTGCCTTCACTTTCTTTTTGTAAAAGGCCTGACTGGAAGTAATGTAAACTAGATCATCTTTTGATTTATTTTACCTTCCTGTACCCACTTTCATCCCAGATGATTAAACCTCTCTGGTCTCTGACCTCTCTCTCTTCCAGCAGCCCAGTTCAAGAAAGGGCTGATTATACATGGCGTATCAGTGACACAGTGGTAGACAATTGCTGCCGCAACATATTCTCCATTTCTGGAAACCAGCACCAATACCCACATCTGCTACCACGCTGCATGCTGGTTCCTGATCTTGGGAAATCCTAAGTATATGGCCTCAGTATGAAACCTAATTTTGAATTTCTTTCTCAGAACAGTTTCCAGCCCCTTTTTTTGATAAAAGCTGATCCTGAAGCAGAATCACTGGATTTCAAATGCTGCCATAGCACTTCTTGTTTAAATATCCTGTTGCTAAATCACTTTGCCTTTTACCTCCTTCCTCCTGCACATGGATGCACTCATAGAGCCAGGTATATTGTTTTAGGGTCCTACAAATAGGCAGCGAAGGGCAGGCTGCAGGAGGGTACAACTGCTTTTGGTGCTTGCACAGAGGTACAGCAAGTTCCAGCTCACCAGGCCCTGTCTGAGGACCTGCTCACTACTTCTAAGAGGGCAGCAGAGCCCAGCATGCTGACACTTCTTTCCATCACCTTAGCACTTACCAGAGTACCTGCCACTTTAGGAAAAGTGGATAGAAACAAGGTCTTGTTGAAGTCAACAGAAGCCTGAACCAGTATTATCCATTGCCAGCTACAGTAACTCCTGGGTGTTATCCAGAAAGAGAGAAAAGGCAAGGAACAATTACGTGAGCACTGATGAGCGAAGACAAAGTAAAACCACAAGGACAAATTAGCATAGGGAGAACAGACAAGTGGTGAGGAAAGCAAATGAATAAATACTACTGCAATCCAGATAGCGATGCTCATGATGAAATGACTTGCCACAGCCATTTTACACAATTCCTTCAGCTTAATCATATTTTTTGGGGATATTTTCCAAGCTATAATGGCATGGAAAAGAAGGGAAAGCCACCCCATCCCTCTCATCTAACCTGTGTTATAATTCTGCTGGAAAAAGTACAGTAAACCAGAACTGCCTTCCTTGTCATCTTCCTCTGACTCATTACTCTGCGGATAAGATAAAACATATTGTCTAAAATATACTCCATTTCAGGATTGCTGTTCTACTAGAAGGAGTAAGCTCAGGCTGTAAAGGAAGTTTGATAATCGAACATCAACATATCACCCAGTGACATGACAGAAAAGAATAAATCCAATTTCGCAAGTCATAAGATCTATATAAGGATATTATTTTTCCAGAGGTCTATGCGATGCAAAACTCAAATCAGAAGGGAATATGGTAGTTCTTTCAGAAACAAGGATTCCGAAAAATAGGTTGTTGGACAGCTGAAAGAGAAAGTGTTCTCCTTTCCTCAGTTTGTAAGTGAGAGCCTGGATTCCTCCCACCCAACTCTAGGTACTGGATTATCTTTGCTTTCTTTGTAGTCAGGAAAAAGACAGGGGCATGTCTTGATGGTGGTGTGACGCCACTAACTCCAGACTCCTCTGCTAGACCCTGCAGCTAGGTGGGAAGTTTTCAGGAAGGCATCTCCACACTGAAATGCATTCTCCAAGCAGTTGGTATTTTAAGAAAGACCCTCACAGGAAGTGAAACAAGTTTAAGATGATTCAGAGAGGGATCATTTACGTTGTGCCTCAGGTACCTGTAAAATTTACACTCACCATGAGAAAGGCAGAAACGCTGTTTCCAAAGCAGTTTCGATTTGGCACTTTTCTTGCCCCAGCAACAAAAGAGGGCAAAATACATTGCATTATAATGTGTTTGCTGTGCTTGTTTGTGGATATGAAAAGCTCTGCTTTCTCTTCCAGCTCATCAGAAACCCCTCACTTGGACCAAAAGAGCTGGGTGCTTTCTGGATTTGCAAGGAGCAGAGAAGTGTATTTGGGAGAATTTGTAAGGCTACAGGTTGCCTAGTAAGGGTGGCCTCTTTTGCCAGTTTTATTATACATTTTTCCTAGGGTTCAATGACTGAATTGAAATGCTGTAAAATAAGGAAAGCATATACAATTTTAGACTGTTAAAGACCTGATCCCGTTTGTGTTGGAAACAATGGGGAAACTTCCATTGATACATACAGTAGGCAATTCTGCAGTAAAACAATCAGTGGCGTGCTTGTGGATACACCACAAACAGCACATGGGAGAAGGAAATCTCTCCCAAGATCCTAATCAAGAGTTGTACTTCCAGTAATACCAAAGCACCTGAGTGGTAGAGGAAGCAGAGCAAGCTCCCTGAAGCCTTCAGCCAGGGGTTACCTGAGCTCCAGTAATAGCAATAGAGCCTTGACAGGTGGGTGACAGGTGTGCAGCAGCAAGTATATTAAAATATAACTTTAAAGTCTATTTATACTTTACTAGTGATTTAAGATCTTGACATTTTATATATTTAAAAAGAAGGAGCAGTGTCAAACAGCTGACTATAACAGTAAAATGCAGCTTTATTTCTTGAACATCTGGAAAAGGATAGGAATAGAAGAACAGTTTGCTGACAAATGTAGAGCTAGCACAGATTTAGGACCTAGTGTTGCCAAATGCAAAGACTCTCCAGGCAAAAAAAAGTGAAGGGTCCTCGGCTGGATCTGCCCTCCAAGATGCAAAAAAGGATATCGGTCTCTCAAATTAATTATTCCCTTTCCCAGAAACCTAGACTTTGTTATATTTATGGGAGCTTAAATTTCATGCACTGGCTTAAGACAGGCTAGAGAGCTCATGTGTAATTTTTTTTTCTGAGAGAAGTTTATGAATTTTGTAAGATGGTCAAAAATGGGCAGAGTTCAGTTTATTACATTGAAGTCTCTTATAGACACAGTTCTCATTTATCCATACAGACATCTTTGTGAGCAGGTACTCAGCAGCAGACCTCACTGGGATTCCTTTGACTTCAGCTGGAAGAGGTCTCGCAGCAGAAGCGGTACATTTTCTGTGCTGCATTTTTGTATATAAATAACATGGTTACAAAACCAGTGATGCTCCTGTGTAGAAAGTTTACCAGTATAAACAGGTCATAGGAAAAAAAAAGAGCTCTGAAGAAGCACAAACCCCTGCAATATTGCTCAACCAAAACATCTTGAAGTAAAGAGAAATGGAAAGATCATCTGTAGCACCCTGAGATCTCAAGTCAAATCCTACTCACTGGATAATTCTTCAGTTTCAGGTCTCACTCTTGGAGATGCTGGATGCGTGGCTTCTTAGGGCTTACAAACCCTAAACTTTAACAGTTCAAACAAGATTATTAAGGCTCTGTACATTCTAATGATGAGCTACTGAAATGTGGAACATGTCAGGAAACACAGGAACACAAATGATTCACTCTAAAAGTGATTTCCACATTGTGCTGTGAATTTTCACAAGTATAAATGAAAACTAAAGTGAAACCACACAGGTTTATGCGCTGTCCGGATAATCAAGGCTAATTTAGCTTCTCTTTGTGTCCATAGATTACATATGTTCTAGATTTGGTTTTGTTTGTTTATTTTATTTTTCCAGAAGGCACAAGGAGAGTTCAATAACAATCATCTAAATTATTTTTAGTCTGCCTATTCTTTGTATAGGTTTTTCTGTCCTAAGTTAATTAATTAATCTGGCATAGGCAGGAATTAGCATTTGTTTTTAATGACTTAAAATACCACATCTATAATGTAAGTGGTTGAACCCATAGGCTACAGAGTTTTAAACACCATTCCAAGCCCTGTCAGCTGTGCTATACCAATGCATTCATTTTTCCTCCACCTCTCAAAGACCACTTCTGTATGGGAGAGCACATCAATGAAGGCTAGCATGTTTTTATAAGAAGGGAACAGGGAGGTCTTAACAGGTTTATGCCGCCATCACCCTCGGGAGAGGACATCACTACAGTAGCTGCTGCACTAGGAACACACAGAAAGAATTTACCAACTAAAGTAGAAATGTAAAAATTGCAACACTGGATCGATGGGCCGAGCTCAATAGCATGAAGTTTAACAAGGTCAGGTTGTGCACTTCAGTCACAACAACCCCACACAACATTAGAGGCTTAGGGAAGAGTAGCTGGAAAGCTGCCTGGCGCAAAAAGACCTCGAGGTTTTGGTTGTCAGCTGGCTGAACATGAGTCAGCAGTATGCCAACAGCTTCCTGGCTTGTATCAGAAATCGTGGGGCCAGCAGAAGTAGGGAAGAGATTGTGCCCCTGTGCTCAGCACTGTTGAGGCTGCACCTCAAATCCTGTTTTGGGCCCCTCACTACAAGAAGGACATTGAGGTGTTGGAGTGTGTCCAGAGAAAGCAATGAAACTGGTGAAGGGGCTGGAGAACAAGTCTTATGAGGAGCAGCTGAGGGAACTGGAGTTGTTTAGTCTGGAGAACAGGAGGCTAAGGAGAGATCTTATTGGTCTGCACAACTACCTGAAAGGAGGCTGTGGTGAGGTGAGCGTTGGTCTCTTCTCCCAAGTGACAGATGATAGGACAAGAGAAAATGTCCTCAAGTTGTGTCAGGGGAGGATTAGACTAGATATTAGGAAAAAATTCTTTACAAAAAGAATGGTCAAGTATTTGAACAGACTGCCCAGGGAAATGGTGGAGTCACCATCCCTGAAGGTGTTCAAAACCCATGTAGATGTGGCTCTTCCTGACATGGTTTAGAAGGCGTGCAGGTGTTGGGCTGATGGTTGGACTTGGTGATCTCAGGGGCCTTTTTCCAACCTTAATATTTCTATGAAACTAGAACAATGGGGCTGGAAAGGACTGTGATAACTCATCCTATTTAATTCCTGCCCCAAGGTATCATCACGTATGTTATTTCTGGGCAGCTTGCCCAATGTGCCCTTAAACATCTCCAATAGCAAAGCCTCTTCTGATGCCAGTTCAGGCCAGCTTCTCCCCATCTTGCCACTCAGTAACATTTTCCTAATGTCTAACCTGGACAAGCTCTGCTGCTCAGCCACCCAAAAACTGAGGGCTGCCATACATAAGGGTCTGCTTAAATGTTATGTTTACTGCTTGAGTTGCGGTAAATTGATGAAGATAGGAATGGCTTCTCTGCGAGGCATCCTGTTCCAGCCAGCAGCATTATGTCCTGGATGAGCCTTTTGCCCTCCTTCTCTAAGGAACAAAACGCAATTCCATCTCCATCGCAGGGATGCTGAAGATTAGTCCTGGTTACCTACAATGATGACAAAACACTGTCATCACCAGCCTTTGTTTCAGAAAAAGAGACAACTGCAACCCTTACCTCAAGGGAAGAGGAGCCAAAGGTGTCTGTACCCTACAAAGCCAAGCACGTCAAAAAATATCCCCTGACGCACCAACCCAAACTCCTTACAGCACAACTGAGCACCAATCAGAGATAGCCTTCAGCAGATTGAGGTGTTAGGTGTTATCACCATTCTGGGGGCAAACTAGCAAAGCCCTGAGTGCCAGCCTTCTCCCTCTGTTGCCTTGGAGTACCACCACAGGGCTTCCAGACCCAGATTACGTGCATCCTGCCTTCTGGCATGCAGAGGCTCTTGGAAGCTTCAGGCTCATTGTGCATGCCCTGCACGGCACATGCAGGCTCCTGCCTGTCTCTGAGAAATGCCTGGCAGCCCTCCAGGTGCCTCTGCTTTCTGGTTGTGCAATGCTGGCTGAAGCCCACTTCATTATCAGATCATTTCCCCTCTCATGTTTCATCTGCTCCTCTCTGAGGAGGAGAGGATGATTATCCTTTCTTTTGGGGTATATAAGATGCCTGCCTCGTGCTGAATTAACATGCCCGAGGTGCCACAAGCCCTTCACAGGGGTCACCAGAGTATTTTACAAGTGATTCCTGGCTCTAATTCAGAAGTGGTTTTCTGCTCTGTTGGCTGGCTGCAGAAACAGTACACAAAATTTTCATGAGCCTGTTATCACCAAGATAAAACCCAAAACTTGGAGACTCACAGCGCCCTCTGCCACCTGCTGGTGCCACCTCCATTGCAAACAGCAGCACGACAGGGCAGCACTACAGGGCTGCACACAGCAGCACTACTGTGAGGCAGGAGAGTGCCCAGGGCTGAGCTGCAGCACCCCAGTGCTTGGAGGTGGGATTTATCCAGTGCTCTCCCAAAATGTAGTGGAAGTGCATCTGAGAGGAGTTTTTTTGTAACACATGAAGACTGCTTTTCCCCATTAGTTCTAATCCATCAAAAGGATGTTAAAAAATAATGTTAAAAATACTGAAATTTTGGCCAAAAGGAAGGTATATGAGGCGGAAAATCGTTCTCAAGTAGCTGTGTTCTTGGAAACGGGAGCCCCCACTAGACCCCTTGCCAGTACTGCAGACCCCAGGAAGGGGTTATCACAGCACTTAAACGTGGGGCGCACTGAGCAGTCATTTAATGTGTTAACCTCCACAGACATCTTCTTGGTTATTTCAAACATTCACATATCATTTCAGAAATCACGGGTTATTACAGATAAATCTTGCCCTGACTTTAGAAAGCACCCCCTTAATTTGTTTAATGAAGCATCATTTCTGCAATGTCACTTGTGCCTGCCTTGAAAGCTGCTTCCAGATATTTCTTTCCTAGGTGATTTTTTTCCCCACCCATTAAGTGCCTGTTGCACAATTTGTCAGGGCATCTTAAAGCGGAGAAGCATCTTGCAAGATTTTGCCTGATGTAGTTATCCCTTCTCAGAGATTGATAGCACGCACAGCATTCTGAAGAAGCTGATTCATGTGCTTATGGTCACTTTTGTGTTCCTGCCTGGCTTGGCCTTGTCCTACACCATTGATGGAAGGCTCCCTAAAGCCCAGACTGCTATTCAGCCATGCTGGGACTGGTTCCATTCACCGATGCAACCAAAAGAAAAATAACCATGCACAAAACTTGACTTGGGACAGGTTTGAAAAGAGAATCTCCGTCAGTTATTTACTTCTTGGCACTGTAGATTGTCGAGACTTTAATTTCAATATGAGGTGAAGGTTCAAAGCAGAGAAGCAGAACTCCTGACACCAATGGGATTAGACATAAATACGTTCACTCTAACCCAACAACAGCCTGTATCCAAATAGATTTTGCATACTCCTGGATAAACTGGTAGCCCATGGCTTGGACAGGTGCACTCTCAGCTGGGTTGGCTGGATGGCCGGGCCCAGAGAGTGCTGGTGAATGGGGCTGTGTCCAGTTGGGGGGCCGGTCACCAGTGGTGTCCCCCAGGAATCTGTGTTGGGTCCAGTTCTGTTTAACATCTTCATTGATGATTTAGATGAGGGGATTGAGTCCATCATAAGCAAATTTGCAGATGACACCAAGTTGGGAGGAAGTGTCGACCTGCCGGAAGGCAGGAGGGCTCTGCAGAGGGACCTTGATAGGCTGGAGAGATGGGCTGAGTCCAACGGGATGAAGTTCAACAAGGCCAAGTGCTGAGTCCTGCACTTTGGCCACAACAACGCCATGCACCGTTACAGGCTGGGGACAGAGTGGCTGGAGAGCAGTCAGGTGGAAAGGGACCTGGGAGTACTGATTGACAGGAAGCTAAAGATGAGTCAGCAGTGTGCCCAGGTGGCCAAGAAGGCCAATGGCATCCTGGCAGGCATCAAGAATGGTGTGGCCAGCAGGGCGAGGGAAGTGATCCTTCCCCTGTACTCGGCATTGGTGAGGCCACACCTTGAGTATTGTGTTCAGTTCTGGGTCCCCCAGTTCAAGAAAGATATTGAGGTGCTGGAGCGGGTCCAGAGAAGAGCGATGAAACTGGTGAAGGGACTTGAGCACAAGTCCTATGAAGAGAGGCTGAGGGAGCTGGGGTTGTTTAGCCTGGAGAAGAGGAGGCTCAGGGGTGACCTCATCGCTCTCTACAACTATCTGAAAGGAGGTTGTAGACAGGTGGGGGTCAAACTCTTCTCCCAGGCAACCAGCAACAGAACAAGAGGGCACGAGCTTAGACTTTGCCGGGGAAGGTTTAGGCTGGATATCAGGAAAAAATTCTTCACAGAATGAGTAATCAGGCATTGGAATGGCCTGCCCAGAGAGGTGGTGGATTCACCATCCCTGGAGGTTTTTAAAATGACTGGATGTGGCACTTAGTGCCATGATCTAGTAATCATGAGGACGTTGGACAAAGGGTTGGACTTGATGATCTTGGAGGTCTCTTCAAATCCAGATGATTCTATGATTCTATGCACTCATCTCTGTAGGAATCTGCCAGGCACACTGGAGTGAAATGCAGAACCCTGGGAGCAATAGCGATGGTCCTTGTACTCAACTGAACTTGCCCTTATCCAGCAGAAACACATGACACTATGTACCATCTTGCTTTATTTTCCTGATGCCAGGAGTGTTTTAGTCCAATAGATGCATGAAAAGTGATGCCAAAAAATCCATGCATAGATCTATAATAGGTTGTGGTGAGCATGATACAAGAATAGCAAGCCAGGGAACCTTCACATTTTGCAGGAATGAATGGTGCTTCCATTGCCTTAACACAAGTTAAATATGTAATTCAAAAGGATTTTCTCATGGGAAAAAGTAAGCAATCGGGAATGGAAATAAAGTGGTCAGAGTTGATTATCTTGCCAACTTGAGATGCCTTCAAACATTTGTTTGTGGCCTGACAAGACAAAATATGAGTACAAATGCAAACCAAGCCATTCTGAAACATAAGTTGATTTCTTACACAGTCAAGGATAAACATGCGTAAGTACATGCACATATATACATACACACACTCTATAAACAGCTGACTACAGTACAGGTTTAAGAGCGAAGGAAATACAATGTCCATATTGTGCTACTGCTTAATGAACATGAGAAAGGACAGGAAGAATTGAAATGATTTTTCAAAAATGCATTTGTATTGTGTGATTGTTGTGGAGAATGTCAGGACTTTGTAATTTTGGGGAGAATACGCAGATTGTACATTGACACTACACCAACAAACTCTAACAAAACCCAAAATCATTATCAGAAGTCTATTATAAACACTGCATGATCAAATGCATGTTCTTTTTAATGAATATGCATAGTATAAATGTGGTTTTATTCAGACTCACCTGTGGGCACACACCCATCTTTTAAATTTACATACCTTGATGACTTCAAATCCAGCTGCAAATCCACTTTGACAGCTCCATCTAGATAAATAGATTAAATACAGTTACCTCCCCTCTTTTAATTCATGGAGAATATATTAAATAGCGTCTGTGAAAGGCCCCTTCAGAGCAGTCGTGCCAGATACACATACTTTATCCAAACCTACTCCATTTAAAAAGGGCAAACAGTCCCAGGGGGACCTGGGAGGGCAGGAATTATATTTAAAGCTATTAGTTAGCCTCACAGATAGTCTATTTTCTTCAAATATAGTTGGCATCAAATGTATTTATGTACATAGAAAGTTCAGTGGGGTAGGAAAAGCTATTTTGGGGTTGCAGAAAGGTCAGACGAATGCAAGGCTTGGTGTTCAGGGCTTTTGTAAGGATGCTAAACTTGACAGAGCTTGTTAGGAAAAGGCATTTTTAGTAAAAGATGCTGGCAGATGTCTCCATAATGGTTACATATATTAAGTAAAAGACTCCACTTGTTGATTATCAATATGGCTTTTCTAGTACTTGGAACTGAGGTGTTAGGATTCTTTTTCATAACAAAATAAACCAAAAAAAATCAGTTTTTTTTTTTTGTTTAAGGTTTAGTTTTGGTTGGGAGGGGTTTTTGTTTGTTTGTTTGTTCTGTTTTGTTTTTTAAGTTAAATTAAACCATATTTTAGCATACTTGTGCAAACAAAAAGAGCTATTTTTTTCTAGCCCTCTTGAAAAGGAAATGTTAAAAAAGCTTTAATACCTTTGAATTAGGAAGTCAAATTAAGTAACTAAGGCTCTCCGTGGAAATGAGATGCCATGGGAAAAGGGACGTACCAGGCTGTCCCTTTTCAGTTTGGAGTATAGTTGGAGTTCAGCCTCCTGCTGCTCCAGAGGCAACCTGCCATACTCAAAGCGCCCACTGGAACCCAGCGAGTGCTGCTGAGTTCCTGCAGGTCTCCAAGAAACCCCAGCCGTGACCTGCCTGGCATGCACCCTGCCAGCAGCTCTCATGGTGTTTGAGGCTTAGCAGCTCTTAGTCAGGGCCACAGGCACCGAGGCTCCAGAGTATTTCCAGCAGCAGAGTTGCAAGCAGGCTTTGGAAGCAGTGTTTCAGATCCACTGGTGCCTCTGACCTCTCCAGGTGAGGGAGCTAACCACTGCTGCTCTCCATGCAAAGAGAATATTTAGTCATGCTGTCCATGTTTGCAGTTTCTCTAGAGTTGGCAAGCGCAAGAGAATAAGTAGGGTAAAAGCACACCAATCTTTTTTATTTACTCCAGCAGCTTTCCCTTGTCTGCTGCACTGCCTGCCTTCCCTCCAGTTCAGCTGCATGCTCAGATGAAAGAAATCAAATAGACTTCATTCTTGTTTGCAATCTTAAAATAAGTACATGGGCTGTTTACCTCTTTATGGATGTACAACACTGACTCCAGCACTGCCACCACTGCTTCCAAAGACAGGCTCCACAAGGCCAAGCTTAGTCCAGGAAAGAAACCGAGCCAGGTTCTCAGTGGTACCACGGAAGCCCTAGCAAGTTGCTCAAGTAATATCTGCTGTCAGCATCCTCCAAGAGGCTGATAAGTCACAGCGGCTTCCTGGAGCACAGCTGCTCCTGGAATGGGTCCTCCTAGAGGGCACAGCCAACACTGCCACTCTGCTTAGCAGATTGAGTCCCACTATGAGGAAGATCCCAGCTGACGTAGGTGTATCAGTCACACAACATGGTACAGTTTGACCATTCACAGACAGCAATTACACATGGGGTTGCATAGAACTGAGGTTCAGCATAGAGCTTCTGCTCCATCAGACACAGTGCCCTAGAGCCTTGACTTTTTTCAGTTGGTTGTTGCAGGATTCGAGTTATGTGCCCTTGTATTTCAAGAAAACTCAGCCTATAACCACTTCTAGTGCTGAGCAGATACTTCTCACAGAAGTCTGAAAGGATCAGGTATTTTTCCAAATTTTTTACAACCAAGTTTAGATTGATGGATCTTTTTGAGTCCCTGGTGCTCTTCCAGGATTAATCACATAGCAACCCTCACACTCCCAATCAGGAAGTTTGTGACTTAAATTTCTGAACACATGAAAACAATCTGTAAGAGAGTTAGTTCTGCTAAAGGCCACGCAATCTGGGAGGGAGTAAACCTTTATATAATCACAGAATCATTTAGGTTGGAGAAGACCCTTAAGGTTGAGTTTGATCATTACCCTAACACTGTAAAATCTAACAGTAAACTGTATCCTTAAGCACCAAGTCTTAATACCTCCAGGAATGGTGACTCAACCACCCTAAGCAGCCTGTTCCAATGCTTGATAATTCTTTTGGTGAAAAAAATTTTTCCTAATATCCAACCTAAGCCTTCCCTGGTGCAACTGAAGGCCATTTCCTCTCATCTTATTGCTTGTTACTTGGGAAAAGAGACTGACACGCATCTCACTACAACCTCCTTTTGGACAGCTTTAGGTCTCTTAAACAGAAATAAAAGAATAAATGGGAGCTGAGGGAAATGAAAATTCATGTCATACCTCTTGAGCAAATCGGGAAGATGCTGATATACTACTGTATTTACATCAATGCAAAGAATGGAGAGTTAATATTTACCATTAAACCACATAACTGTAAACACAGTGGAAGATTTCTATTTTGAGGACCTCAGTCTTTACCTTTTAAAGGACACTCTTGGCACTCTTGATCTCCCCCATGATCTTCTAGTAGTTCAACTATCACTATGGCTTTTGATCTTCTATTAAAAATCTAAAGTTCTTCAAGCATAACAGGAGGTACCCTGGAGCTCACAGT
This sequence comes from Tapera naevia, assembly GCA_033556795.1. Classification (NCBI taxonomy): domain Eukaryota; kingdom Metazoa; phylum Chordata; class Aves; order Cuculiformes; family Neomorphidae; genus Tapera; species Tapera naevia. The sequence continues at coordinate 1,440,775 of JAUMJJ010000375.1, forward strand.
ATGTGGAGACAGATGAAGCATGTATTCTGTGAGTTTGAATTTAGTCTGTTGCTTTTTTTCCTACTGCAGTTAGAGAAGACTACACTATGTGACCCAGTTGGTTTCTTTCACTCCTACACTTCTGTGAGTGAAATCTTGATAAAATGGAATTAAGAGATTTAGCTATCACCTTTTACTTATGCCAAAGTGATATAGGTAGGTCTGTCAAAAATAACTGTCCATGAGTCAGTGCATATAATCATGCCTACTATGACTGAATAATTATCATCCTTCATAACCTTTGAAAAAGAAACTTCAATTAACAGTGAATGCAGCTGGCTTTGAAGCATGGTAATTGTTTCACTGTGCTTATTATCTAGTCCTTAAAGAAAGTGACAACAGTCAGCTGGCAAGCAAGCAATGATAAGCTGTCAGAGCAATTTTTTTTGCACTAGAGGAGACACAATTCTCTCTGTAATCCTGAAGGAAAGCAAGATTTCAGTCAGCTAGGCACCTAGGGCATAATGACTCAAGAGCAAAGGGGAGATGCTTTAGCCTTACACGGGTTAAAAAAATCAAAGAGGTTCCCACCCAAACTCTTCACAACATTCTACATCCTTCTTTGCATCTATGGTCTGCACAGGTAGAAGATTGTCTGTATCATGTGCTGTTTCCCCTCAGGTCATGTGACAGCACTAAGGCAAAGCTACAAGTGGCTATGACGAATATTGGATGTTGACCCTACACCAGAACTGAGGTTTATTCTCTATCCATCTGCACAGAAATGCCTTGAGAACATGCAACCACTCAGCTTCCTGGTTTGATTCATAGCCCCACATCACAGAATCATAGAATCACAGAATCTTCCAATTGGAAAAGACCTTTGAGATCACCAAGCCCAACTGCATCCATTATCCGCTAAACCATGTCCCTCAAAAACTCATCTATCCTTTTTTCAAACATCTCCACAGATGGTGACTCAACCACCTCCCTGGGCAGCCTGTTCCAGTGCCTGACCAACATTTTGGTAAAGAAATTCTTCCTAATATCCAGTCTGAAGCTCCAGCCCTGACTCACACCCTCTATACACCTAAGCCTTGCTCACCGCCTTTCCCCTTCCAACCATTCCTGCTCCCTAGTCAGCCTGATGAAGGAAACTAGCACTTGCCATGCTGACACCATCCTTCTCTTTGCTTTAGACGGCATCTCCTCAGCTCTCTTCATGCCAGCCTCAGCTGTGGCACACGATACCCTCCTTCACAAGTTCAGCCCAAGTTTCATTGCTAGAGTTGACTGTCCACATCCTGGTTATAACAATCCCAAACAAACATTTTCCAGCCGAGGAGCCAAGAGGTATTAACCCCTGCTTCACCAGCACTGACCACTACCATATGCTCCCACGCAACACTATGCAGTTACACAGCAGCACCCAGCACTCCCCTCTCCGCTGTAGGCATCTTCTTCATATACTGCCCACGAAGCAGCGTGGCTAGCAGGGAAGCATGGCACTGTTTCAACATAGTTGAAAAGGAGTATCAATAAAAAAAAGTGAAGAAAATTAGAAGCAGGCAAACCCCATTGTCCCACACCAGGAAAGTGAAGACTCTGCTTCCAGAATACAAATAATGTCATATTGAGTAAGCAGATTTGTTTCAGATGAGGGCAGATGTCTGAAACTCTTACTGACTTCACCGATTTCTCCAGGTAAAATGCAAAAATAATTACTAGTAACAGTGACATTCCAAGAAGAGACTGTTAACATCAACACAAAGGCTATGCAGAATATGTAAAAATAGGAACATTTATGAGGTATGAATGCTGCCTCTCTTCCAGCTGAAGAAAAGATTATACGTGTGGTTTTGATGCCTGCATCATTTTTTAAGAACCTTCTGTCCAAAAGGAACAAAGACTTTGCAGGTGTAGTCCACAGCCCTGCAGCAGCCCAGCATAGGGCATTTCTTACCGATCTCAAATGAGAATAGGGTAATTTAAGGTGCTAGAATAGATCAGAAATGAACACACCGTGGGAGCCATTTTTGAAACCTTTGCCATTTGTAGTGACACGGGCCAGAAACTTCTTTGCTTCTCACAGAGAGGCAGAGCAATGCCTTTGGAAGGCTTTTTTTGGCGGGGGGGGGAGGGAGAGGCAGAATTGGCTGAAGACATATCCACCTCAAATCTCAAGCAAGCAGGAAATTTCTGCCTGCAGTAACTGCTCTTCTCTCACACAGTCTTCTACAAGAACTATGTTGGTGCAGTAAGTGCTATAAAACACATTTTGGCTTTATGCTTAGAGACCTGAAATGGAAAACATGACCTTGTGTTGACTTCTGTGTACTGAACTTTGTGAAAAAAAAAAGGAGATAGCCTGTAAACATCTCTTCTATCTTCTAGGCCATAATGGTTGTAAAACTGAGTCTAAGAATGATTTACATCCGATGGTTCTGCTCTATTATACATAGGCTTCCTCTGGTTAACTCACGTTTTCCTGAACTTAGAGGTAAGATTAAAAAAGTGACCATCACTGTTAATTACACATGGGGTCCTGGAAACAGCAGCAGAAGTTAAATGCCAAAACAGAAAACAAAAAATAAAGATTCACAAATTTTACAGCTTATAAGAGTTTGGATTCATTAAGATTTTATTCTTTTGTTTTCTTCCTCTAGAATTAAGAAAAAAAAATAACATTTTTAAGTACACAATTTAAAAAATAGTGGTTTATGATTGACATGTTCTCAGTCAATTTCCTAAACAGCTTCAGCAAAAGCAAATACAAATCCTACAGTTATAGCAGTTCAACATTTATATGAAGATATTCATATTGTGATGTTCATAAGTTATGCTCTTCACTTCCTGGAATGGCTCTCTTTCATCACATAATTGTCATTTCTGAAATGTGCTGTACTCAGACGCATCCCTGATTTAAGATTCTAGGCAAATTCTTCTAAGGGGCTTTTACAGAGATCTATGAGTGTTTTAGATTCATGGCATTTTCTTAACAAGAACACAGATGCAATTTCTCATTGGAAAGACAGCCCCATCTCCAAATTAGCTCAATTGACGGCAGTCTAAGGAAAGGCAACATGATCTACACCATCCAATTCGTGTTACATAAATTATAATGTGATGCTAAAGCAACAGTAAAAAAAATTATATTTGGCTAGAGGCAAAAATTCAGCTCTTCCCTTCTGTTCCTTTGACTTAATGAAGAGACACCTACTTAACTAATTGCTTTGGCAGGCCAGCAGACTGCCTTTGCTTAATAATACCATTTAGAATTCCACAAGATTTCAGCTTCTAAAATTAAGGATCTTCAGCATAGGCTTTTTAAAAGTGAACCTCGGGATTATTTCCCTTCTCAAGAGTTGCTTTTTCTCTCACTTCCTCCCACTAATCACCGCATCAGGCACTACAATACACAAACATGCAACATGCAGTCCAAACTGGGCACTTGTCTGTCACAGGAACACTTAATACTTACGGAGAACTCTGCTAACAAAAGGATATTCAGAACAACTCTGAGTTAAAAAATAATAGAGAATTACCTTTCCCATACACCTGCTCCAGGCTTGCCTGAATTTGCTTTTGAATTTGCCTTTGAATTTGCTCAAAGGCATGAAAGCTCTTCATTTTGCAGGTCTGAGTTGCAAATATGCAGCAAAACTTTGGTTTCACATTCACAATAGAGAACAAATAATCTAAACACCAAATTGGGTCATAACTGTCATTCACACTTAGACTCCTCTTCTTGGCTAGTTCGACACTATTTCTAGATCTAGTAATCCATAACAAAGCAATAGGTAGACAAGCATTTGAAAGATGGCTGGCTTTTGCCTTGGAGTCCACTTTTTTTTTAAATAATCATATAACATATAAAGAAAAGATACTACTGCCATAATCCAAGTAGTTTCCTCCTCTGTTTTATGCAGCATAAAACACATCAGAACACATGATTATCAGCTTCCTACAAATGGCTGACATTTTGGTTAGAATAGAGGCAGGGGTGGGAGTCAACCAGAGACCTCAAGGTATGAGGATGTTACCATGCTCAGACTAAAACTGCAGCTTCCCAAACATCTGCTTAGCAGCCTAACTTTCTCTAACAAGGGGTTCGTTGAGTCAGAGAGGAACCACACATGAACACAGAGCCCTACAACATTTGCCTGGACATTAGCTTGAACAGGGCAGGCTCAGAATCAGATCACTCGCAACAGCTTTTCTTCCCCTCCAGCGTGCATTGAAACTCTGATGAAGGGAATGCCTAATTCTGTTAGTCAATACAGTAGCAAATGCTTCACTCCAAATGCATCAGTACTCTACAGCCTTGGCATTAGCAGTATGCTTCACAGGACAAAAAAATTGATGGTTCAAACTCTATCGAGCAGAGGTTGATAAACTAAACAAACCCAGACTTACACATCATTATCCAGTGTTCCCATCTCTAGACTAGTGTAGCATTTAGTCAGTTCTCCTTCTCTTCTGATTGTGTTCCAGTCTCAAAAGACAGTAGCAATCTTCAGAAAATGATGGCAGGATAAGAAACATTGCAAAAAACTATCTCCAGACATAGACAAGATAAGATAATTAGGACCAAGGAAGACTGGAATCTAAGACAGAACCTTGCCATCTGCACTCCATATTCAATTGTAAAGGCAGTTCTGTGACCAAAATATTTACACTATGCTTAGTATAACTGGTTTTGTGGTTCTTTATAGGCACTGAGTGTAACTAAAACAAGATGCAAAGCCTTTGCACATGATTTTAGATTCCAATAGCAAGCTTGAAATAAAATTTTAGGAGGTGTGATACTCACAGTAGTGCTATGAAGTCTGTCTTGTGTTAGACTTTCTTCTGTCATACCCTCCATAAAATCTAAAGAAGTGGTTGCTACAGCCATGCAAGTAGATGACACAATCTGAAATGGAAATGACTGGTACTTCATAGCCTCAAAGATTCCCCCTGCACCTTATAAAGGAACATACCACAGAAAATACTGCAAGGAATAAGAAAAAAGTTATGCTAGTGACCATGTTCACTGGAAAACAATTTGCATATCAAAGTTAAAAGGCATCTTCTGATTAAGTTGCTCTCATTACTCAACCATCTTGTACACAGGGTCTCCAACTTGAATTGTTCCTGTTTTGTCAACAGCAAAATATCTTCCAAACAGAGGGCTGGATTTGTATAGGTGTCGCTCAGATGGATCACATAAGCGGTAACTGCAAAGAGAGCCTTCTTTAGAATCAGTGGCAGTAAATCCTAAACGTCAAAATATCAGTGATGAGAGAAATGAGATATGAATTTTGATGCCCTGTTTCGGTCATCGTACTAGACAGAAAACTATATAAACATTAAGAGAAACAAGTAGTTCAAATGGAGAAAAAAGTCTGATTGTATTCACATCCATGTACAATACATAGGCAAAAGAGTTTATAAAAAGAAATGCCAAAGCTGCAAAGTTAGACCTTTAAATACCTTAAATACTTGTTATCCCAGGCATTCAACCTAGCAGAGATGAAAGACTCAAGGAATGTAAAGTTTGCAAGAAAGAAGAGAGAACTTCTTGAATTTTCTTACCATATAGAATTGCAGAAAGCAGAATGGAAGCCAATATACACATATCCTTAGACTGTATTATATCCCACACATACTTCAGACCACTTTCAAAAGACTAGTCTAACATTTGTTGGGATCCAGCCTAAATCCACTCCCATAGCCTAAGAAGCAATGGTATTTTTATAACCTTTTCAATGTTTCCAAGGGCTCTTTCCTGTCCAGGACCCCAGTGTCTGGATCAACAGTTGTTAAAATACACCTGCAATGACAGACAGCACCAAGTCAATAATAGCTTCTTATCATGAATTTCTATACTTGTATATAAAACAAGTCTCAGTTGTTTACCTGGCACAACATACTGTCCCTTTCAACTCCACATCACCAATAAGAACTTCCTCCCAGGCGTCCTGAGGGAAGGTAAATATTATACATAGATTAGACATATCCACATGCAACCATTTTTCCAGGAGTGGTACAGTCGTTACTAGAAGCAGCAGTACCATTCCAGATGATCACCTCTACTTGCACCTTCAAAACATGTACAGTTGTATTCTGGTACTATATTAATGGTCACACCTCTTTTGATACAGATATGGTCAGAGATGCAGTGACAAGACTGCAGTATTGCAAGGGTCAGTTTTTTCTCTTGTGCCCAAGGCTATAAAACATCACATTGTCAATTTATAAATTGTTCATTTTTATCATTAATTGACCGATTATTGCATGTGTAGCTTTCCCTACTTAAAGATGAGCTTTCAGTGGCAGCCTGTCATTTAAATACGCTCATTTTATTCTTTGCTAAGCTAAGTAAGTATTCACAGATCTGTCTTCTCCTTCTATGTTTCACATGCACTGATGTGACCAGAAGCTATATTTCTCCGGAATCCAGATGTAAACATCACAGAAAACGCAGTCTTCCTCATCCTTGAAGTCATCATTACACAGAGAAACTGAGTTACAAAAAAATATGCACAAGCCTTCAAAAAGACATTTAAGACAATTATTTTACCTCCTCGAAAGCGCTGGTATCTGTCACAAAAATATTTGGCCTGAAGTTCTGTATCTTAACTTTCTTCTCCATCCTGGTATTTAGATCTTCCAGTGAAGCTTCTGAGATGATCAAGACTGGGCAACAGTCAGGATAAGCAACCTACATGAACAAACAAACAAATCCTAAGGTTGCTGTATGAGTACAGCAGTTACTGGCTGGAAAAAGGATTTATACAATCAAAAGCAAAACAAACTATCACAACTTCTTACCAAATAACACTGTAATACATACACATCCCAAAGTTTATTTTAGGAGTTACACACAGAATTTAGTATATCAGGAAAACATACTATATGGTAAGTTATGAAAGGTACTCAAGACATGATCTGCTGAACTTCTCATTAATGACCTAAAACGAAGTAACTGGATTTTCTATATAATTCATCTATCTCATCACAACAGCAGAGGTAGTTTCCATAGAGAACATCAATACTAAAATGCAGCGGTCCTCAGTTTGCTCATCATCAGTTTGCTTGGTAGGGGGAGGATTGCCATTCTGGCAAACAAGGCCAATGAACAGTACTAAAAGAAAACTCCTATATATGGTAATTCCACAGGAAAAAAAACGAGAAATTTTGGCAAGAATTTTAGTGTATAGCTCTCCTCCTGTCTTTCTCTTCTATTATTCTCCCCTCCTGCCCATACGTGCCTTTACAACCACAAGATGAGCATTGAAATAACTACACAAATAATTCTGCCTTCTTTGCATGCCAGGATTCCTGAACGGAATCTCTTTTAATCTGACATCCCTTTTGCTGAAATCATTAGACTTCTGTATCGGTCTCAGTGCCTTTACATAATAAAAGCCTAAGTATGAGAGTCCACAATTGAATATAGCTGTTTCTCTTTGTGCAACAACAAGGAAAATACCAATGTCCTACAGACAATTACATCATATCAGGAAAGCAAAGTACTCAGAATCTCCATTTAATTAAAAAGCTTACAGTCATCAGGTACAGCTCAAACCAGGTTTATATGAGGACAAAAAGAAGGGCATCAGTGGCTCCAGTGACGTGAGGAAATACAAGCAAAGCATCTCCTTTTCCTGCCTGCATTAACTTTCTTTAATACCACATCTTCAAGACTCTTCCCACAGAAAGAGAGAGATGAAACATCATTGGACGGAAATTCCTTGGCCCAGGACTATACATAGCCCTGGGATGAGCATCTTCTCTTCAAACAAATTGTTAGGTAACACAACTCACATCAGTACACTTCTAAGACCTAACAACAGATAGTGAATCGACATTCTACGCAACACAGATTACACCTTCAAAGTATCTTTAAAAACCTAACTTTCTTCTATTCACCGAGGTGCAGAAGGAATGCTATTAAGTTCTGCAGCATAACACTTCCCCTTCAAATGTCAGCATCAGACTCTTGAGCTGTGATTGGCTGATATCTTAGAAGAGATTTAAAGTAAAATTTAAGCAAGTCATCCCATCATAGAAAAGGAGAATGTTCTGTGGTTTAAGTACATAACTGTACTGGTTCCAGCTGGGAAAGGGTTAATTTCCCTCTTTTAACAGGGAAAGAGTTACTTTTCACAAGAAGCTGAAAAGGAACACAGCTGGGGCAGGTGACCAAACTGGCCAATAAGATATTCCATGCCATTAATGTCATGTCTCTTGCAGCTCAGAGCGCGGGTCTGGTCCCTCTGAGACCACGACACAGGAGCATGTGCCAGCATCGTTTCCTCTCTGGGCAGCGAGTGGTTTATTACTCTTTTCCTGTAGTCTTTTGCTGCTATTATTGCTGTTGTACTTTCTCTTTGCTGCCCAGTTAAACTGTTCTTATCTCAGCTCAAAAGTTTATCATTTGTTTTTTTTTTTACCCCTGATTCTTCTCATGGCATAATCCAGGAAGGGAGAGCAAAGAGTGGGCAGTTTTGTTATTCTCTGTTGCTTGGCTGGGCTTCATGTGGTTCTTTGTGGCAGGCTGCCAGGTTAAACCACAACAATGACTACACACCTTACAAAACTGTGCTCATTACCAGTGACAGAACAGGCAGGTTTGGGTAAGTGGGTAAGAAACAGTTAAAAGTACTTCTCAGAAAAACAATATTCATTTACCTCATCTGTGGTTCGGAAAACATTCATGATGTCCTTTGACTTTCTTGGCACCATGGAAGGCTCAAAGTGCACCAGTCGATATGGCTCTGAATTCAGGAAAGTGGTGATCCATTGAGCCACTTCATCTCCACAATCCCTGCCCTGGATATCGAGCCCAAACACCCTGAAGAATCACAAGACACAGCAAGTTAGCTGGAAAGCCAAAGGCTCAAGGATGCTTATTATTCAAAGACAAACTTGTTTTAGAAGTAGTATTAAGATACAGTAAAAAAACCCACCGCAATTTTAATGAGGTGGAAGTCGGTTTCTGAATTTGGCACAAGGATCACTCCCAGTGCACAATCTCCTTGGCGTCACCTTGTTTTGAAAGCTAAGTAACATGGACACGGCTGGAAAATACCACTTGGTGAAAGAATGAGGCATGAAACAGCCTTTAGGTGCCCAGAGCTATGTGTCACATACATGACCAGTACAAAACCTAGCTGTTTGCCATACTTTCTATCAAAAAAAGGGTCTACTCTTGCATTTGCGTGGAACCACAACATCAAAAGATTTCTACGCAGAAACCAACTGAAAGGTAATCAATTTCAGGAAATGAATGGCAGTTTGAAAGGACAGAATTGTAGAACAGAATCATAGACTCATTTGGGTGGTAAGAACCTTTAAGAGCATCAAGTCCAAATGCTAACCTAACACTATGAAGAGAATCACTAAACCACATCACTGAACAGCACATCTACATGACTTTTAAATACCTCCAGGGAGGGTGACTCCACCAGTTCCTTGGGCAGCCTGTTCCAATCCTTGACAACCATTTTGGTGAAGAAATTTTTCCTAATATCCTATCTAATCCTCCCCTGACACAACTTGAGGGCATTTACTCTTGTCCTATCACTTGATACTTGAGAAAAGATACCAACATCCACCTCACCACAGCCTCCTTTCAGGCAGTTTTACAGAACCACAAGGTCTGCACTCAGCCTCCTGTTCTCCAGACTGAACAACTCCAGGTCGCTCAGCCGCTCCGCAGAAGACTTGTTCTCCAGACCCTATACCATTACAAATGTAATTAATTATAAATGTCATTGATTGTCAAGGAAGCTTTCCTTCAGATTTTAGTGACGCAAAAATTCAGCCAGAGCTGAGTGAGACTCTTAAGCTCAAACTTAAGAGACTGAGCTACTCTATATGCTAAGAGAGGTTAAAGATTTATAGTGGAAGCAAAGTCCATGGGGCATAAAAAGCTACTGCCAGCAGAATACAAACAAGTTTACACAAGGAACACTCTCCCAGCAAGAAAAAGTCTTCTGAACTTCCCAACAAACTTCAACACGAGTCATGAATAGTTTTACTACTCTCTTCAAAGTAGTGATTTTGACCTAAATGCACTGCGCTCTCTTCTACCTCTGTAATCATACATTGCACAGCTTAAAGGACAGAGATGCCCGCACAGTTCATCTAGCCTGAGCCCAGCTCCTAGAAGTCCTTCTTTACCTATCTGGTGGAGAGATGAATCATTAAGATGCTGTCAGCAACATTCCTGCTCTATTTGCTGGGACCCCTGTATCAGCTCTGTGGCACAGGCTGGGATTAAATGTTGTTGCCCCAGACAGCATTCAGCTATCTTTTACTTCCCTCCATTCTCAGTGCCTGTTTGCCTTCTGGCTGGCTTGACAACACAAGTGAGGGTCTTACAGCTTCCAGCACTATTGTTTTCCACTTATCCCAAGCACTCAGTGGTACAGGGATCCATGAGAACAGATCATGCAATTTAAGTATTGCAACACATACTGGCAAAGGGTAAAATGAAGAACACGAGGCTTCTTAATGAGGCTACAGAAACCCTCTTACATTTGCACAAATAGAAACTGTGCCTACACAATGGCTTCAGTTCTACATTTGACTCCTCCAAACACAGGATTTCTAACTATCTATGTAAAACTTGTAACCGGACTTAACCAGTTTTAAAGATTAGCATCTGCACAGCCTTTTGCAGCCAGACATATTACTGCATTGCCTTAGCTCCAAACTACTAAGCATGAGCCAGGACCAATCTGAAGGCATCATGTATGTTCAGTGGTGGAATAATACAAGTCTGTGCAGAGAACCTTGGCAGCAGAACGTACCGTGCAGTAAAACAGCTACTCCCACTCACAAGCCGGAAGGGAAGAATCTAAGACCAAAAGCCAAATCTTCATTTGCCTGAATATAGGACTATTCTCAAACCTCATTCTTACAAATGGCTGAATGGATCAGAAAGAATTAGCCATGAGATCACAAATGGCAAATTGTTTAAGCATAGCAGAGACATACTAAACCTCAGGATTCCTCCTGAAAACTACCAGGCAATGTTTAACTACAGGTATTGCTAATTTCACATCCTATGACATCACATATAATGCCAGACGATCAGGTAACTTTTAAAGTCCATTTACATGCATCTAACTTTTGCTTATTTGCATTCCCAAAGTTTGGCAATTTTAAAGCCAGGATTGTACAGTAGTTTAAGGCAAAGAAAGTGGAAAAAAAAAGAGAGAAACAAATCCTGGAGATCTAAAATTGGAAAATTCAAGACAATTTTCCATTACTGGAATGCATTTAGCCTATTGAAACATTTTTCTAACAGCACAACATATTTTAGAAAAATATCTTGAAAACTGTGTGTCTTTGTAGTGTTTGTGTCATTGACTAACACATACACATTATAGGACAGTCATTTAAAATTTATTTATTTCTCCATGAGAAATGCTATCATTTGCAACTTGCACCTGCCTTGTAAAAAATGAGATACTGAGCTATGCTGATCAAGGGTTTCCACAGCAACAGATTTACGTTAAAAGCTAGCAAATGCAGTTCCTTTCTGGTACCCTTCTAGTTTTAATTACAGCAGCTGGTATGTTAAACTCCTCTATTATTCAAAGGAAAAAGACTTATGAGTATCTTTGTAGGGGTTAACACCATTTCCAATCACTAAAAGTTTTCTGCTTCCCCTCTGCAGTTTTCCAGCATGAATTTCAATACATGGATAAAATAACTAGGAATGCATTCATCTGACATAGCTCCAGGCACGCAGCTAAATGACTCGATTTGTAACCCATTCACCTTTGAGACAGCACTCACAGGGAATGACTTGCTCTCCGAGAACGCCCATCTTTCCTCAGTGACCACAAAGTGAGCCTCAGGCAACCAAGTCACTAATGTATGCACCTCAGCTAAATGCCTTCAGACAGGGGTGAGGGAATCTAAACTCAGACATTTTACCAATCCCAAACGGCCAGTGTGTATCCAAAAATGCTGATGCATATACTAGAGGTGACTTAAGAAATACCAATATGTGTGTCTCTGAAATGCAATTTCAATTCAAATGCTCAACCCAGCAAAAATTGAAACACTAGCTGTAAACAGAAATGAGCAAACACAGCCGTTTGTGAAGGCTGAAGATCACAATTCATCTGGCAAATGCACAATGTATGGTCTTTGAATAGTGTGCCATCTCTTCCTGACATTTATTTTCACCAGTGTTTAGCAGTTCAAAACTTAACTTTTCATTAGAACGATCAATTCTGGCCTCCTCTATGGAATTTCACACTCCAGTTTTGGCATAAGAAAATGTAAACCGCCATAGAGTCTTGAAAAGCAAAGCATATAAGTGAGACACAGTATTTAGAGGGAAGGGAGGGGTAAACACCTTTCCTCAGTACCTGCAGTTCCGCACAGGGTTCTTCCTGGGTAGTTTTACTGGCACACACACCTTCTTCATGTCTGGGGCCTCCAAGGTCAAGTGACCATTTTCAGAGCCGACAGAAACGAGGACCAGCCGTGGCTCCTGGCGAGCTGTAACCATGTGTCCATCTTCCTTGATCACCAGCCAAAACCTGTAGTGTGGTGGGAAAAGAAAGGCAATGAACAGCACTAAACATGGGAAGCCAGGTGTGACAGGCTCCCACAGCATATGGGCACAGCTACACTGGCATCTCGGGTGCCTATCACCAGGAGAACAGCCAAGGCCTGACCGCAGGGGCTGCCCCAGGCATATCTGTCCCGCAGCTCCCTGCTACCCAGCCCCATCGCCATTCCTGACATGCAGCTCCCTATCCCCATCGCTGTACCTGTCCAATAGCTCCCACTCCCCAACCCCATTGCTGTACTGATACAAGTAGTTACTGTTACAAAAAGTGCAATATTTTAAGTTTCATCTAAGTAACTGTATTTTTTGAAAGTTAGACACACACTTGATCCTCTGATAGCATGTTTTCTTGATAACTTTTTTTTTTAAAGTGTTTTGTTCTCCCAGACACTGTTCAGAAAGAAATGATAACGTCGTGTTGAATATGATCTGTGTGGAGCAGATATATCTCCTAGAACCACCTCTGTTTGCAGCCTTTCCCTATCTAAACTGCAAGGTCAGACTGAGCTGGCTCCAAAGCTCCAATCAGAAGAGATTTGGCCGTTGTGAAGTTCATTAAAAAAAATAAATTGGTCCTTGGAAAGTAACAGAATGTGCATGAGATTTCTGGGAAAACATATGCATATCCACGTAAGTGGGATATACATTGTGTCCCCAGCTCGTCTCGTCACGCCTAGTTGATGGAAATCACTCGCTCATGCGCCCAGTGCTGAGATAAAGGATGCGCTTTATAAAGCTCCAAGACGAGCCTTGCAGAGTTTATTTGCCGGCGGTTTCGGTATCGGTACCTGTCCCGCAGCTCCCCGCTCTGCAGTCCCATGGGCGTCACCCGCGCCCGCCGCACCGCCATGCCCCGGCAGGACTTCACGGGATACACGAAGAGGCTGAGCACGGTCCCCACGCGCTGCAGGCGGCGGCGGCGGCGATGGCGACCCGCGCCCCCCCAGCGCCAGAGCCCGAGCAGGGCGCCCAGCGCCAGCAGCGCCGCCGCGCCCCCCCACAGCCAGCCAGGCCGCGCCGCGCGCAGCCACGCGCCCAGCGCCCAGCGCGCCGTCATCATGGCGACTGCGCCTCGGAGGCAGCGGCGGAAGCGCTAGGGGGGCCGCGGCGGTGGGCGGGCCGCGGGCGGGCGGCCGCCTCCTGTGGCACCGAGCGGTGAGGCCGGACCGGCCTCGATCGGCTTTCACCGCCGCTGGCGCTGGGCGGGGGTCCGAGAGCTTTGGTGGGAGAAAGAGTGCGGTAACAGCGTGGGAAATAGAATCACAGAATGGTTTGGGTTTGGAGGGACCTTAAAGCCCATCCAGCTGCAACTCCCCTGCCATGGGCAGGGACCCCTCCCACCAGACCAGGCTGCTCAAGGCCCCATCCAACCTGGCCTTGAACCCTCCAGGGAGGGGGCATCCACAGCTTCCCTGGGCAACTCGTGCCAGTGCCTCAGCACCCTCATCATGAATTTCTTCCTAATGTCTAATCTAAATCTTGTTCCCCTTCCAGTTTAAAGCCATTCTCTCTCATCCTATCAGTACTTGCTCATGTAAAAGGTCCCTCCCCAGCTCTCTTGTAGCCCCTTCAGGTACTGGAAGGCGGCTATAATGTCTCCCCAGAGCCTTCTTTTGTCCAGGCTGGACAGCCCCAAATCTCTCAGACCATCCTTGTAGCAGAGGTGCTCCATCCACCTGATCATCTTTGTAGCCCTCCTCTGACCCATTCCAACAGTTCCATATCCTTCTACATTGAGGATTCCAGAACCGGACACAAAACTCCAGGTGGGGTCTCACAAGAGTGGAGTAAAGGGGGAGAACCAATCACGCATGATGAGACACGAGCTGTAGAGAGAATGTATTTCCCATTTACATCCATTTGTATACATTTTTCCCAGAAATCTTATGCATATTCTATTACTTTCCAACGACTAATTTTAGTGTTATTATGAACTTCACAACAACCCAGTCTCTGCTAATTGGAGCTTTGAGTCAGCTCTGTCTGACTTTGCATTCTAGATAGGGAAAGACTGCAAATAGAGGTGATTATTGAAGAAAACACATCTGTTCAGTACTTAACACAAAATGTTATCATTTGTCAAAGAACAGCATCTACAAAAACACCATTTGAAAAAAAAATGCTATAAAAACCATGCTATCAGAGGGACATTCTGTCTAACTTTCAAAAAAACTACAGTTACTTAGATGAAATTTCACTGTACTTTAGGTTAAATCAAAATATTCCACTTTTTAGAATAGTAACTACTTCTTTTATCACTGTCATTGTCCAGCCTGACAAAACACAGGCAGCATATGCATTTCTTTTAATATTTGGGCTTTTATTAAAAGTAGTGTTGCAAAGAAAGTATGAACTGTGCATAAATACATGAGTCTGCCAGCATTCAAGAAGCTTTTGGACAATGCCCTCAGTCACATGGTGTGAATGTTGCCAGTGTCCTATGTAGAGATAAGAGTTGGACTCAATAATCCTTTTGGGTCCCTTCCAACTCGGGTAATTCTATGATTCTGTGATTTTGTAATTTAGTTGAATTCACACAGAGATCTTTTATCTGTAACTGCACCCACAGGAGCAAAAAAATGCTATAAGGGGAACGAGGCATCTAATGTATTAGCAAATGTTCAACAAAACAAGACTGTGTAATTAGTGAGCACTGTCTGATAAGCATTGTTTACGAGCATGAATCAAAACAAATTAACGTTAAGTACTAAAAGGAAAAATACAAACAGTTTTTAGAATCTAACAATAAAAGCAATTCATCTAATGCAATAAATAAATAAAAAATAATATGGAGGCTGGCCACAAGGTTTTTAAAAAGCATGGGCACTCCTGATGGTGCTTGTTTTCACAAGTTTTTCATGATAACTATCTGCCATGATTTCGCAAGCACTGGTAGTAATCTGCTCTGCAAATCACAAAATGCAGAAGGCTTTTGCCTTCTGAAGTTCAGTCTATAAGGCATCAAAATGATAGAATTTGGAATAAGAGGATAAAGAGTTTGGTGATGTATTGCTTTCTCCTTCTGTATTTCAGAGAAAATAGGTCTGAAGCGTTTATATATTTTACCAGCATGAGAATTCAGAGAAGTGTAGTTCTACTTAGTGTGAGGGTGTTGTGAATAGCTACAGCTCCTCTCTAGTTACACATGGGCAGCACAATGATGTGCAAAACCAGATTCTTTCAGTTTGAAGCCTTGTTAACTAAATTCAGAAATAGCTCACCTTTACTAACAATTGCATATTAATTCTAAGAAAAAAAATTATTTCTAAATCCAAGAAGAACCTTAAACTTTTATTCCTTAAATCTACCAGCCTGAAGCCTAAGGAGATTTTCTTCAGACCAGCCCTGATAAACAGATGTTGCATTCAGCCCTGACTCTTCTTGGAGGCTATAGCATGAAGGAACTGAAAGAGGAATAACAGAAGGCGGCGGCATCTGCATAATCTCTCCTGCTGTGATACAAGGAACGTTAAATTAGAAATAGCTATAGAGAACATGATTGTGGCTTAATGCTTCAGGTCTAAGACTGCAGCCTTTGAGAAAAGCTCATACACCAGGCAACTCTTAAAAAGCCTCCAGTAAGTAGCTTGACATGCAGGTTTGTTTAATCCTCCATCCCAGGCACACCTGTGCTTACCTAGCAGCCAGCAACTCCTTCTGCTGTACAGCAATGTGAATGAAGTCACTCATACAAAATGTAGCTACTGCTTTTATTACAATACAAACACTGATTCTTGTGCAACAGAACTGTATTTACCATAGCCAGAGTGGGCACAGTAAACCTGCACCTGACAGGAAGTGACCGTGTTTTCAATTGCTCGTAACTTCATCAGACTTCATAACAGTTGTGCTGAAATTTTCCACACCAGGTCCATGTCTCAGGCTGAGTTTGTGTGTGTCTAATCAGATAGAAGATTGGCAATGTCAATCCCATGGCACACTGGGGCAATGGACATGGGCAATGATGGCATATCTTGAAAAGCATGGTGCCAGCTCAGAAGCACCCACAGGACAAATTATCAGGTAGAACAGATTTTATGGAAAATGTAATGATATATCTGTCTTCAGATCCAGTGGGCAACTGGAGATGATTATTATAAAGACAAATCTAAACTCTCTCTTATAATGATGGCTCAATCAGAAGACTAAGAAAGGTGAATGACGAGGAAAGACTTAAAGAACTTTTTTTTTTTGTTTCCTCTAAAGTGATTGGGCATCTTCTAGGTCTTCAGTTATGTGCACAGTGCTTTAGTTGGAAAGACATAAGGTACTGCACTGAGAGGGTGATTTGGATGGACATTACAAAAAAATCCTGGTTATTAAGACGCTGTTCTAAATCAGGTGCCAGGGTGTTAGGATGGAATTAAACATAGGCTGGACTTGTCTTAGTGAGGGAATAGGATTAAATGCCCACACCAGGGATATGCCAGTTATTTTTCCAGAGACTCTCTGATAATTCAGCAAAGGCAAGGATTAGGAGATGACATGGCAAAGTATGCAGTCATCCTGTGCTGATTTCAAGAAGTTATAATAAAAATTATATTACACCCACAGATATATGAATTATATCCTTCCAAATTTAGAACAAACAATAAATTCAAAAAATTCCTTCATAGAGAGGAGGGGAAGATAAAAGCATTGCTGTTTCCTCTTACAGTCTTCAAGGAAACCAGAGTTCAGTGAGTCATGCACTAGAAATGAGCTCAATGAAATTCATGTAGGGAAAAATCAAAGGCAAATAATTGGTGATGATAGAATTAAAAATAGAGTCATTAATGATAGATGCCTTTTAATGGAGCCAGAGCAATGAGAGATGAGATAAAGAGATTTTTTTTTATTTTTTTTTATTTTCGTGAGGCTTTTCTTACACAGAGAATTATAAATACATAAAAATCAGGCAGGCTGGTTGGCTATTTTGCTCATTGTCCATATAGGAAGATGAATTTCCCTTCAGTCAAATGCTAAACTTCAGTGTCCCTAAATCCACCCGGACAATACAGAAGTGGTCATTCCACCCAGTATTATCTGTGTAAGTGTTCAGCCCAGTATTGACTAATGCAGGCTAATTCTCCTCATTTTCCATAAATGCAGTTCTCCAAGTGAATATAATATCGGTCAGGCAGCTTTCGGAATTTGAATAGCCAGAGTAGAGCCGCATGTTATCTCGCAAAGCAGGTAAGGACCAAAGGAGAGGCTTTAATGGGAAGCAGTCCATTTAATCTGCAACACAAGGACTAACACACTTCTGCAGTTAAGGTTTAGCAGCTGTCATGGGGGAGGGTGGGATTCACCAAGCACAGGGAAGTCCCCACCTTAACGCAGGCACAGCTGAAAAAACAATCTTATGCCAGGAAAGGAAGGAGCAAGGATTGTTTTACTCCCAGCAGAAAAAGGGGAATACACAAAACATCAAGAGGCAAGTATAGATGGTGTACCGAGTCCAAAGGAAGTCCTGGGGGAGGTCATTCCAGCCTGCCATCCTCCCTTCACCCTGTGTTTGACATTACATGTCCTGTCTTAAGCAGCTATGGAATCATGGAATCATAGTTGGAAGAGACCTTTGAGATCATTGAGTCCATCTGTGCCTGTCTCCCTACTAAACCATATCCCTAAGAAACTTATCTACCCATCTTTTAAACACCTCCAGGGATGGAGACTCTACCACCTTCCAAAAAATTTTTGGCTGTGTGAGAAAGCATAATCCCTCCAGCAGAGGGGAGATTCAGAAACAAGTAGTGGCTGTGGCTCATCGACTTTCCTTCAGTGAAGCATCCTTAATGAATGTTTTTAAGGCACACCAAGAACCTCAGGGCAATGTAATGCATTTGTAGGTGTAGAAGGAAAAAAAAAAAATAACAAACCTGTGAACAATGTTCCTATAGCTTTATGTTTGAAACATTTGCAAACAGAAGGCACATGATTCAACTAGGTAGAAAACACGGTTATATGGAGACACACATTACACTGCTGGGACCCAACATCCTGAAGATGGATTTGGACAAACCAGGAAGCTAGCCTAGGGGAGGGCAGGAAATCTCTGCAGCAGGCAGCGAGGCTGGTCAACGAGCCAGGCTAACAAGGCTGAAAGTCTGATTTTTCCCAGGAGGTGGCACTAAAGGACAACGGCCTTTCAGCCGTCAGTGTGCAATGCAGCGGAAACTGCTTTGGGCCAAACTGTTCTCGGGCAGCTTGCACTGCCATCTTTGCAAGTTACTACTTGTTATCAGAGGCAAAGCTTTACTGTCTGTACTTTTAGAAAGGGTGAGGATATCTGTCTTTGACACCTCTACACAATATTCTGCTTGCCATGACAAGGTCCCACTGATAGCCTCAGAGAGTCACCCAGGCCAGAAGGATCCCAGGAGGTCTCTCCTTCAGCTTCCTGCTCAGAGCAGGATCAACACTGAATTCAGACTGGGGCACTTGTATGGTCATGCCTTGAAAACCTCCAGAGACAGATTCTCCCCAGCCTCCTAAGGCAAACTCTTCTCATGCTTAAGATTATCTTAATAGAGCTTTTTCTACCTTGTATCTGGAAGTGCACAGTTTCAATTTATGACCATTGCCCCTTGCTGTCTGACTGTGGGCCTCAGTAAAGAGCCTTACTCCATCTTATTCTTAGATATTGAAAATGTGCTCTAAGGTCCCTCTAAAGCCTTCCCTCCTCCAGCTAAACAAGCCCAGAGCTCCAAGTCTCTGCTTTGAAGGTAACACAGGATTCAGGAAGAAGCTCAGGCTAGACTTCACCATGAAACAGGCCTAATAATTATTTCTTACAAGGAGAAGGAAGAGATTAATTTTCTTCCTTTACTTGCTAAAATGGGACTCAGGATACAGCAGCCCAACAAAAAACCTGCCCCCTTGCCAGTCTTGCAAACAGGCAGAGAACAGCAAGGTTGTTCATCCCTGAAGTGAACACTGGCCTGGGACTGGCAAAGCCCTGGAAGTGCTGAAAGTGTCGCGTGAAGTACTGCTCTCGTCAGTTACAGCGCTTGAAAAACAAACTGTACAAGAGTGTTTCCTTGCTTCTAATGTTGCAGGACAAAAGACAATAGCTGAGAGTCCTTTGCCATTTCCTCAGCGCCTACAGTAAACCAGAGCAGCAATTAAATGTTCTGGAAAAAAAACAGCAGAAATAAGCTTTGTTCTGCTCCATGACTCATTGAGCAGGCATTAGGATAGCCAGGAATTTAATTTGAAAGTGACTTACCAGACTGTCGGGTGAGTGGAGTCCATTCCTGGGAGGACCTTGGAGGAGTTGACTGCTTCTTACCACTCTTGCATAAATTCAGCTTATTTATCCTGCTGTTCATTATAAAACATGGTGAAAGGCAGGTAGAAATCTAAAAGAAACCAGATAGTATGGTAGAACACCACTGAAAATAAAAACCTGTGAGGTAAAGCAATGGGTAGAGATGCCAAGCAAGTGCCTGAAGGGAGAAACGCATTTTGTCCGGCAGTAATATCCATAGCATCCCTCCTTTGTCTATGAGAGGGTCAAATGTCTGTTCTGATCCTCAGAGGAACCAGGAGATAAGTTGCAGACAAGCCCATTTTAATAAAAGCCTGCCTGCACCCATGGGCTGAAAGCTCTCCCTGCTGGGGTGGCTCCTCCAAGCCCAGCCTCACCAAGAGCACTTAAATCCCGTGTACTCATGCAGCTACTGGGAGTTAATACTGGACTGCCCTCCTTGCTTGGCATGCTGTCAGGGCCAGGACTGTCCTGGAGAGCCCCTCCTCACCACCTTGCTCTCCTCTGAGTCACTTGCAGACTTCTAGCACAGAGGCTCTCCTTCAAGTGGAATTTGTCATTTCTTGTCAGCTGAGCAGGGCAACCTGCCACCCAGTGCCCAGTGAGTTGGAGAACATTTCCTTTTATTTCTCATGCCACTGAGAGGAAAAGGACATGGGGATGTTTTCCGACAGCCAGCTGAACATGAGCCAGCAGTGTGCCAAAGTGGACAAGAAGGCCAGTAGAATCCTGACTTGTATCAGAAATGGTGTTGCCAGCAGGAGTAGGGAGGTGATTGTGCCCCTGTATTCCATACCGCTGATGCTGCACCTTGAATCCTGTGCTCAGTTTTGGGCTCCTCATTATAAGAAGGACATTTAGCTGCTGGAGTGTGTCCAGAGAAGGGCAACAAAGGTAGTGAAGGGTCTGGAACACAAGTCTTATGAGAAGAGTCTGTTTAGTCTGAAGAAAAGGAGGTTGAGGAGAGACGTTATCGCTCTCTACAACTACCTGAATGAGGCTGTGATGAGGCAGGTGTTGGTCTCTTAGAACCATAGAATGGTCTGAGTCAGAAGGAACTCATCTATTTACAACCCTCCTGCCGTTCTCCCAGGTGACAAATGATAGGACAAGAAGAAATAGCCTCAAGTTGTATCAGGGGAGGTTCAGATTGGATATTAGGAGAAATTTCTTTGCTGAAAGAGTGGTGAAGCACTGGAGCAAGGTGCACCATCCCTGGGCATGTTCAAAATACTGTAGATATAGCAATTTTGTGTCATGGTCTAGTAGGTATGGTGCTGTTGGGCTGACGGTTGGACTTGATCTTAGAGGTCTTTTCCAATCTTAATGATTCTATGAACACAAAACTTTTAGCAACAGTGCTGCAGGTTTTGTCCTATCCCACCTGTTTGCATAGTAGACCTGGCAGAGCAGGGATGCTGCCATAACTGACAGGAACAACAGCCCTCTGCCACCTACCCCTCTGAAAATGAACCTCACCCTCCCAGATTCAGATTTGCTAGATGTTGCTGTGTCAGCTGGGCTGGTGAATAGAGCAGAAAACCTTCAGGCCAAACCTTTGACCTCACAAATTCAGTCCACCAGCTGAGGAATGCCTTACTGCTCATGGAGTACTGATAAGCAGCACTAATTGGTAGCCTCAGCAAGAACTATCAGTTCATTTTGAGGAAGGAAAATAAGCTGGCATGAATCACCAGCCGTTTTGTAGCAACAGAATAGGCTACTTACTTACTGTTTCTTTCTCTTTCCTCTTTCTTTTTTATCTATTTTAGAAACATTGTTCAGGAGAATCTGACTTGCCAACATGCATCAAGCTTTTCTTTTCTCAGGCTCACACAGAAACACCATTTACATACCATTCTGGTTCTGTGTGGATGGCCACCAGGCTATTCCCTTTAAGTTACACCAGACAAGCAGAGACCATAGGTCAGTAGGCAAAAGTCAGTAGTACCTGTTGTGCTGAGCAGTTCATGAGCTAAAGTTCATGTTTACCTTTGTGGCAAGTCCTTGCACTGAACAGGTTAGACCCAGGGTGTTGCAATAAGGGAGCAATCTTTCTATTCATGGACAAACAGGCACATTCATTTCTCAAAGAATTGCTTCAGTCATTTTTTTTAAAAAAAAAAAAAAGCTCTAATGATTCACACTGTAAAAGCACTGTAAAACAGTGTAAAAAAGGATAGTGTAACAAAATTTGAAGTTAATCCCAAAACATGCAGGCTGCTGTGCCATGTGGGTGTTAGGACAGCCCTGTTCTCACAGCAGAAGACAGAGCTGTTACCAGTACCCTCTGGCATGCTGGTGGGGCAGAACGGAGGGACAGAATTTCCCCACAGGAAAGTTCAAGAGCATGAAATCAGTGAGCAAAATCCCCTTTCTATCTATTTCTACCCCAACTCATGCAGCCTTAGAACCTGCCTTTCCCAAGCATTTCCATGCAGTCTAAGCTACAACCACATCCTTCTAGAAGAGTGCTGAGGCCATGGGCAGCAGAACATGGGGAAGTTTACATTGCAGCTTCCCTCGCTGCTTGCGCCACCGCTGAGAAACGCCTCCTTTGTGCCCTTACTTATGTATATAGGTAAATACAAGACATGGATCACATTACTTTTATTTACAGTTCAATTAGAAAAGAACATTAAAAGCAAACCCCACCTCTGTTTTATTTACTCTATTTAAAAGAAATACAGTCTAGTTTGCTGACATGAAAACCCCTTCATTCATAAGAAGGCAAAGAAAGCAAATGAACAGCATTTTTTTCCACAGTGTAAGTCAACGCCTCGATTACAAAAATACTATCAAAACTAGAAAGATATATAATACAGAGAAAGTGCTAGCAAGGGAAATCCTTTACTGCTACCACAAAAGACTGACAAAAAAACCCAAACAAACCAAAAACCTACAGCATTTTGAAGGCACATAACCCCCCCTTGTTCCTGCATCATCAACACAAAATTTATCTCACTAGAAGTGTGACGTGGAAGCTGCTCCATCCACACCACTGAGCTGAGCTATCTGATGTTGACATGCTCTAGCTACAGTTTTCACATACAGAAAAGAAGATAGAACTGGCAGGTTATTTGGCCCCATGTTTACACAAAATGGTTGTACATTATTATACAAAACACTATGTAGTGTTTTTCAGATGCAACTGGTAATCCATTTTCTTTTCTGGCTAAGACCATGTAACTGCTGTTCTTACAGCCCTAGCTTCCAGAGTCAGGTATGTCAGATGTAAACTCCATTCTCAGTAAGGAAAGTATAAACAAGTTTCACAGCAGCAGAGGAAAAGTTTAAAATAGCAATCACAGTGAACATTCAATGCCCACCCCAAAATCAGAAGACAAATACACCTCATCCTCTTCCTGGATTTTTACATCAGCCTTAAAATTTAAAGGCTCATTATTTCCAGTGTTTGAAATTAATAACTGTGAAGCAGCAAAGCTCACCATATTTCAGGCCATAGTCCATTTATATGTGAGTGTATTTGTAAGTATACTCATAACCTTAACCCTCTCAGGGAGAAAAAAAGGACATCAGAAAACCAAAGACTACCTTATCCTGATCCCTCATTACCTGTTTCCTCCACTGCTTTGACAACTCCTCTCAGTAGCCAGACTCAGATCTCCACCTCCCCAGCTGCTCCCCTCATCCTCTGCTTCCCTTCCTTTCTTTCTGTCTCATCTACTTGCTTTTCCATCCGTCCTTGGCTCCCTTCCACATACAGCCCAAAGCTTTAAAAAACACCTTATGTCTGAGAGCAAACTTCAGCTCAATTAGTTGAAGATTATTTCCTCATCCTTACGTTTCTTTGACTCAATCTGATTTTATAAAGCGCTGGAAGTTTTGCAGAGAAGAGAACTCCATCCAGGGGAAGGGGATGGCCAAGGGGGTTGTCCAAGATGTTTCTCAGATTTAATCCTAAACAGCAATGGCCCGGCATCCTTCCCAGTGGGGCACGTGGAGCTGCACTAGCGGACAAAGGAAGCCACCTGAGCTGCCACTCCAAAGGGAGCAGAATAGGCCACTGCTAACCCTTGCAGGCCGACCACCAAGTAGTGGCATCCCTTCCGCAGAGCTTTGCCGACATTCTGTGGAGAGAGAGAGATAGGAGAAGGGAATAAAAATAGGAGAGGTGATAGAAAATACCTTCACATGAAATTGTTCTGACAGCTAGTGTTGCCAACCCAGAAAATTAATTTCTCCCACCACTAATGAGGGCTTAAGCATGGAACAATCCTTTACCATCTATTTTTTTACAAAAATATACACCCACAGAGTATAGTTAAGCCGAACCGATGCGGCTTCCACAGGAAGCCAGGCTTTTATTTGGGCTTCTATTCAAAACCAAAATTAGTCTAAATTCACACCTATTTGTAGAGGTATGTGTTTCACTCACATACATGTTCTAAGTACGGTAGTAACTCCAAAAAGCACATAAGTTGTTAAAAATGGTGCTGAACAAGAAGGCAGTAAATCACTGAATCATTTAAACTAAAACCCTTAATCTAATTTCAATTTCACTTTTGATAGTTTTTGCTGATATAGCTGGTCATGACTAGAGAATTAATAGAATGGGGTCAGGTTGGGAGTAATATCAGCATTAACCATTAATAATACTTCATGGTTGTGTGGAACTAGATCAAAATCATCTCTTGTAATATGGAAAACAGTGAAACAGAAGATTTATTTTAAAATATAATAGAACTGGTAAAACCCAGTCAATATCTATTACATTCCTAGGATTTCTAAAAGCTGAATTATGACTGTAATGGCACATAAAAACCTTCAGCTATGATGATGCCATTGCATAGCTGAATTTTGCTATATTTACTTCTGTGGAAACTTACTTGAAGGGAGCTGGGATGGCAAATTAAAAAGGTACCTCAAACCCAGGGGAAGGGCCTGGAGACGGAGAAGGAAATGCAGGGCCTTCCCTTCCCACATCTGCTCCCATCCTACCATGTCACGCTGGCAGCTTCTTTCCTACCTCACCAATGCTTTCACAAGTTGGTCCTTACTGCCAAAGCTAAACTGCAAACCTTCCATGGGGGCATGTTCTCTGACCAATACAAAAGGGAATACACAGTGTCTCAGAATTGGCCTGTGCTCTAAATACTTTGATAAGCTCTGATATACCACCAGCACATAACAGCAATACCACCGATAGCAAAACTATGAACTACTGTGACATACCCGTGCTTACAAAACTGCTTTGAACAAATCGAGCCTGCAGACTTAAGGCTGCTTCATATTATATGTGTTTACTGTGACTTGGAAATCACAGTGTTGGAAACTGGAGGTATCGAATCCATCATGAAAGAAGAATTCATCTCTCTATGAAACGGTAGTATTTGTGAGGCAGCTCATGACTATGCTGCCATCTGTAAACTCTGTGAATTTCAAAAGTAACTTTGCCAAGCTAACTCCCATTTTCTGCATGTCAAACATAGCAAGCATATCTTTACCAAAATCATCATTTTTTTTAAAGAACACAGCAGAAATTCAGGCCTCATACTGACATCAGTAAACACAGAATCATGGAATGGTTTGGGCTGGAAGGAACCTTTACAGATCATGCAGTCCAAGCCCTGTGCAGTGAGCAGAGACATCTTCAACTAGATCAGGTTTTCCAGAGCCCCATCCAACCTGATTTTGAAGATTTCCATGGATAGGGCACCTACCACATCTCTGGGCAACCTGTTCCAGGGTTTTCACCAATCTCAGCGTAAAAGATTTCTTCCTAATACCTAGTCTAAACCTACTTTCTTTTATTTTAAAACCACTACTCTTTGTCTTATTGCTGCAGGCCCTGCTAAAAAAAGGTTTTCCCTATCTTTCTTATAAGTCCCCTTTAAGTATTGAAAAGCTGCCGTAAGGTCTCCTTGGAGTCTTCTCCAAGCTGAACAGAGCGAGAGAATCCAAGGCTCCAGGCACCAGACAGCTTTTTTCCTGCTAACACAGACCCTATTTTTTTGTTACAAATACACAAGACATACCCAAGCTGTATTTAAGTGACATGAACAACAGAAAAATAATTGAATTCTTCCAAATAGCACTTCCATAATTGAAGGCACCACCCACCCTCCAGGGGAGGGAGGGAAATAAACCATCTGACTGCAGGGCTTGTGGCTTTCCGCACAGGAAAGCAAAACAACGATTTTGATCCAAAATAGCAGTTACACAATGAGGACTGTGTTGCATGTTTTTCTTTAACTCATACCACTGCTTTTCAGGGGACAACTCAAAAGCAAACTGAAAAACAAGTGTGCTTCAGGGATGTTCTTTCAGTCTGTTAAGTAGAAAAAAAGAAGAGGGCCATTTAAGTGGAAGTTAACTGGAAGCTTTAAGGAATGGTGTCAAACTTTGACACCACAATGGTGTCAAAACCCTGATGTGGATGGAAATGCAGAACAAAGAAAGGCAAAATACTCCTCACATGGATCAGTTTAGTGTCATTTTCACTCAGAAACTCACATTTACTACTCTCTGATCCAGGCGTGGGATGGTGTTATAGTGATACCGAAAATGCTGGCAAATAAACTCAAAGATTCAAGTTTTAGAAAGCAGCATCATTTATTTCAGTGCTGGGCACTTGAAGGAGTGATTTCCATCAATCACGCATGACAAGATAAGAGCTGGGGACAGAATGTATTTCCCACCTACATGCATATGTATAAATTTTCCCAGAAATCTTATGCTTATTCTATTACTTTCCAAGGACTAATTTTAATTTTATTACGAATTTCGCAACAGCCCAGTCTCTGCTAACTGGAGCTTTGGAGCCAGTTCTCTGTCTGAATTTGCATTTTAGATAGGAAAAGGCTGCAAACAGGTGATCGTAGAAGGAGACACATTTCTTCAGCATGGATCATACTTAACATAAGCCGCTACCATTTGCCTTTGAACAGTGTCTGCCAAAAAACACTATTTGAAAAAAACTAGTTATCAAGAAAACGTGCTATCAGATGGACATTCTGTTTAACTTGCCAAAACCACAGTTACTTAGATGAAACTTCAGCATAAATAATATTCCACTTTTTGTAATAGTAACTACTTCTTGTATCAACAGAAAAGTACAATGGTTTGGGTTGGAAGGGACCTTAAAAATCACACCGTTTCAACTCCCCTGCCATGGGCAAGGATACTTTCTGCTAGTTCAGGTTGCTCATGTCGTGCCTTCCCCCGCAGGGCAGCTCCTTTTGGGCCCCTCACTACAAGAGGGACATTAAGGTGCTGGAGCGTGTCCAGCGAAGGGCAACGAAGCTGGTATAGGGTCTGAAGAACAAGTCTTATGAGGAGTGGCTGAGGGAACTGGGTCTGTTTAGCGTGCAGAAGAGGAGGCTGAAGGGAAGACCTTATCACTGTCTACAACTGCCTGAAAGGAGGTTGTAGCAAGGGGGGGGGGGGGGGGGGGGGGGGGGGGGAGGGAGGATGTGGGGGTGTGGTCTCTTCTCCCAGGTCGAGCTTCACCAGAAGAGGTTCAGATGAGAAAAAAATTCTTCACTGAAAGGGTGGTCAGGCACTGGCACAGCTGCCCGGGGAGGTGGTTAAGTCACCATCCCTGGAGGGATTCAAAAGACGGGTAGATGAGATGCTCTGGGACATGGTTTAGTAGTGGGGAGGTGCGGTTGGACTCGACGATCTCAAGGGTCTTTTCCAAGCAAGTGGTTCTATAATTCCTTGATTCCTCCTCGGCCACGGCAGGAGCCAGCCCACACCTCGGAGCTCGACACTGGCGCCCGCAGCGCCTGAAGGACCGGGGGGACCACACAGAGCCTCCTCGGCACAGCCCGCGCCGCGATTCCCGCCTCGGCACCGCTGCCCTCACCTTGCCGTACTTCTTGAGCCGCTTCGCGTGGAGCCGCTTCGCGGCGGCGGGCGGCGGGCGCAGCGGCTCGTAGGGCTCGGGCAGGAGGGCGAAGCGCACCCTCCTGCCGGCAGCGCCCTCCTCATACTCCTCCCGCGGGGCGCCCGCCCTCACCCCGGCCGCCTCCACCGCCTCCTCCTCGCCCGGCAGGATGGACACCCGGTCGTCGTTGTCTCGGTCCCCGCGGCGGGAGTACCAGCCCTTCGCCTTAGCTCCCAGCCGCGCTCCCACCGTCATGTTCCCACCAGCCCGGCTGCGCAGCCCGCCGGGCGCTGCCCCCTCGCCCCGCAGGTGTGGCCGGAGCCGCTGCGCCCTCCCCGGGGCGGGACGAGGCGTCAGCACAAACCAGGGCAAGCGCCCAGCTATCCCGGACAAAGGGGAGAGCACCGAAACCTCCGTTTAAAGGCAAAGGTTTTACCCAGCTGCAGGAGGAGCCCTACAGCCGCCTGCCTTTGCAGCTACTTGAGCTACGGTTCAACAGCAGCACTTCCCAAGCAGCGTTCGTGGAGATGCAGTAGATCGAGAAAAGTAAAGTTGTAAGGGAAGAATTAATACAAATTATTAAACCAGTTGATATTTATCAACATTTGATACATATAAGCAGATGCAAACAACGGGACAGACTAATCCTTTACTGTTGATTTTCCTTACTGAGGAACAAAGCATTGAGACTGTGTCTCCCCAAGCTGCACCCTTAAACACTCAATGAGCAAATACTGAAACGAGTGCAGTTCTTTTCCCCAGGGACATTTTTTCACCATTGTCACAGCTCCAGCCAGAACACTGTAAAATGGAGAGCTCGGCCACTCCTTTGAGCGGTGGAAGGTGGGAGCCAAGTCACAGATCTGTTGCTACTGGAAAAGTGCTGTCTCTTCCCCCCTCACCACTCCAAGCATTGTCAGGTTTTTAATTCCTATCTCCAGAAGGTTGAAGCAGAGACTTACACCCAGGACAGGATTTCATGCTCTGAGTACCAGTTCCAAATGCAAACCTGCCACAGAGGACGTGTGACCCTTGGAGCTCCTTCTTTCCCCTTGCCTACCCAGAGGGCCCATTTCTGGGACACCCAGTTCTCTCCTACCTCCTGGAGCCGGGTGCTGAACTTAGCTACGTCCTGGAAGGGCAGGTGTGTCCTAAACACTGCAGGGACTGTGAAAAAAAGTAGCACCATAGGTGCCCCCTTAAGTATCTGTTTTAACATGGCAGAGAGCTTGAAACTGCAAGGTAAAGAAGTCAAATTTTGCCTGCACTGATACATTGCTGTAGCTTTTACCATGCTACTTCTTTAGGTGGTTTGAAGGACAAAGTATCGGTAATCTGTCAGCAGATGCTGTATGGGATCTTTAGTCTCGTTAACCTCAAGCCGCCTTGAAAAATTTTAAAGGAAATACAAATGCATCAAATATTTTTCTGGGGTTTTGGAAAGTGTTTGTGCCTGGGTTTTCTATTTGTAAATCCATTTCTGAATGTATACTTTGCCCCTAAACAAGAAGTGCAAGGATAGTGACAGACCCTCTCTCTCCTCAGGAGGGACAGGCCTCCCCCACTTCTTCCTTACAAGTTTGTTTCATTTTACAGAGTTCAGCTATCAAAACCCAAACCGTACATCCCTCAATTTACTGTCTCCGTTTGCATGGCCGCAGGGGAACCACAACATTTTCTGAGATTAAGAGGTCCAAGGTACTTTTTAGGTGTATGACACTGGGCATCAAGTTCTATGTTCATGGAATTTTGGCTTCATGATACCTAAATGGCATTGGTTCTCAAGTATTATCTTTCATCCCCAGAAGCAAGAGTGAATGTTTATAGATCTTTCATTTACCTACATATATTTTAATGTTTTAAATTGGACCATGTGAAAAGGGCCTTAACTTAGAGAGAGAAAAGAAACAAGAACCCCAACCCAAAAGAGCAGAACCATGCAGCAGTCTGTGTCCCCTCCTCAAGGCCCCTAGAAATGCTGCTAAGAAATTACAATTGAATCTATTCCCCCCAGTTTGGGAAAGATGTTAGGATACTGGAATGTGTTCAGAGGAGGGCAACGAAGATGGTGAGGGGGCTGGAGCACAAGCCCTATGAGGAGCGACTGAGGGAGTTGGGGCTGTTTAGCCTGGAGAAGAGGAGGCTCAGGGGAGACCTCATTGCTCTCTATAACTACCTAAAAGGAGGTTGTAGTCAGGCAGGGGTTGGTCTCTTCTCTCAGGTGGCCAGTGGCAGAACTAGAGGGCATGGACTTAAGCTTCGTCAGGGAAAGTTTAGGCTTGATGTTAGGAAAAAGTTCTTCACTGAAAGGGTGATCAGCCATTGGAATGCACTGCCCAGGGAGGTGGTGGAGTCGCCGACCCTGGAGGTGTTTAAGGGGAGACTGGATGAGGCACTGAGTGCCATGGTTTAGATGATGGTTGGTGTTAGTGTTGGTGTTAGTGTAGGGTTATAGGTTAGACTTGATGATCTCAGAGGTCCTTTCCAACCTTATGATACCGTGATACTGTGTGATACTGTGATAATCCCTCTGAAGATCTGAGATATCCCTATCCCTTCCTGGAGCTGCAGAACATGATGTGGCATTTAATGGCCTTTTCGATATCTCAAGTTAAAGCCACGCTGATCGCCTCCCACGTGGAAGTCAAACTGCATTTTGGATCCAAGCATTCTTAACTTACTCTTACCCAAGGAGTAACCTTACATGTGACAGCTACACTACAAGGCAGCCATTGAGGGACCCAAAAGACAGGCACTGAGGATTCTGTATGCAGCACCACACTGATTTCCATACCAAGTACACTCTGCTTGCCCATTAAAGCAGCAGTGCTGAAAAAGTTTCTTTCTCAGAGCTTCCCATCTTATTCCTGCCAGGGACAGATCTGAAAAGCCAAATGAGGCATCTGGGCGCAGCTATGCCTTTCACACTCCGAGTGTGCCCTCACTGAAGCACATGCTGTATTTGGTAGGGAGAGGATAAGGTGGTTTACTGCGCCTCTTCCAACAAGGCAAAAGGAGGAAGGAGGTGAGCAAGGTCTGGGAATCGGAGCAATTTGACACTGCTGGCAGTTACTGGAAATAATACTATTTGCAATATTAAATGGGCACTGTGGGGGAGCTTCATGGGAGAGTTGAACTAAAATTTGTAACCTCTGTCCTCCTGAAATGCTGCCTACGTTTTGTGGAAGATGAACACATCTCAGGTTACATGAAGCGCTGAACACCAGTGACAATCTAGGGCAAAGTTAGCAGAGTGAAAACACGGCCTGGAAAGCAGGAAGCGAGCTTAAGGATTTAATCTACCATCTCATAGCATGACCTATATTTTTTCCACTAAACCTTCCAAAAAGGCAAAGGGTTTTGTTTCATGACTCAGTTCATACACGAGCTTGGATTAACATCAGGGTTACATTCCAGTAGCGCATTTTCAAGGACAACTGAACCATTTATCAACAGTTATGGGTAAATTGAGGGGACACACAAACCCCTCGAGGCTGATTTTTGGTGTATTTCCGGAAAAGCTCCTGGACATCCATTTCCAAGAACTACTAAAGCTGTCTGGAGACTGCAGGACCACAGAACCAATGCGATGCTAAGCCTGAGTTCACAAAATGCAGAAGATGAAGTCTGTACACATTTAGACTGTTCTGGTATCTACAGTGATTACTGTGCTTTTATAAAGGGCAAACAACAAATATTTTAGTATGAGAACTGTTCAAGTAAGTTTTAATAGAGTGCACCAGTGAATCAAGATGACTTGCATCAGATTTTGTTTCAATGAACATCAGATAAAAAAAGAAAAGGGGCTACAGTTCTTTCTTTCCAAACACCACCCTTTTTCTAAGGCAACAATACAAGTCCATTTCCGAACATAACTGTTACAAAGGAAAGCTACATCACAGTACAGTATGTAAAGTCCATCTCAGTCAAGAAGCCATTAGAGAATGGCACATTTACTACACTTACAGCCTTCTAACTTAGGGTTACAGAGTTTAACACAGCTTTTTTTTTAATTTTTATTTTTTAAAGTGACAATTTCTTAATGAACTTTCTATTCTTCACAAGAGTGTGCAGATGGGGCCCATATGTTGATATTACAGTAATTACGACATTAAATAACATTGCACAACCAACCTCTATGGTTAATTCAGTACAAAATAACAAGTATTAAAATGTACCAGTACTAGTGGTTTTACACAGTTTATAATCATTAATTACGAAGGAAAAAAATGTGGGTTTTTTTTTTCTTTTTCTCTGTAGGCAAGTGCCCAATTACAAAGCTGCACATTACAGGCATAATGATGTGGAATAAATACAAGAAATCTGGTAAAATATTAAACACAAACAGGTTACATGGGAACAAACTGTACAATCACAAAAGCATAAATCAAAACTTTATCATTATAAACAAGGTATGTTTAGCTGTAAAATATTATGTGGAATTGCATGTACTCTTTGGGGGCACATGTTCCAAAAGCCAAGCTAATTCCTGAGGTGGTATTATTAACTTATACCATTGGTCAACATGTCATATTATCTTGTGCTATTAAACAGTCCCAATATTAATATATTCCCATAAAATGGAATTTATACTATTCTGAAGGCAGCAAACAAGTGATATTTTATACCATGATATTCAAATAAAATAATTACGGTTCTCCATTTTGGTGCTACATTTGTTAATGGGCCTTGGGAGTAAGCACTGCAATTTGCAGACAGAACATCACTCACACCTGGCTTCTGTTCCCCTACAGCTCTGAGCTGGCCCAAGGCAGAACTAAGTTTTTAAACTGTAAGTCCCAACACTGTAAACATGTTTGTATTTTTCTCTTTCAACCAAACACTGTCCAATAACAAGGATAAGAGCCAAAGATAAGCAGGAACAGTCTCATGTAGAACAAAAGCTGATTATTCATCGACTTTTGGTTCAGATCATGAACAATCTTTAAATAATTAAAAATGGTCATGCTACAGTTGTGAAAACTATTTTTGTGCATTTGACTCAGGACCCAAGTTTTTTAAAAAACGCATGACAGATGTAAGACTTATAAAAACCACCAAAAATGTAAATGATAGGGAAGAACTTTTCCAACTGAAAGCATCAAACATACATTTCTGTGCAGAAATCTAGACAACTATACAAGATCTGAATTTAAGCAGTCATCTTTTTATTATACAACTCTATGAACATAAAATGAACAGAATGCTCTATATACTTACCTGTACATGTGAACATAACTTCTTTAGCTACAGTTATTTAATATAGGTCATACTGGATTTAACTTTACAATTCTGAATAACTATGTATAACCTTATTGCAATAAGGGCAATTTCTACATGGGGAGTTTCACAGGCCAATCACATTAGGCGTAACCAGTACATTCAAAGTGTAGATCATGTATGAATCTTCCCTGATCCCAAAAGATTTAGGTTCTCTTTACAGCTTAAGCTCATTTGCTATCTTGGATGCAATGTTCTTAAAGGCAATAGAAGTCCCAGATATTCTCTTGAAACGAACTCCATTGAGCGACAATCGTGGCAGTTTGCAGACTTCCATCTCCCACTGAACAAGACTATCTTGTCGTGCATCGCCATGAACACAGAAGAGCAAAAACCTCTCCTTCTGTTCGTAATCACAGTTATTCGCATCTAACACTTTCCGAATCTCTCTCATCATATCATTTGGGTCCATAGAACTAGTAGTCTTCATACTCCATGTGAACCGCAAGGAGCGGGGCTTTGAATCTTTGCTATCCTCTTTCTCTCTGTCTTTTGGCTCCCCAGAAGCACTCCTGGAAGAATTGACATACAGGACAGTCAAAAACAAAAGCAGTATAGCCGAGAGAGCATTATTCCAGAACAGGGGTTTCTAAACTGTGACTGACACACCACTAGTCAAGCACAAATTAGTTCCAAGAGTTAGATGGATACTCTTAAAACAGTTGTGCAGCATCTCCTATACTCATGTGTGCTTTGGCACAGCACTAGGAGGTGCTGCCAGCACTGGTGCATCTCCCAGTGGTGGCACACAAGCAAAGCAAGTTTGGAAACCCCTGATCTAAAATGTTCTGATGACAACATGTGCAATGGTAACTGCAGCAGACACGTTACTCCATACTGCTCCAAAGAAAGTGGAATCTATGTAAAAGCATGACTGAAGTTCTGCTGATTTCATGATCTGGAGCATGCCACACACCAACAAAACTGAAGTTGAGAGACACAATCCCGAAGCATAAATCATACTGTAAAAGCAGCAGAGGAAGAACCCCCACCCTGCAGTTCACAAATCTTCAGTTACTACCCTCCCCTCTTTTCTGCCTTTCCTCCTTTCACATCTATTATATATTTTTGACCTCTCTCTGTAAAAAGACCTTCTAACAACATGCTTCATTTTCAATGATGAAGCAGGATTTTGTGCTGTAATTTGTAAACAGCTTGTTTGTCAACCAGGTCAGTATACAGCCAGCAGCTTTTTCACAGAAAAGTGACAGGCAGACACAAAGTACTTTAATTGAACAAAATTTCAAGGGAAGTAATTTCCAATGAATGTTGATGCTTCCTTTCCAAATAGTTTATTCCATTGTAGAAAGCATTTCGAGAAACAGCACTAATTATTTTTAAGTAATTCCACAGTCAACTACTTCTATTCTTGTCCCAAATACTTAAGATGCCTGAAAACTCCCCATCCATCACTGGGGAAAGGCGCTGTTCTCATTCTGACAGTCTGTAAAATGTCACTATGCAGAGAGGAGTCAAAACAAACCATTTTAATTTAACTTTCAGTGTGATCCCCAGAGAACCACATTCATATTGAGAGATAGAGCGTGGCAGGAATAAGATCTCAAATGACTTTTAGCCCCAAACAGACACTGTAGGATGACAATAAGTAGAGGAATCTAGAGAATGAAAGCAAGAACTCAAAGCAACTTCACATGTCATTTCAATTAAATACATTTGATGAATATCTTTTCCTTTTCCACGTCAAGAATTCAACAGCTAATAGACTTTGAATTGACAAGGGTTAACGTAGATAAAATGCATTGTGTATTATACAATGTATCCTGTTCAGAATGTACTTTTTTTTAAATGAACACTTTGTTTTGAAAACTAAGTCAATACTCTCTGTAACTGACCAGTTTAGAATGCAAACTACAATGCCTGTTCATTAGAGAGCATAAAAATAAAAAGTTATGC
Organism: Tapera naevia; assembly: GCA_033556795.1. NCBI lineage: Eukaryota > Metazoa > Chordata > Aves > Cuculiformes > Neomorphidae > Tapera > Tapera naevia. The sequence continues at coordinate 1,475,638 of JAUMJJ010000375.1, forward strand.
ACTGTGCTAAGCACACCAAAAATGCAGAAACAAATGCTGAAACATGGCAAAAGAGCAGATATATTGGAAAATGAGCATATGAAGGAATGCTTTATTACTAATGAAGCATCTATAGATTTCTGTACAGCTGTTGCCATACAAATTCAATATTTAGCAGTCGCCACCCTTTTGTCTGAATGTCACTTATTTCTCAGTGACATTCATTTCTCAGGGACTACTACAAGGTGTTTACTTCTGGCAAACAGCAGGTTTAGTAATGAACACTGTCACTGTAGTAAAAATTTAATATACACATATATAAACACATACACAAAGTATTCTACATTTTCCACTGAAACCAAAAGTAAACACTATTTAAGTATTTATAACCAAATATGATTTTAAGTGCCTAAATGATTGGTTAACTCCTGAAGAAGGATTTATTATTCAAAGAAATACGCTTAAATAAAGTGTAATATTAAATACTTTGCAAGAAAGCAAAAGTGAGGGATACAGGACCTCACCAAAACCCCCTCCCCCCAAATAAAACACATTTCTGAAATGCAGATTATTTAAGCACTATTCTATTTTACATCCTGACTGAAAACCTTTAAGAAACCACTTAAACTTTGATGCGTAAAGACCTAGGAGCGAAGTATTAATAGTGGCTCCTCACCTTGAGGTGTCAGTTCTGCCACTGGCTTCGCCTTCACTTGGATCCCTCAAAACAAAGTTAAGGTTGAGATTCAATGATAAAGGTGAAAAATAAAAGTTAAGAACCTACATCTAGAACAGCGTTATGTTAAATAGCTACTGAACAAAAAAAAAAGGTAAATCAGTATAATAATGTCAAACCTAATACTGTTTAATAGTATTTTATCACAGCTGCAATTTTAATTTCCCTTTATGATACCTTGACTTCATTCAGCTCTGACAGTTTTTTAATGCTTTTTTTTTTTAAACTGACAGCAAAATTAACACATTGTTCTCAACCTACAGTAGAGAGAGCAATGGCTACATTTAATTCCAGCAAGCACAGAGGAGCAGTTGATCAAAGTGGTCCATGGGGGCTTCACTCTGCACCCTTCCAGGCCAGGCTTTTAGATCAGTCCCGAAAGCACTTCGGCACATGCCCATGCTTAAGCACACTCAAATAATTAAAGTTAAGATGTGCCTAAGAGTTTGCAAGACCAAGTGTTTGCAGCCCAGTTCAGAAAGGTTATTTCAACATCTGCCAAACTTCAAGCAAACCACCTGTTACATTAACACTGGTAAGATTATTGGTGAGCTTAAGGTTTAACATATCTATTTTATCTTACTGAATTAGAGCTGTATTTTACCAAAGAACTGTTTTGTATTATGCCTTGTTAGCCTAAAGCAACTTGAAGAATATCCATAGGTTGTATAAACCATCTAGGTATGTTCCTAGTGCTGCTGTACAAACATTTTAGCACCCAATTTCAAATTAGCTAATTAATGTAATACTTTCAAACACAAATACTTTAGTAACTAACATCAGAGAGGTATCATTCGACACAAGTCACTGATACAAAAACTTCAACATCCAATTCATTAAGCATTCTCATTATGCATATTTTAAATACTTACCAGAAAACGCATTTACCTTTGCCAAAATATAAAGTCAAAAGTCCTTCATGACACTTTCTAATAAAAGTATACTCTAAACCATTATTTCCAGAAGTTAAAAGGCATGCAATTACATGAGTCATTTAAAAAAAACAGCAAAAACAACCCCTGGATTTCCATCCATGTAACCCCAGCCACTAGAAGCCTCAAACAGCCCAAAGTAAAAACAAAAAGAAAAAAAAAAACCCACAATGAAACATCACAACCTCCTCCATGCCAGCAACAAACAAACAAAAAAAAATTCACTACAAGGAAAAAAAATTCACTACAGCAAAATGTATTTTTTACCATCTAGAAAATAGGAAATTGTATGAGTGTTCTGCAGTAAGGATGATTTTTAGACCACATCAATTTACAATATGTTAATTCTAAATACATAGTTCACAACGTTATTTTAATATTGTAGTTTAACATAATGAAAATATTAATTTATTTGACTATTCAAAAAAATTCAAGATATCGTTATTTGCAAGGAACAAAGAGCTACAATGCAAAAAGCCACCCTGTGCTCTTGAAACTTGTTAGTTACTTAAGAGAAAATACCTTTCTCTTAAGGTAGTCAGAAAGCTACACTGACACCACAGTTGACTAACTTTGCTGTAACTTTTTTTCTTTTTAAAATTGGACAACAGACTCTCTCCCCCCCAGCTATGAAAGCACTGGAGAAAACAACAATGGAGGATAATAATCCTGTATCTTCAGGTTTCTGAAAAAAGAAAATCATTCACATCCTTTTTTTTTTTAAGCCATTACAGTAGTATTACTTAGGTACACACTGATGCGCTATCAGCTCACTGAGATAATTCAATTTTAGGAAGGACATCACTGAATTTCTAGCTTTCTCTCTTTTTTTCAGTTGTAATATCAACTTACGCTATTCATTATATTTAATTACAAACTTGCAACTACTAACTTAGCTTTGTGTTTATACTTTTTTTTTTTACACATAAATGACAAAATTCAGTACATGACTGCATGATTCTGCAAAGAAAAATAGAGACGACTGTTGTAAAACTGACAATAATGCAGTATGAACACATCCATAAGTAGGCTTAAGAATTACAGGTAAATCAGTTAGAAAGAGGCAAACTGAAAAATTAAACCCCGTTTTGGGAAAGCTATCGTGAGCGCAAAGTCAACAGTCACTTGACATTGAATAGTATACTTAAGAAAAATAAAGAAACGCTCTCTTTCTCAGCATCTCTCCTCACAGTATGTGTTAGCATCACCACAGGAATGAATGCAGGTCCAGGATATGGGGGTTTTCTTTTTTCAGAATCCTGAACTTCCATTTGAAAAAAGTGATGATATCATTTCTGGACATCCAGACTACAGACCACTTCTAATCTTCTCACATGTTCACAGATTTTAGAATTCCCTGAAATATTTTTTTAATACCTATTCCCTCTAAACACAGCAATAAAATTGTAAATATAGCCCTTGCAACAAACTTCACCCAGTTAAAGTAAAACATTGTTAATATTAAATAATGACTTATTTTTAGGTCATTGCTTTCAGTATTTCAGTCGATTTGATTTAAACTTCATTGTAGTATCTTTGTGTTTTAAGTGTAAAGCATGAACAAAGAAACCTTTTGAGTAGCATTCTCTTGCTCCTTTATGATACAGAAGCAGAATAGCTGGTCAAACATAATGGTTATAATATACACAGAAAAGTAAAACAAGGTGGGTTCTGAAGAAACACACAAAACAAGCAGCATCCTAACTAAATTTACATCTACTTAAACTGGAAATTCTCAATGACTTTGCAATTATGGCCCTAGTTATAGGCTGGGCTTTTTCTTTTTTTTTTTTCTCTTAAAAATCGAGGTACTAACCTGCGAACAAACTTGGAAGTTATCTTGCTTATTATACCAGTTGAGGTCCCTCTTCTAGCATGTGCAAAAGCACCGGTTTCATGTGATGGTGAGGCAGGCGGTCCATTGTAAGTGGCATTACGCCGCTCCCTTAGCTGCTCACCATGGAAAGTGCTTCGACTTGAACTCCCCCGAGGAAAGCGGGTTCGGTCTGGAGTGGTAGTGCTAATACTATGAGCAGATGGGGAAGCAGCAGGCACTCTTTGAGTTGCACTGCTGGGAAAACAGAAGCATAAATAAAGAGAAAGACTATGCTACAAAACCTCCTACATGCCAACCATTTCTCAAAGATAGGAAAAAAACCCCGCTCCTGATTAATTTTTTAAAAACCTGAAACTGCTATTGATTGTTGCTTTTATGATTCATGTTTAGAAAAAAAGAAAATCAAGAGATATTTTCATTGTAAAATCAAATTATCTCAAGTATTAAGAGCAGTTTAAAAAGTATACATAGATAACAGGACAAAGTGAAAAGGTAGAAAACTCTGTAGCAATTTTTGAAAGTCCCAGTGTTTTTCCAGAAAAATCTGTTTATCAAAACCTTTAACACACAAGCACTCCAAAAACTTAACATATATTTATTCAGAAGTAATCATCTGGCACAAATAATTGTACAAAGCTATTTGGGCAGTCAATAGTAAGAGCAATTGTACTATCATGCTTTTAGACATTATAAATGAGTCTACCAATCTACAAACCCAAGGGTTTAACATTTCAGTATTTCACTTGAATTTACAGTGGCCTGTGCCATATGTTCCTGTCTAATTCAGTTAAATTCTTAACTAAAGTTTTTCACAAGCTCCCAGGGGGAGGCAGTCAGGAACTTATTTAACTGTGTGCAAACACACGATGAACAAAATCAGGCTTAAATCATCTGTAACACCCTCATAATTTCAGTAAGTTATTGTCTTGAAACAGAATGCAACATGACATTTTTAATAATTACAAACATATCAAAGGATATCATGAACTGAATGACAAAATTTTTGAAGTGCACAGCGTTAAGGAAATAACCACAAATTTATTACCTTGGTCTGTAACCTTCGGTGCCATCTTTGATGGTTGGCAGTGTAACTTTTATAGGATGCCCAGAGGCAGACATAGACTTTTGATGTCGAGGCCGCGTTGATACAGCAGAAGCTACTGCAGAGCCTGCAGAAGATGTGCTACTCGCAGACATTTCTGTTAGGCTTTTACCACAGCAAGATGGGCAGACAAATGAAGAAGGAAAAGAAAGCTTAGTGTAAAACCCCAGAGCAAACAGGAAAAATAAGAACTAATTTTTTTCTTTTAGAACACAGTAAGTGCCATTTAAATAATCAGAAGACAGAGCAACCAAGCTGCCTTAGTCAGCTAAGGGAAAGCATACAGAATTCTGAGCAAATTATGTTAATCTACAAATCAAACAACCATGTATGTTAAATTAGGCCTTTTCATTCCTCCCAAGATGAAAAGTTACACACATATTATTCAAAGTAATGAAGCCTACAGAGAGTACGTGGAAACAGTAAAAAAAAAAAAAGAAAAAGACTCAAAAACCACAAAAGACTCAGCTAGCTGACTCTCCTTTTGTGAAGTGAATACCCTTTTTTCATTTAAAACTCAAACACCTAAAACTTGAAGCATCTGGAACTGCTGTCATATTATCACTTGGAAGTGATTGTGTTTTTTAAAGGACTAAGTTGTACTTCTCCTCTAGGCTATCGTGGCCAGCACTAGATTGAGCCAATCCTTTCAAAACAGTTCTTTCTAGCAGTACTTTTATTTCTCCTTAAGTTAAGTGGCTAGGAAGAGATGAAAGTAGCAACAAAACTATTGTTATTAATTTTTAAAACAAAAGTCAAATGACTTAAGCCAAATTACAGCTTTACCTGTACAAGCATCAACAAAAATGCACTAACACTGTACTAAAAACAACAGTCCCAAAGCTAAATAATATCAGTAGCAGAGAGGCAGACTTCAGACGAATAATCTGAAGACAAAAGATGTTCAGCTGCACCAAATCCAAATTCAACCACAACACAATGTATCGTAGGAAAGGCACATACATTAACTTGAAAGAAAATTATCCTCCATTTTTCAGAATATGCTCAAAGACCTGAGCATATTCACTGCATTCAAAGAAATCATGATTGAGAATCATGGGTCTTTTCAATAGTACAGAAAAAAAAACAGATATAAGCTGTAAAATGAAAAACTCTGAAATAAAATCCCTTTGTATTGTAGTGGTTTTGGTATTGAATCTACTGGAGCAAAAACTTTATTAATCGTTGCAAAATCAGAAAAATAATTTTAGTATAAATTTTAAATCTAAATCTAAAAAATGTATGTTATCTTGTTTCTTTTTAAAAAAGGATTGGTACAAACTTTGTTCAAATATTTTAAACTATACACAAAAACGGGGAAAGACTTCTGAAAGCACTATCTAATAATGTGAAATTAAATATTCAAAAATTAGTTTTCTGCTTTTTAATGTACCTCTTTACAGTACATTAAACAGCTGTACTTTACATATTCCATAGCTCATCATTTTACTGCAGATCAACATCCCTATACTTTTCCTATTTCCAAAATTAAATGAAAATTAAAAAACTCAACACTGAGACAAAAAAAGCCCCAAACTAGTTTACTAGATCATGTTATCTCATGGTAGAGATTTTTTGGTTCATTTACCTTAAGTGTTTTATTTAAATAGCCTTAAAAAAAAATCAGTAAGAATAACATAACTACACTCACACACAGATCTGTGTTGGAAGATAACCCTTGGTAACAAATGTGATCCCATAAGCACAGGCCAAGGCAGATCTACACATTTAGTTATAAATTTAATCACAAACATAGAAACTGCAGTGGAAGATGAAAACATACACTCATACTCATACTTCATGTATTTCAGAACATGCTTCACAACAGTATCTATTAACTGCATAATTCTTCTACGCCTCCATTCTTGTATCCATATTAATAAATAAGAGAAGTTGAAGAATACCTGTTGTCCTTCCCATTCTGTATTGCAGAATAGCGATCTGAAGATCGTTCACAAACGTAAGTGTTCCTTCTTGTCATTCCACTACCAGAAAATACATTATTCTAGAAGAAAATTAAGACTAAAATCAAATTATGTACTTAATTCTACTGTATATTATGCTGTACAAAAGCGTAAGCATTGAAAGCAAATCAAAACAGTTTCAGCCATTTATGTATAGTCATAATGTCTTCCAATGTTAATTCCTAGGTTAATCCGTTGTAAATGATTTATGTCATCACCTACTTTTTTTCCAATAGTTCATTCACCATCTAATTACTGTATCATTGAGAGTACACTAAAAGAAAATGAAGAGAAATTTAATTTTGCTGACACTTGCTTTACTAAGTATTATTATCCAATTCCCACACACTGTGTTACTGAATTCTTAAGTCTCTGGGATCAAAGGAACAAACTGGAATCCCAGCGAACACATCTCTCTGGTTGACTGAAAGACTTCCCTGTGTAGATCAAGTTGCTGACTAGAGCTCCAGCCTTTTAGTATGATGCTCTCTGCCAAGAGTTAAAGAGAAAAATAAAAATATCTGAGTCAGCCAACCTAGAAATTATGATGTAAATAACATGGCAAACAGGTCTTGTAGCAACAAATACTGATGGGATTTTCCTTGTTACTTATTTCAGTTTGCACATGCTTCCTAAAATACCTACAAACATTCTCCTCTTCCCCCTGCCATGCACAGATTAGCGGCTGAAGACTTCCTTTCAGTATGTGACATACTGTATTAAAACCTGAGAATTTTAAGTATTGAATTTGGGGTGGGAGAGGTCTGTAAAGTGCTAACATTGCATTCTAATGCATGCTGGCAAACGATTTCAAGTATAGTAAAATTGGGTGCCGTATGACATGAACTTACTGCAAAACTTATTGTGTGTTTAGGTATCCCTCATCACGGGCAGCTTTTTGGCATTAGTATCACCCCAGAGAGATTACTGTGTATACTGTTTCACAGCCAATTCATAAGGAAAATTAACAACCGCAGTAATTGTTTTTGAAATAAAACTCTAAGTTAGACCAATCAGACTGAAGGTGATAAATGTTTTTAAGAAATTCTGTGCTCCCTAACATCACATCACCTTCAAAGTAACATAAAAGTATTTTGAAATTACCCATATTAAGTTAGCTTTGTTCATTTTAAAAGTTCGAGTTTTAAAAAAAAAAATTCACTTTTTCTACGCAAGCTGCTTAATCTTAATTACTGTTGCAATATTAGACAAGATTATTCCTTAATTGTGCCCATCACAAAGCCTTCTAAAGTCCCCAAATAGTAGCAGAGCTAAAAATGTATAAACACTGAAGTTGCCATTAGTAAACACATAAATTTCTCATTCCTCATAGCAGAAGATACTCCCTTTAATTAGTTCTCATAAAGCAGAGAAATGCTTTTGACATATCAGCTTGTACCATACATGACTGTAATCAGCTTTGGGGCAATACAGTTTTGGGAAAGTTCAGATACAAAATCTATTCTTAGGAGATTCAAAGCTCCTGCATGCAATCCACGTAGCCTTAATTTCAAAGACTCCTTTTTTGTGTGGAAGGAACTATATAAAATTTGAAGAAAGTGTTTAAAGCATCTGTGGATGTCTTGCAGGCACAGCCTCCAGAACAATAAGAGTTAAATGAACATCAGCATTTATTTTGTTTCAAGAGAATTCTAGCCAAAACACATATCATTTTCTCAGAATACCCAAGTTGGGAGCCAGCACATAGAATCCCACAGGACAATAAGAATTTTTGCTGCCTGTGTACTGTACTAAAAAAATGGACAGAATTTGTGTTTAATATAGCACATCTCTTAAACAGCAAAAAGTGTACTTTAATCTTAAATTATGATTCATGTGTATTATTTTTCTCCCCACATGAACTTTTGTTTCCAAGGAGCTGTTTAAACATGATGTAATATTTTTTCATTATGTATCTTAAACAGTGATAATACTGCAAATGAAGTTTCACAAGGCAAAGAAGATGCTTTCCCACTAGGAAAGACACACTCTTCTCTTTGGAACAAATACATCTGAGACAATAATATGACAGTGCTTTACAAAACTACAACTGATGTCATGACTGAAGAGATTGCAGATAAATCTTAAAAGAAGAACAAGATTGTAACTCACAAGAACAGCCAAACCCACCAGGGAACAAGTGGGCTGTTCCCCCTCACTACACCCTATTTCTGAAGTCTAAAGTGAAGTGCTTTCAAAAAGCTAACCAGACAAGTTTACAGAGGAAAAAGTTCATGAGGCATATTGCATATGATTATTCAGAAGAAATCTCCAATTCAGGAAGTTTCTTGACTTGAAGATAGAAAACCAGAAAAAGAACACTCTCTATTGACTCTGTTCTTATGTTGTTGCCCTAAATATCCACTATTTGTGTCTTGAAAGATCCTCAGTTTGCCCAAGTGCAGACATTTGCGCATTTACTGTTATGTTAGTGATAGAAAAAAGCAAAGTTCAGGGGATGGGAAACATTTATTTTAAAAAACATCCACCACAGCCTATTTCTGTCTGCCAGTGTTACCAGAAATAGACTTAGTGACTTATCCAGTAACCATTATCCCTATAGTAACCTTATGCTCCAGATTTGGTTTAAAATGGAAAAATAAATAACAAGCCAAAAGTGCATGCACTCACACTAGGAACTGTAGTTGATTTCTTTCTTTCTGGACCCACAAGTGGACTTGCAGACATCTCGCCTTTGGACCCCACTGTAGTGTTGCTAAGTTTGCGTGAGACATCCTTGTCCCAGTCTTCTTTCTGTTCACTTTCCACACTATTTGCTTGAGCCCTTTTTGTGTACGACACAGCAGGAGGAATTGAGGGACCAACTGCCAAATAAAACCAGTATTAATAAATATCTAAAATTAATCACTGTGTTTTTCTTGGTCAAAATAGTCTAAATATAACTCCACGAGTCCCAAATAAGCACTCGAACTGACTGAAACTCAGCACACACACCAGCCTATTAAGCTGAGCTTTGACAGCCTACGTTCTTTTTACCCAATCTCTGATCGCTACTATTTTGCAGTTAACAATTAGTTCCAATTTCACATTCAATAGAAGTGCATTTTAATTCTCATTTTGGACCCACGCAATTTGTGCAATATTATGAAAAAAGAAATTAGAGAACATTTCTCAATTATGTTTTTTTTAGTACTTTTTGGTACATATCTTTCCTCTAAACACTATGAAAGATGCTTTTCCTCTGAAAACCCGAAAAACTACAATTCTTTCCCCCTCATCATTCTTTAAAATGTCTTGGGTAAATCCATCAGAATTCTACACTCCCTTGAAATAAAATCACAGCAGCTGATGATCTTCAAAATATCGGTTATTGTTTTTGGAAAAAAACCCCACCACACTAACACAAAAGGAGAACATTTTAAAAAATGGGGAAAAAATTAGAAATAACAATGTAAATTAGTCAGAGAAAGAGGTAAAGCATTTTAGAAACGTTTAGAAATTTTAGAAATTCTAGTAATTTTATATTTGTCATTCATTTAATGTTTTTCAATACAAACTCCTGTTTGAAGTAACCACTTTCATCTGAGAATGTTTCCTGAATGTTCGGTAAAATTGTCGTCTCTAGGAAACAAACAATTTGGCCCCAATTCCAAATGTACTGATAAACATAATGGTCTGCTGCCTTTGAGTTTGTCTAGGCCAATGTCTTGCCTTTACTTCCTAAACAGAAAATATCCTCAAGCTCTTATTTAGTGAGTCAACCAAATAACAAGTCCAAAAAATTAAAACCGCAAATTACATTGACCCAAGTTTACCACAGAAGCATTCATACAAATAAAAGCACCACAGCAGAGCACGATGAGATACACAACAAATGCACAGAGTGGTGGACCTGCCGGGTTCACAAAACACTGCACATTCAGACTTAAACTGTGTATGTTACTTTACTTGTTGGAATGTCATCCCCACCATGATCACTGAAACGTCGCTGTTTCTGATTAGTTGATACACTCCGCTGGACCTTCAGGTGAGCAGGAGACTGCACAGAACTGTTATTGAGGTCGCTGCTAGGACGAGACCTTTGACTCAAGTTGCTGCTGGACAAGGAGTCACCTCCTTCAAACTGAAAAAAAAAATGTTTTTTAAAGCATAAAAAAGTCAGTATTACTGGTACTTCTATGGTATAGTGAGCGAAGAGTTCTAAACAAAGCTATTTAAAAAAAATTTAGAAATTTATCCAGTTTCATTTTCTTCAAGATAACTTCTATCACTTCATCTGTGTTAAACGTGCTTTAAAATTACAAAGCTGAAGCTAAAAAGTTAATGAATGCTCAAAATAAAATTAGAACAATCTCAACTGTAACAAAAACTTATTTTAAAACCTAAGCTAAAAAACGGCTCCCCTGCTTTTCTTAAAAAAAAAAGCTTAGAACAATTGGCTTCAGAAAAATTTCAAAATGCACTGAATGAAGTCAGAAGGGCTAAAAAAGCAAGTACTCCAGATTCAAGGATTCTTTATGGCCTTCAACACATCTTTATTATTAGTTGCTGGTTTGTCAATATCTAGTAAGTGTAAGTTGTAAGCAAGAGCAATGGAAAAGACAAATATCCTCTTCCAAGCAGTTTGAGTCAAAGTAATTTTAGACAGATTTCCTCCATGCTCTGCCATCATAAGGAAATTCCGATTCAGAGATGCAGTAAGAAAGTGCACTCAAGGATGCACATATCAGACCTACACTATCTCAGAAATTAAGGAAGACCAATGAAGCAGCAGGAAAAGAAATTCCTTTGAAGAGAAAGCCTTGGCTGGTCTCGACCTGCCTTCTTGGAAAATCCCAGTGGTCTCAAACGATCTGCAGATCCTTCTAGTTCCAAAATAACCAAAAGATTTTCTATTGCAAATTTATTTATGACTACAATGTAATTATTTCTTAAGTAATAAAATATACTATAATATAGTATACAAATGAGAAAGGACAAGTACATTTCTGATAAACAAACATCTCATTAGTTATAAGAATAGTTGTTCTAGTCAGATTAATTATTTCAGATTTCAACTGTAAACACACATGACAAAGAAGACTAAGCATTTAAGTCACGCCACTTCAGATTAACAGCTACCTTTTTTAAAAAAGTAATTCAATATATTTACAAGGAAATGTGAAGATGTTATCTATTTCTTCATATAGGGACTAACAAGACATCCAAGAAGATAAGATGCGAAAGGGGAAGGATACTAACAAGTTTCAGATTACTACTTTTTTTTAAAGGATGTTATAATACAATTCACAAAAACACTGACAGCCAAAATATTCAACCCAACGTGATATAAAGACCAAAATAGAAGATATTAATTAGGTAGCACTTACTTCAGGTGGTTTTCTACCTAGAAGCAGATAAGTAGCCATAACTTCATCATACTTCTGGTTTACTAAAGATTCATGGATTTCTTCTCTTGAAAAGCCCATTGTGACCATAATGTCTGAAAGTAAGATATATTACCAAAACAAATGCTTGAGTTTACTGATAAGAACAATGAAAACAGAAACACCCATTATAATTCAACACTTAACTAGGATTTAACTCAACCACTATCATCTTTGCTATGCAAAATCAAAAATGCTGCAATTTCACTCTTTCATTGTTATTTTCTTCTTGAAAACTCTCAACTACTTTATTCACAAAATCAAAGAATGGTAGGGATTGGTAGGGACCTTTGGAGATCATCTAGTCCAACCTCCCTGCTAAATCAAGTTCATCTTCACCAGATAAACAACAGATCTTCAACATAGTTCAACATTAAATGTTACTCAAACAAATAAAACACTGGCAAATAGGAACTACAAAAGGCTACAAGGCCAATGCATTTTCTTTCTCTAACCATGGCAGATAAAAAATTCTTGCCCTCATAGCAAAATCTGTTTCTTTCTGCCTGTTGAATTCTGCAGCCTTATTTGACTTCTGCTGTACTTGTAACTTCATGCCAGCTCAGCCAAGCCACAAAGTCATTAGAGGGAACTGCAATAAAATTTCTCATTTAAATAAAAAGAAACAACCTCATCACATAAGATGTATCTCAAATTTGATAAAATTTTAGTTTGACTTACAAGATAAAATTGCCTAGGTGTATCAGTTGCAACATCCTTCTAAAAATCTTACCTATTCTCTTGTTGTCATTAAAATCTGGTTCAGGCTCGGTATATGGCTTTAGTTCTTCTTCTTCATGGCCAACATTCATCCACCGATCCTTCATAATTTGCTAAGAATAGAGCTTTAGGTCAATATGACATTTACCATACTCTATTAAATCCGTGCTAGCTGACTAGGGAAAGACAACTCAAACTTCATAATAATCTGAATGCTGCTCTTTCCCTCTCACCTCTTCCCTTCACATTTTAGTGTTTCTTATTTAATCTTTCATATCCTTTTGTTTCCATCGATTTATTCCCCCTACTATTTACCCTTTGAATACAACACTCCCCCTAAAATACTTGAAAATCTATTGAGAGAAAAAAACTGCACTTCCAACACACAAAAATCTTTCATGTTGTACCCATCACTTCCACTGTCTGTTAATCTCATCTTGCTGAGTGCCTGACGCTCACACTCTAGTCTTCATTAGGATCCCTAGATACCAACTAGATATCTAGACCCTACAATACTAATTCTATCATAATAAGTAACTCGTGCAAATAATAAAGGAATATTTCAGGACTGTGCTAATGCTTCCTACAGTCATTCATCTCAATGCCAACTGGTCATTTTTTCCTATGTTTCTTCTCACTGCGCTTGACTTAAATATGTTCACAGTTTGGCTGGAAGGAGAAACGCCTCTTAACTCTCCCTATGCCACATAGATATTTACTCTACAATGTCTCCTGCATTCTTTGGAAAATTTTCCTCTGCTGTGGCCTGGATCTTTTTTATGCCTGCAACACTGATCAGCTGGAAACTCTCTAACCACCACAATTTCTCCTTAAGGTCATATTTATTTTTTTTAAAACAGCTAAAAACATTTTCCCTCCTACAACAAGCACGCATGCCTCTAATGAGCAATATTAGCATCTGTCCCTAGATTGACAGGAGAGAGAAACAAGTGCCAGCAAGTTAAGTTTCCCACAGGCTCCAAATATGCCTTACAAACACCAAATTAAGTTATTTCTCACAAAGAGCAAAAGACTCAATTTTCCACTGATATAACCAAATTCTTCGGATGTAGTGCTTCTGCCAAATTACAGACCCAAATAGCAGCATCCTTACAAGAACAATACAGAACTTTGTACTTGGGCCCATTAACATTTTGCTGACAATAAGACTTGAAGATTTGTTCGAAGCTCTGCCACAGAACTTGTTTTTTGGCTTTTGAGGAGGATAAGGGGGACGGGATTGCGAAAACATATTTCAATCCTGCATTTCTGGCACACAGCATAAATCTATTTTACAATAGATTTTGGTTATGTTCTTGTAGGAAGATGATAGATTTCACGAAGAATTCTATGCAGTACCTGCAATTACATTTTTTAAAGATGCTGTTAATTAAATCTAAAGTTTAAGCATGATGAGGTGTTTGGATCACACTGCTCAAATCGTATCTTCCTTTCTTGACCCATCTTGAATTAGTAGGCAATTCCCACTTAGCAGTTTTTTATGTTTCTTCAGTAGGTGGATCTATATAGTTCAATGTAGTCTGCTCTAGGTTTCCATCTGTTAAATATCTAAACTCTTCGTAGCTTCTGCCTGTTAAATACATGATCTTCTAGGCACACTGAGTACAACTCTTAAAATAGGCTCTTAAAATCAAGCATTTTGGAGGAACAAATGATCCAATCAACATTACATCTGTCGGAATACAACTGGACTTCCAGTCAACTGACTGAAGAGCAGCAGCCTTGGTCAGGGTATTTAAAGATCAACCCAAACCGAATATCAACCAACTACATATAATAGTACTTATGAGGTTTCCTTCTATTTTAAGGAAAACTATCTAATAAAAATCTGTCCTGGCTCAAGATCTGTCAGTCTCAAAATTATTTGCTTTACTTCTCTAAATCTGCTCTGTGGGAATTTCATATAGTGTTGCTTTGCAAAGAATTGAAGACTGGAAGGGAAGGTGGAATTTGCTGAACTCCTGGTAGTTAAGAGATCTGCATATTTTCTGACAATGCAGTTTCCCTGAATCTTACCATGAAGATTCTGTTTTACAACATTCTTCTGCTTCTAAAATGTTTTCTCTCTGCTGCAACCATGAAAAAGCCTAGACAAACAATTTGAATAAAAATTTGTCTGGTCCTTAACAGAAGAAAACTTCCAGGCCTAACCCATATGGTGTTGATCCTGTGCCAGCCTCAGCTTTGATGCTGACGTCACTGACAAACACTCTATTGGGTGACCCGGGAAATTCATGCATGGAAACGGAGTGAGTGTACGGCTGGGACCGAGCAAATATCAATAAGAAAAAGCACAAAGAAAATTCTTCGCCACCTAAGATGGCACTGTCATTCTACATTCAAAAACTTCTAATAAATAAATATATTCTTTCATTTTAAATACGTACTTTTAGAAGTGTTCAAACACAAGAAATAGTAATTCTTTCCAAACCACATACCATAGTGTTCTAATTCAAACGCAATTTCAAGAACGTTCATTTTAGAAAACTTTGCCAAGTTTCCTCTCTAAAGGCCTGTTATCATCAGTATTTTAGTACTGGTTCAAGACCCCGCCGTCGCACACAATATTTACTTGCTCTTTTTCATACAATCTGACAACTACGCCATTCCACCACTCTCCACGGACAGGAAAGAATTTTAGAAGAACTAGATAAGACTACAATATTTAGAATGAAAGAGAAATTGGATCTGAAGAGAAACTGCTGCAAATCCAGAGGAAAGTTCAGTAAAAAGAGAATCTATTTTCCTAAAACTTAAACACAACACAGGAAAAAGCAATCTTTCTCCATCTTCAAATGACTATGCTCTTACCACTCTGTCCTCTAGACAGCGATAAATACAATTAATGAATATCAGTAGAGTAGAAGCCACCATTCACTATTCTCCTCAGCACAAACTTTATTCAAGTTAAAATTATTTATGACAAGTCACAAACCAGCATCAGCTTGAAATAAGCTGCACGCAGCCAGAGTTCGCTAAACGTATGCTTCCTTGCACAAGTAGTATCCAGGCCAGGAAGCGAAAATCATGCCACTACAAATAAAAAGCTGCTTAAATGGGATTTATTCTCTAGAACACCATCCGTTGCTGTACAAGTATGCATAGAAAGATGAAACAAAGGTCACTGGCGATTAACTCATGCAAATACTATTTTAAAATCATTATATTAATCTTCTGCTCTACTTTAACATCTACTTACCATACAGATGATTTTAAAAAGTCTCTTTGTTAAAGAATCCACAAAATGAAACAGAGCAGCATTTATAGTGAACTCTGCACAAAATATTTGTTAAATACCTACTCCAGAGTTATCCAGAAAGTACATGTCAATACGAAAAACTTCAAGAAATCAGCACCCTAAAAACACTGTACCTTCTAGAAACACTACAAATTATACACGGATATTTTTTATATCCCATGAAGAGAAAACCTAATTTACTAACAACAACAAAAAAAAAACCACTCTGCAGAAATCCTCAAAAGAGATTTTAACTGAGGGACACAGCAGGTATTATTATATGCTTGATTTTCCAGCTATTAAGAAACAAAGCTACTAGAAAGGGGAAAAGAAAGCACTAAACGGAAATAACTTATTAGTTTATCATTCAGAGCTCTGTTTATTTGCACAATGTCACTAAAACAAACAAAAAACCCACAGTTTTCTATCATAGTTACTCTTGCTGTATCTATCCTTTTACAGAAGTCATGCTGGAAATGGTAATTTAAGTCAAAAATGCCTATGGCAATGCCTACTGCCGTTTTCATCTTTCTGAAAAACTCCCAAGTAAAAGATATTTACAATCTTGTCCTGCTTTTCGCACATTTTGAACTAGCTCCATTATCTGACCCAAACAAGCTGGAACAGTTTGCACTTCAAAATGCTGTTACAGGACAGTCTTTAGTCAGCTGCAATTAAGGTTAGACTTCCACTCATTAACACTTCCTATTTTCAAGCTGCACTGTTTCTGGGACGTTTCTTCATTTTTTAAACAAGACTTTTAGGCGCTCAAAACAGGAAGAAAGTACTTACTATGAAAAATAAAGAAGCTTTAAGCAGTTATTGTATTTTACTCTTTCTTAATTTGAACTCCCTTCTCTTTTTTTTCTCAGGACGGAATTACTTACCTCCAAATTGCCTCGTTTTATTGGATTCAGTACTAGTAGCTTCTTCAGTAGATTTTCACAGTCTGTGGACATATAAAAAGGAATGCGGTACTTCCCCCTCAGTACTCGCTCCCTCAGTTCCTTTAAAAGAAAGTTTTAAAAGGTGAGCCCAGTTATGAAACAGAACATTTAAAGAGAGCAAAAAGCCAAGCTTTCATACTGTAATCATACCTTTAGATTCTGACCATCAAATGGCAATGATCCGCTTACTAGTGTGTACAAAATCACCCCAAGGCTCCACACATCCACTTCAGGACCATCATATTTCTTTCCTTGGAAAAGTTCAGGAGCAGCATAAGGTGGGCTTCCACAAAATGTGTCCAGTTTATTACCAACTGTAAATTCATTACTAAAACCAAAATCTGCAATTTTAATGTTCATGTCTGCATCAAGTAGAAGGTTTTCTGCCTAAGAAAAAAATAAAAGGTGAATGTAAGTATATAAGTATACTATACAAGATTAATATAGTAGAGAGTTTAATTTATGAATAAATGCAAAAATATATCTTGCAAAAGGTTCATCATCTATATCTTCCTTGCAGAACAAAAGAAACTAATCCCCTTGAATACATCACAAAGGTTGAAAAACGACTATGTTTACTTGGGAAAAATATAACTGTTAAAAGCAGCTAAACACTCTTCAAAGTCAGCTAGTGAATCAAGTATGAAGATTCTTTTCTGGAAGAAGTAACTTAGTTTAGCTTTAAACTGAAGAGTCCAGACATCTCAGAATAGCAGTTGCAGCTTTTGACAGGTTCATGCCAACTTCTGACGCCAAGAAGCATAAATCTAATCCCAGACATCATTTACTATTTTGGTGGAATAAATGTTAGAAGGTATTTAAAACTTTAAAGGATCACTTCTGCTTGCAAGATGAAACACAAGCTACATATCACATCTCCGCATCCTGCACCAAAAAAAAAACCTCTCCCCTTCATTATTAGCATTTGCTTTAGCAATAACACTAAGGTCTTTATACACTTAAGTATTTCATCACACATGAAAAAATTGCTTTTTTTTTCATCTAAGAGTACTAATGCCTGTGCAGCAATGATCACGTGAATGCAATGCATCACTTACACAGATGCAAATATTCAGGAACTTGAAAAGTCAGTAAACCACATCTAATACTTACTATCACAAGTAGGTGAGAAGATAATTAGTATTTCTCTAACCTGTTCCTTTTACATCACTTGAAAAAAATACATTGCATTTCTTAAACGTAAAGATGCTGTGCAAGGAGTGCAGCAGCACTGAGAAATGTTTACTCATCTAACTGGGTCTTGACTCTTCATTGCATATCAGCAACACAGGAGCAGCACTGAGAAGTGCACAGACCCTTCTTCTACTAACAGACAGCATTTAACAGGCAATAGCCAGAACAGAGGATTCACTTAATTGCCAAACATCAGTTTTATAGCAAACAGACATCACTCATGAGATGCTTCACTCAGAATTGAGTTCAGCAAATAAAAGAAAAGGTCTTAGTTCAGCATCAGAGAGGCAGCAATTAGTTTGTCAGTTGCTTTCATTAGAAGGGTAGACATGATTTCGTTTGGCTTTGTTTCTTGGTTTGGTTTTATTTTTAATAATTCCATTTGCACTCAGTGAAAAGGAGACAATTCACTACCAGTATATGGAGCCAAAAGCTGTGCAACAGAATTTAGTCTTTATTAGGAATAAAATACAGCCCATTTTTACAAACTAACTATCCTGGAAAACATTTTATTTTCCCAATTCATTGTCTGTAATCTCAGCTGGTTCCAGCTGATGTGCCTGTAGACAGACTTACAGAGATATTTTCCAGCTTTGACAGCCTTCTACATTACTGCACAAAGACTTCATTTTCTTTGTGGTGAAAACATTACTATGTGTGCAGCTGCTCTGCGATTACAATAGCCCTTCTAGTTCAATGGTACTTTGCTACCCAAGTACCCCACGCTTTTATATTCCTTACTTCAAACAAAAACACCAAAAGCGCCTTTTTAATGTGCCAAATAGAAAGACGATGCTATTACTGGTTATGTATTCAGAGCAAAAAGTATTAACAGCCACTGAAAAGGTAAGATAAGCTTTGTGCATCACAGGATGATAGAAGTTGGAACTGATTACAGCCCTTTCTATGTAAGCTGTTTATGATGACAGAAAATTAAAAGGAGACAGTTTAAATACCCGTTGGTCTTGTACGCCTTCCTCTTCTGCCAGAACAGCCTGGACAAACTTGCACATTTTCTTACACGTCTTCCTAGTTTAGTCTGAAGTAACTTACTTCTGATGGACTGTATCCTTTGTCATTAAAGCCAAAAAGTCTTATAAAAAATAGCCAAAGTGGTGTTAGACCTCTGCCTTGCGGTGCTAAAAAGGTCAACTTGCCAGCATCCCGATAACACGGAGAAAGTCAACAGAAACAGATGTGAATGCAGATACAGCTCTGAAGTTGCTTCTTCCTTCTTTACAGCTCCATGAGAAGAGTTTTAAGTGAGAGAGATGACACATAGCATTTGGAAAGAGGAGACAAAACGAGAACACTTCCTCAACGCCATACAGTTTAGCCCTTTTTCCTTTGTGAAATGTATTTTGCATTGGCTAGGCTGACTGAGTCTAGCGTAACTCCATCGAAGGGAAGATGGAGAGAGAAAAGCAAACAAAGAAATTATTTTGGAGCCTGCCTGTCTTGCAAATACGAAGGAGATCAGCAGTAGAGTACTTGTGACAGATGGTAAAACGGATCCCGTGCGAACACTGCGAAGCAGTTTTGCATAGTCCTGTGAGCAATGCAGTGAGCCATATGCATGCTACAGAACTAAGAACTGAATGAGGGGTGGAGGCTGTTCTGGACACCAAGAGGAAAAGTGAGATGCAGAATGCTAAATAACTGCAGGGGCTAATGCAATAAGACACAATAATATAGCTAAGCTTAGCAAGCTGGTGCCAGATAAGCATGAGGAGATGGCTGGTTCCCTACACCCAGTCAAGCACAGGGGTGAGACAACTAGTGAAAGTGGCTCATCCAGCCAAGCCAATAGATCCCTAGGTGCAAGCCTTCTGGAAAACTCTACACCACCACCTACAGAAAGCTGCAGGGAGCTTGACAAACATTCACAGGCTCCAAACTCCCACGAGACTGAGGAATTTTTTTTAAAATCAAGACTTCAATGAGATCCAGCCCTTTCCTTCCTTACATTCTGACTTCAGAGTGCTAGCCAGGCATCTTCAACATACAACAATGGCTCTGGGGCAGGGAGGATTTAACAGAAAAGGATGCATTATCCAGCACCATATGCACACGCAGGAGATAGACTGACAGGTATTAAGGAACAGATTTGTAAGGAAGAGGTTGAGAGCATGCTGTATAAAGATGAAAGATACTGGTGAGAAAACCCATTAGAATTAATTATTCAACCTCAGCTTTTTACAAATACTTAAATACATTAGCAAAAAAAGAATCTATACCAGTGTTTTCCTTGTAAATGCACAAAAACAGAGCAAGAGCACAAGCCAACTTTTAAGCGGGTGAAGATCTTGTGTCCAATTCCCATGATAACTAAACTTGGCACAAAGATGACTTCGGACTGCATGTTTAGGTTTTATTTGCAATTACTGAACTCTTTAACATGGTCTGGTATGTTTATAGAGACAGAGATAGATTTCTAGAAATCATCAAAAAAGAAGTTCAATTAATTTCTGTTTAACTTGGATTTATTTTCTGCCCGAATTCAACACTAGAATACAAACCAGAAGTTCAAACAGATTAAAAACCTAACATTTCTTATGAATCACTAAGCCAAAAAATGTTTTATATACCTTGCAATATATTTTAACTGAAAATATTTTAATTAAGTAGAGCTGACTGGTATCACTGAACTTCTGCAGCTTCAGTGTGTAGACATCTGCACGCCAGCAGGTATTACTCATTGGAAAGCATGTCTTTTCCTTAAAGCCAAAACTGGAATGAAAATAACACATGTTCTATTCTTGTCTTTCCCTTGTTCCAACAGGCAAGCTACATTATTTTTGAGCTTCAGAAAACTGAGGTTAAAATACAAGTTATAGTTCCCTCATTCACGTGTTTGAGGCATTCAGAGACAGAGGCAAGGACAACTACATAGAATGAAATTAAATCTATAATTTAAAAGAGCAAAATGAAAATAACAGCCTACCTTTAGATCACGATGAACTATGCATTTCTGATGACAGTACTGCACAGCAGATACAATCTGAAATACCAAGATGATCAGTGAAATAGTTTATTTCAATCTCAGCATAAGTGTTCATATATAGTTCAGTAATTTCAGCTCCTGATATGACTCAGTAGAACATAACTAATACATAAAATCTTAATTTTAGAAAATATTTATGTAATCTCCTCAAAGTAACAGAAGAAAAACCTATTTCAAATGCAGATCGCCTAAGAGCAATAGCTATAAAAGGAAATTTTTCCAGCCCTCAACTCAATACATGGATATTGTCCCCTGAAATATTTGCAGCATCTCTCTGCAATTCACCCCAACAGAATAGTTCAACATTTTGTAATCTTTTACACATGCATAACAAAAAAACAAGTCTGAAATAGCAAGTTAAAAGCAGTTTCTTTACATATTAATTATATACCTTAATTCTGAAAAAATACCAAATTTTGTTTATTTAGCTAATTAAAGCTTTCACAAAATGATGACTAAAAAGAGGATAAGAAAAAGATTAAGATGAGAAAGATTGCAATAAGAATACAAAAACCTGTTACAGAATACCCTTCATACAAAACAGTGTGACATGACACAGCAATACATGTCATCATATCAACATCTCTAGATAGAACATCTGTTAATTTCTAAAATTTTCAGAAAAGCATTAAAACATCAAGTGAGTCACAAGAAAAAAATGTGGCTCTTAGGAACATCCACGAAAAAAATGTAAAACCGTCTTACTATTTTAGATAGCATGTAGGAAGCAGATACTTTTCTCATCAGGCATTTTTTCCACTCCAGCTTTAATAAACATTATCACAACAATGAATATTTTTTTTAAATAAAAGAAGCATGCTCACACTCATGTCTATCTGAAAACACCATAAATAGAAACAAAAGAAAGCGTGAATGTTAATTTCATACCTGCCTGAATTTTGCACGAGCCTCTTTCTCTTTCATTCTTCCATGTGCAACTAGGTAGTCAAACACTTCTCCTGACCATGACAAGGACAAAATATTAATCCTATTGCCTAGGGTTCATTTTTAACTCTCTTGCACAAACAAATCATGCTTGAAAACAATGTCACCACTACCACCCCCAGCCCCTTGTTTCTTCAAGGGAAAGGAACAGGAGACAGGAAAAAATCCTTTTTACTGTTTGCAATGGATTTAATTTTTCAGAAATGTAATAGTCACAAAATATAAAAACAGAACCCTTCATACTAAGGCTTCTTCAATTATTAAAACAAATTTACTTAACTTTGAAACAAACAAGTTTACTTCAATACTGAAAAACATTTGTATTGCATATAAGACACAGGGGGAAACAGGCAACTTATATACTAGATTTGTTTTGCCTATCTCAAGCAGCTTCACTTAAGAGTGTCTGTATTACTTCTGTTTATTGCTTCTTGTTTTTCTAACAAAGCTGCTCAAATGCCTTTCAGATCCTTGTCTTTGCACTGTCTGATGAGCAACCTTTCCTACCTGGTTACTAGCCCCATGCTGGATTCCTTCGCATGTTCAAACGTTTCCCACTAAGATGCTAAGCAGCATGTCAAGGAAGCACCCACCATCCCTGATCCTGCTGGTCCCCTTTGCCATATTCCTTATTCCCATTCCCCGGATCTGTCTCTCCAAGTGCTTTGGCACACATTTTCAAGATAAAATGAGGTACTAGTGCTTGCCTAAATATAGTAGATAAATACTGAGTCAAGTTTTGCCAGAATCAGCACCAGGTTATCTCCTGATATTCCAGCACAAGTAACTAGCCTTAAGCACAAGCCTAACAGATTACTTCACATAACATGATACAAGCAAGAAATTTTGTCTTGGGAGGTCTGTTCAGACTGCTGTGAAGGCCAGATTGAAATAACACATTAGCCATAAAAACCTTAAAATGTCTCTAGGCATACAACCAGCACGGCTTTCCATATTTCAGTTTATCTTTTAAGCAGAATTAAGAGTCCACTTACCCCCACTGGCGTATTCCATTACCAAATACAATGTCTTTTCAGTTTCAATAACTTCAAATAATTTTACTGCAAGAAAAATGAATGAGAGATTGCAGCAGGGAGCAAAAGCACAACACAAAACATTATACTCACAAAGAGAGTATTATTTATGGCCAGTGATAACATTAAACCATATGAAAATTTTACATCCTTTACGTTAGCATTCTTTTGGTGGTGAAAGAAGCAAAATTAATTTCTAAATCACAGTTGATAAAGCATATTAATTCACAATTTTCTCAGAAATTTATGCACACTGTACAAATGTGTTCATGCTAAAATTAGTGTTTAGTTTGACACAGACATCTTAAAGATCATACAAACCTTTCCTATTTCACCAGTAAACTGCTTCCAGTTAGAAATCTGACATTCTGACCAGCAGAAAATCCAGTGGATACCAGACACATTAAGTCTGAAAGACCTTCCTCAGATTGTAACAATAATGACTCATTTAAAACAAATACACTCCCACTACCACCCCCAAGAAAAAAAAAACCCAGCAGAAGCTAAGAATGCTGGAAAAGCAACAAACAATTCACAGGATGAGAAGGGAGTGCCTAGCATGTAATAACTTGTACACCTTGTCCGTACCTTGTACGCAACAAGCCCTCTGGCCGATTCAGGACCATTAACTATCTCTGGAACAAGACTGTCCAGCCCTCCTCAGCCAGAAGAATTGTCATCACAAAGTAGGACCCTGAAGCTGTGGGGTAGGTCAAAGAACTAAAGCAGAAAGGGAAAATTACATACTTTTTAATTCTAATTTTCTGGAAATATCAGTCAGCGGAAGACTTTCCTAGAATGAACTAATAAAAGTTTTCCTACTTTTATCTAAGAAACTCATGCCTTTTGGCCCTCAATAGACCTGAGTGCTCAGCATCTCCTTTGTCTTAAGGCTTTCCTGGACTGAGCAGTTTATCTCCTCAGAGCACAATTTTTGTTTCAAGCTGAGTCAATAAAGGAGGTGAGACACGAAGCACTTACTGAATGCTCACTGTCCTATTATGTCAATAAAGTTTAATGAAGAAGAGCATAGCAGTAAAGTACAGAGAGTTAAATGTAAACAGTATAATAAAAGTTTTTGCAAATGCAGGGCTCCTACCAATATTCGGATGATTCAGTATCTTCATTATTCGTACTTCTCGAAACAACTGTCAAGGAAGCAAGACAATTTTCTTAGACTGTGTTTATTAGGGGAAAGTTATGCAAGATATGCAAATTTAGATGGCAAAAAGGAGAAGCATAAGCCACTGAAAATAGCATTAGCATAAAATACAGATAAACATAGTGCAGCCAACACCAAAAAACCATAATCTACATCTTATTCATTATATAAAAATAATGACAACCAACTACATATCAAAAGCAGACTATTCTTTAAGCTTTATACAGACAGACACAGATAAGTTTCATGGCCCTTTCCGGAGTTTCACACCAACAAAAACCAACACATTATTCATACAAGTTTTTGTTATCTCTTTGCTCTGATTTCTTTGGTGACTGGCAAGCTCAGCTAACTACCCTGAATGGATACATAACCTTGGGTGCAAATACAATATGTAGTACTATAAAGAAGTCAAAACACAGGCGTTAAAACAGAATTACAACAGACAAGAGGAATCCTGACATCTCCCAGTCCTGCTGCTCCAGAGGTGTGAAGTGGGTAAGTTCCGTTTTCTCACAACTATAAAGTTTTACAGTGGGTCACGAACAGTGATGTCCCCTCTCCCCCTAGCAAGATCAGACGGTTTCTAATTAACGAAAGTCTGTTTTATGATCCCGAATCACGTGTTTTAAAAAAAAATTGGACTAACTTATAGCCCTAAGTGTATATAAGAAAATGGTGGGTTTATCTTTTTCTAAAAACAGAAACAAGAAGTCTTTGCTCTTAAAATTTCTAGTATTCATGGGTTTATTGATTAAATAAGAGGTGAAGCAAGACTAAACTAGGGACTCAAAGGCAGTAAGGTAAATGAAAGGAATCCAAAATGGCTACATACTTCTGCTACTCTATAACTGAGGCTGTCAATACTGATAAGCTTGTACTGTTTTACTTCAAGTGAACAGCACATCCTCATCGTTGAGCCTATTTACCATGCTGCACAATCTTTAGTGTGCATATTAGCCCATATTAGGCTGAAGTAGGATGCAGAAATGAATGAAGAAAAGCTCACTGGCTTCAGTGTAATGCTTTGACATTTTGGAAACATCTTGGCACTACAGTCCTCCTTACAGAAAAACTTCCCTTAGCCCAAAAGTGTATTGTCACTGTTTTGCTTGTCTGATGTCTCAGAGTACATCTCTCCCTCTATTTTCAAAATCAAACTCATTTGTCCAGATGCTACCTTGCAAACCAGACACCAAACACCTCCTCAAAAAGAGTAGCACTTTAGCTTCTATTTTATGATGTCTGAGACTGCAAGCTAAGAAATGTACAAATTTTTACTTACACAATGCTGATTTTTTTATTCCATTTGTGCAACTTAATCACGTCTAAAACTCTGCATTTATTCTGCAAGTTAAGACTAGAGCAACATATCTTCAAAATTAATCTTTTAATCAAGTAATATTATAGCAGATTTATATTTACATTATTTATGTCACAGTGACATTCTAAGTATTTCAAGCCTTGTAATTGCCTTAATATTTAAGCCTTACCACTTGCCTTATAATTGCCATTTAAAAAATACCAGAAGGAAGCAAACACTCTAACAGCATTTCTCTGAGAAAACACGAACAGTACAATGTCATTAACTTGTGTTCAAAATGTAATATATGGGTATGTAATTCCATGCACTAGAATTAACGTTAGCAAATATTTTTGTATCCTCATAAAAACAGTTATTCCCATGAAAAAAAGAACATAATAGACTGTTCTTTGTGCATTTTTTGTTTTCCTAAGTATTTGAATTTGTTGCACAAGAAAAAGTTTCTCAACTAAATCACTACTAACTAGTCAGAAACCAAATCAATAGATTGGTACAGCTTCAGAAGAGCTCCTGAGCAGCTATGTGGAAAACTGCAGTTCCTGCCAAAAGACTGGAAAGATATTTCATGACTCAACAGGATTAATGCTGGTATAAAAGTTCCAGCAATGAATGCATTTCTTCATAAGCAGGATTTAAATGTCGGACTTGTATAAAATAATTTCAAATCTACAAGAAAAGATCATTAAGAAACACAATTTTATATGTAATGTGAATCACACATGAATTGCAAAAAAAAAGTGTGTATTATTCTAAACCTCGTGGGAGTATTGAATAGAAGCTTACTAATTGGTTTAAGATTCAAATTGATTTCACAGTGACATGAAATTTTGTTTACATAGTACGGAATTTTTCTCATCATAAACGAAAAAGCCTATTGATAATGGACATAAAAGTCTATTTTCCTCATGACAGACTATTACTGACGTCTAGCCTGATGCAGATACTTTGGTACATGGATGAAACATTTACTTACTCCACTTTTTAACAGAAGACATCACCAAAATCCAAATACGCGCTTGTTTTTTTTCTATACAAATGGCAATAATTTTTTACATAATTTTGTATTATGTATCTTGTTCAACAAATAATCATAAAATGGAAGCATATGTTCTCATACAAAAGGAGGTACACAGTCATAGTTACCATTAGTATACCAAGAGGAAGCAGTCATAACCTTTTGGAAGAAAGCAGCTCTTAAGGCAAATTCTAAATGAACTCAAAGTCATGAGGTGAATCTAGGTATTTCCTTGCTGGTTGGCATCTCTGAGGTGACAGACTTGTCTGGAGATTTTGACTCAAGTGCATTTTAATGTTGGTTGAAATACATTTGCATGCTTAGAGCAAGAACTGGACAAGCTTGAAGAGTTGAAGTTAACTTAGGTGACGCTCATCAGACAAACCACACCAAGTATAAGTTGAAAGGAAACTACTGTATTTTACAGACACGATTTTACAGATAGTGTCAGTCTCTCTACAAATGTATGAGAGCAGGGAATCAGCACAGTAAGAATTGAAAGAATAGCTGAAATCTTGGAATCTACCTGCAGGCAGCCCTTGTTCTTGTGGAGGGCTTCCACTTACTAGATGTCTGCTAGAAACAGCCAGAAAACACAGCAAAGAGGCAACAGTCTAGGAGGTTCCTGGAGTGTGCGGAAGGTAACTTCCTGACAGAGCCGGTAAGCAAGCCTACCAGGGGAGGTACCTTGCTTGACCTCCTGCTGTTTACAAACAAGGAAGGACTGACAGGAAATGTGGTGGTCAGAGGCCATCTTAGGGCTTACCAATCACAAAAGATAAGAGTTCTTGATTCTTGGTGAAGAAAGGAGGGGTGACTGCAAAACCACTACCACAGACTTACATAAGGCAGACTTCAGTGGCTTCAGGACACTGATTGAGGGAGTTACCTAGGAGACAGTCTTGAAGAGACTTCCAGAGAGGCTGGAAGTTCAAGAAGGAAGTCTTAGGTGCAGGAGCAGGTTGTCTCCATGCACCATAAGACGAAACAGCAGGGAAGGCGACTGGTCTGAACAGCAAGCTTTTGCTGGGACTTAGGAAAAGGGAGAGTTTACCACTTTTGGAAGAAGGGGCAGGCAACTCAAAAATAATACAAGGATCTTGTGAGGTCAGAGAGAGAATGAGAAAGGCAAAAGAGCAGCTAGAACTCGATCTGGCCACTGTTGTAAGAGATAACAAAGAATGTTTTTACAAATACACTAACAAGAAAAAGAGAGCCAAGGAGAACCACCAGCCTTTATTGAATGCAGGGAAACATTGCCACCAACGATCTGGATGAGGGGGTTGAGAGCTCCGTCAGAAGGGTTGCAGATGACACCAAACTGCAAAGGAGTGTTGATCTGCTTTAGGGAAGGAAGGCTCTGTAGAGGAATCTGGACAGGCTGGATCAGTGGGTGGAGGTCAATTATAAGGAGGTTTAACAAGGCCAAGTGCTGGGTCCTGCACTGTGGTCACAACAACCCCATGCAATATTAAAGGCTTGGGGAAGAGTGGCTGGAAAGCGAACTGGAGGAAAAGGACCTGGGGGTGTTGTTTGACAGCCAGTTGAATAGCAGTGTGCCCAGGTGGACAAAATGGCCAACAGCATCCTGGCTTGTATCAGAAATTGTGGGGCCAGCAGAAATAGGGAAGAGATTGTGCCCCTGTACTCTGCATCGGTGATGCTACATCTCAAATCCTGTGTTCAGTTTTGGGCCCCTCACTACAAGGACATTGAGGTGCTGCAGCGCTTGCAAAGAAAGGCAACAAAGCTGGTGAAGGGTCTGGAGAAAAAGTCTTATGAGGAGCAGCTGAGGGAACTGTAGTTGGTCAGTCTGGAGAAGAGGAGGCTGAAAGGAGACCTTATCACTGTCTACAACTGCCTGAAAGGAGGTTGTAATGAGGTGGGTGCTGGTCTCTTCTCCCAAGTGACACATGATGGAATAACCTCAAGTTGCATTAGAGGAGGTTTAGATTAGACATTAAGAAAATGTTTTTTTCCAAGAATGGCAAAGCACTGAAACAGGTTGCCCAGGGAAGTGGTGGAGTCAGCATCCCTGGAGGTGTTCAAAAAACACTTATAGGACATGGTTTAAAAGGTGTGGTACTGTTGGACTGATAGTTGGATTTGATGATCTTAGAGCTCCTTTCCAACCACAACGATTAAACGATTCTATGGTAATCTTGCAGAGCAGCTCTGCCTTCCAGAGAGCACTATTTTGGGATAACATCCCCCCCGTTTCTTGTTGCAGAAGTATGCTGGTAATTAACACTATTTATGTCAATATCTACGTATTTACAAGCAGAGATATCTTTAGACAATAACAACTACACCCCTCAATGACACCTAGGATATCTCTTAATGCAAAGGAAGAGATGCATTAAAGTAACGAGAACATCGTTACTTCCTACAAAGCCAATTTGATTAAATCTATAGAAATCTGGACAGAACACTGAGATTAGTTCTCCTTTCATGGCAAGGCACGCTGTAGGATTATATAATGTTCTATTTTAGTGACAAAAATAGCACTTTCAGAATTTGTGCCTATCTCTACTTTTTTGAGCAGCAGCGTACTGCTCACTCAGAAAGTTCAAGTGCTCCCCAACTTCTCTCCACCCAGCCCACCATACATCTGTATGATCACTCTTTATTCTTGAAGACCTTCATTCAAAAAAGCTCTTAAACAAGCGTCTACTTGTTGCAAACAGGTTGTAGCTTCAGGTATAGAAGTCAGCCCATATTATACTCAAATTTGTAGAACTTGTACCTATGGAAGAAAAAGCACAAGGCTTGAAAACTCAATTCCTGCTTTTCCAGTTTCATTTTTCAGGGCACAGATTGCAGAAAGCACAAAGATCTTCTGTTAACCATAGCTAAACATTCTACTTGCCGTCAGGTTGACACCTACCTTTAAGATTTACTATTTTAAATCTCTACAATCAAACTAGAACTCTTCAGTTAACCAAGGCTTTGTCTTGCTTTAAGAGATGTGTTTGAATGCTTCTCTAGTTTCTAAATCATCACCAAGAAGGGATGCTGCAAAAACCCAACAGCTTTCAATAGTTAATATATTGAAATTGTTCCAAATCTACTATTCCTTTACTTCTGTTCTGCTTTTAACAGAAAGAACCTGAATTTGAGGCTTTAGATATGTTTAAAGAATAAAAAGACAACCACTGTCCCTTAAAAAAAAGAAAATCTGAAATGCCATTTGCTAATCAAACCAATTAGGATTAAAAGCTCCTTCTGCTCCACTAGCAGTTTGCAGAAGCGCAACAGGATGCTATTTCAGAAACATCCCTAGTGAAGCCAGTACAAGAAGACACTTTCAATATAGCAGACAGGCAGAAAATAGAACAGCTATTTTAGTATAAATTCTAGTTATGATGAAATGCAAATACTTAACATTTGGGAACAAATTACAATCATGACAGTGGGAAAAGCTAAGTCAGCACAATCTGTTACTATCAAGACAGCAGGTTCACAATAAAGCCAGCTTTGTCTTCTAAAAAGCTGCTCATTGAGTAAGATGGGAAGCACATACTGAACAAACTGAAAACAAAAGGCAATGACCTTTGCTCAACATTATTGAATGTACTTAAAGAGGTGAAAGCCCTGAAGAAAAAATACATTATAACTTAAGACTACTACATTGCATATGCACAAGGATGCAAAACTAAAAATTCACAAGGCCAGCTTACCTTTGTCACCTCTCCCCATTTAAGTTAAAATAACTATGCCTGCAAAGAACCCCGTCCAACAACATTGGAGAGTGGCAAAGTACAAACTTAACACTTTCTCTGCTTTCATACCCAAGACTAACTGCAGACCCAGCTTGTATTGACATTTCAGCAACTGAAATACGTGCTCATCAAATATTTATGTTTACAAAACAACAACGCATGAGAAACCATGATGACTCAATTCTTTTTACTTAAATCAGGTCAACAGCAAACATGAGAGAATTAGAAGTAAAACTTCATACCAACAAATTATCACATTTTCCAGGATAAACAGAATATGTATGGGATAAATATTTCCAGAAATTAAGGAAGAACAGGATTGTTGTTAAATCACTACATCTGACTTCAGTCTTTACTTCTGATATAAACTGCTTCCAACTGTATCTAAAAATGTTTCTCTTATCAGCTTCCCACTCAAAACCCAAGTAATAGCAGCAATGTCCTTTCTACCAATATTTTGTGTACTACTTGTGCAAGTGTGACAGCATCTTGAGTATGCTATAAAAATTTCATTTATATTTGAAATGATTTTTAACCAACTATTGAATATTTTTGTGTGTAATACAACTCACTTATCATTAAAGCAATTATCCCAGAATTGTTTCTCGTGCTTAGTTTTCCAGAAATCTTTCATGTTTTTTACCCTCTCATTGTTAAACAATAAGACAAACTCATCTAGCTCTCCAACTGTAAATACCAAGCTAGGTAGGAAACAAGCTATGTGAGCAGCATAGGATTTCCCCACTATGCTCAGTCACATATCGCTTCTGCAGGTCCCTCTTCACTAGCTCAAATATTAGCAAAGAGATTTGCTTAATACAGGATCTAGGACTTAAGGACAGAAAAGCTTTTGCACGGATTCTGCACAGCAGGCTGAATAAAAAAAAATCCTGAAGAACCAATATTCTAATAAAAATACTAGAGAAGATAAATTAAAGCAAATAAATCAAAGAATTGAAAGAAATCAAAAGAAATAAGAGTAAAGTTATTTATAACTTCCCATAACCAAGGTTACAGAATAAAATGTAAGAGCAACTAGAGATAAAAGACCAGCAATAAACCCTAGCCTCTTTCTCTCATTCTAGAGCTATAGACAGCAGCAGTCTAGTACACGTAAACAAAAAGTACCCTGGATTTTTATAATGAGCAACTCCAGCAGGAGTACTTTTCAGTGCTTCAGCCAGAACCAAACACATGCATAGTTAAATAGTAAAAAATCCCAAACCAAACAGAAAACCCCCAGAGTTCTGTTAAAACACTTATCACAATTGTTATGAAGGACTTCTGAATTTCTATCTATAGGGGCAAACAAACAAGAACCTTCTGATTATGTCACCGCTTTGTCAATTCCATACCCAAAATGTAACTGCCAGAATTCTCTTGAGTTTAACAAATATTTTATTAACATTGAGAGACTATAAAAACAAACGCAGAAGTAAAAAATATTAAAGACAAAATTTGGCACAAAGTCCACAATTACTACACTAAAGAAAAATCCAAGAGAAATACTCTTTATATTACATCTTATTTTAGTATAAGACAAAGTACTTCTGTACCTAATTAGATACACATTTTATTGTTAGCGAGGGTAAAGCTGGAGGATGAGGGAAGAGCAAAGCAGCCATGTGTAGACAGGAACAGAGTAACTGCCCTTAGACAAACTGCGCATGCACATCATAGCAAGGACATTAGGATGCCGCTGTCTCCCAAGGTCATACATACACATATCTTGTTTAACAAGATAAAGGAAGAAAATATTTTTGTCAAGTAAATAAAAGATCACAGTTCAACTGTTTCTAGTGTTTCAGATGTTATGGTATATTCTTACCTTTTGCAGACTAGTGGGATTTAGCTGAGTTTTATCTATTATTTTCACAGCAACCTTGGAAAAAAACAAGCAATGATGGATTATTAAATTCAGAAAAATACTGGAACAAAAAACATATCGCATCTCTGCAAGCGAAAGCATAGATGTGCCTATATATGTGTATATGTCTGCTTTTATGTATTTCATCAAACAAAGTTTCCTTACCTATTAGGATCTGCCAGCAGGAACTTAGAATTTCACAGCCAGATGGTACCATCAAGGAATCAGTTTTATATTTCTGTCAGCATTTGTTATCCTGTCCACTTCAAAAACAGGCTTTCAAACACAAAACCTATCTATCAATAGACTATAAATATCAATGAAACCTACTTATCAAAAGACTTCTTTCTGGTTTTGGAACTGCCTGAGGCTAAACAAATCCCCTTCCCAGCCCCAAAATACCCCTTGATGCACAAACTTTTTGATATCTTGACCAGGAATTTATACTTTAAGAAAACGGGTGGGTGCTTAGAGGGAGAAAGCTTTGGCTCCATGGGTAACATTTCCTATATCCTGAAACAGTCTCTTTACATCTTTCTTGATGATGACAAAAACACACTTTCTCTATTCAGAGAGAATGTAAAAGAGTAACAGAAATACTTACTATAAAGAGAGCCAAAAAGAACATAAGAAAACCCCAACACAGTCAGCTTTTTTTTTTTTAATTTTTTTTTTTTAAAGGCTTACCTCTCTTCCAGTAAGCACATGCCTTGCCAGTTTCACTTTGGCAAAATTTCCTTTTCCTATTGTTTTCAGTAAGCGATAATTTCCAATGTGAGGATGCTCTTCATTGGTAGATGTAATGGAGTTCCTGCAACGGGGGATGTTTTGTCTGCTACTTGATTTGATAGGCTGGACATGTGGTTCAGTGTATCCATCCACAGAGGTATGCTGGAAGGCAGATAAAACAGTTAGCAATTTAGCTACTTGGATTTTAGACAGTTGCAACAGAATAGACCAAAAGCATAAAAAGCTGTAGAGGGGAGTTGCTTATTTGCTTTTACAACATGATTGGTAACTTTGGACAGTAGCCTAAGCAGACCATGCTTTCTTGAGACACACAAATTGAGCCAAAAGAGAAGTCTGCAGAAAGATCTTAACAGCTCCAAAAGTAGAACTAGAGATACCTAGGCAGTAATCAACAAACCATTACAGACTTTAATAATCATGCCAAACTAGACACTACACCACTACGTTGCAAATAAATTTCGCTATTCATAAACAAATTTAGTATTTTAAAAATATACAGTACAAAAAAATATTTGTACTTTGGCATAATTAGAAATAAGGCTTCACTCTGTTTTCTTAGCTTTCTTTACTCAAATAACATAGGAAAAACATTTTTTCAAGTAAGATTTGTTCCCCAAACCCGTTTGCGTCTTTTTGTATCACAGTTCTCAGTCAAGTAATGAACAATCTACATATTTAAAAAATAATGTATTCCTACAAAGAAAACTCTATAATATTTCATAAATATATTTTAATTCTAGGAGTCTGAAGAACTAAAAGGATGTTATTTGTAATGCATGTCAACACATCATCCCACATTAAATGTTAGTCACCAAAACGTGCAGTGCTTCTGTACTCTAACTTCCAAGTATAAAAGGGGCAAGATACTGATGGGGCTTGGAAACATTCCAAGGAGAAACCAAAATAACAGAAGTTGTCAAAGGGGTGTTAAGCATTTCAAATGCTTTCTAAAATTAGTGGCAGATGGGTACAAATGTTTAACAGGTAAAATTTAGTCTCTAAACTTTTAAGTTAGAGATTTCAAGGTATGCAAATACCGCAGGTAGAAACAGTGGCTTCTCAGATCAGTTTTTAGATTTTGTAAAAACCGCCATACTTACTTCTAGCTCACTCAACTCCTGCAAAGCCTAAAGCACCAACAAAACTCAAGACACCTTAGTATCTTCCCACTACTCACTGCTTCAATTCAAAAGCGGGTGTCTCAACATCCTTGTACAGAGGACCAATCCTGCTTCTTTACAGATCAAAAGTTTCTAGATCTTTTACCTGAAGCTGAAAGCAGAGTCAGAAGGAGGTTTCACTGTTTCTCCCAATATCTAGCCTAATGTTGGTCTATGCTAATCGCATCTGTCATTCCTTATGCAAGGAATTATTTTCTGACACCAAATGGAATTTAAAGCAGTGCCTCCAAGTTCAGCATGCATTTAATATAGACTGAAGTCAAACCCCTCCTGTTAACACCAGGCTTACAGATAGTCCCACTGAGACACATGGAGTTATTTTGGGACATAAGCACTAGTGGAATTGGGAAAACTAGCAAACAGCTGCAACACAACCGGAAAAAAACAAGGAGTAGAAAACAACTAGAATGTTCCTCCCAAATGTAGCACAACTCTGCTTACATCACCTCCAGCATTATTAATTATTCACTATGGCTAGGATAATGGTCCTAAATATAATTTTCTGTTTGTCTCTTCATTTACCTCAGTCTCTCTGCAAAATACTACTTTACCCTCACTGCTAAACCATTTTCCAAATTACTGCGGAATCAATCAAGCCAGGCACGTTTAGATTCTGCGTATCAGACAAATTTATTCAACCATGAAATAACATGCTAGCAACAGTATTATCCTTTAGAAACACATAAAATACTTTTTGTGGACTTGGAAAGAAAGGATCAGAAGGACAGCTTCAGGCAAAGAGGCTTTGAAACATTCCTTCAACATTGAACACTAGTCCTACACATGATAAAGTAGAGCCTAAATAAAAGTCCTGTCAAAGAAAACACCTCACAAGATCAGTATTTGTAGGGTGCTAATAATGACCATTACAGCCATATCTAGAATCCCCTCAAGAGCTCCAAGACTATGCTATACAAGCAAGATTTTAAGAGTCTTTGAGCCTATTTAGGCACAAAATTAGATCTTCACTACTTGAAATACAACGCCTATCAGAAGCATTAGCAACCCTAATAGCAATTGCCAATTTCATACTCTTCATAAGATTAGCCTACTTCCAGCAGATAGTCAAAGGGATCTTTCAGACAAATAGTTCAATAGGTAGGCAAAATGAATGCCATAGACAATGGTATCACAGAATAGACCATTTTTCATGAAGATTTAACAGAGAAAGCAGCTGTTTAATCACAATGACAATATAATGCAAAACCAAATCTAAAGAAAAAAAAAGTAACAAGGTTCATGGTCGTAATGATTCTGGATTTTGGTCTTTTGGCGTTTCTGTGACAGAAAAATTAAGCTTCTCCAGTGTCTTAAATACTGCCTCTTAGACTGATTATCTTCAGAGTCAACTATTCTCCCCAGCCATGTCCAAGGATGACAGAAAACATGCATAAAGAAGGTCAAGTTTCTTAGTTTGTGAGCCACATATATATTCATATATATAATTTCTAAATTTGAACAGCACTCAATGAAATTCAAATTATTCTTTAAGTCTTGCAATAGGTCTCTCTTTAGCACATGAACAGTTTGCTATTGTTGCAAAGTACAGAGGAATTTAAACTGGAAACTCATCAGCTTCTAGAAACCAGCATTCAACAAGATTGAAACATAACAAGGTTAAGGTGTTGAAAAACAAAATCAAATTAGGTCAAGTAATGGTATCTCAGAGATTATTTCCAAACAATGCTAACTCTGAATTCCACAGAAGTATGCAATATCCAGACTGTCTAGAAAGACAGGCTAAGTAGTTGTAAGATCTTTCTGACCCATTACAATACGTTCATTCATTATGCATCAGCTACTATGTGGCTATTTTAAAATGCCATTTCAGAAGAACAATCTCCAAATTCTGAGAAATTTTTCAGGGTGCTGGAAACAAGTGGGCTGTAAAAATCACTCTCCTTGACGTTCACTGCCATCTGAAAACAATTCTAGTTAACAAACTGCATCTCTTACAGAGCATTTTTATTAGGGATCACAGAATGGTCAAGATTGGAAGGGACCTCCTCAGATCATCTAGCCCAATGCCCCTGCTAAAGCAGGTTCACCTATAGCAGGTTGCAAAGGAATGTAGTCAAGTGGGATTCTGATATTTCTCTAGATATCTTGAGAATACATCTATATATATACACACACACAATGTAGTGGAAAACACTACCTTACTAGTACATCATAAACACAATTCCATGTATATTCAGTTCACATCAGTGCTAAATAAAATGTCTAGAAATCAACACAAAATTAGATGTTTCTTAAAATAAAAAGCAATTTTATATAAAAAAGATGTAGCAGTAACAAAAGTTTAGAGCTAAACCAGATGATTAGAACAGCCATTTAGGTATTTTGCATATTAGTCAAGTATTAAAAAAAATATCATACAAAACTAAATCCATCACCTTTTCAGGAATCTCAAACAAGTAATTCTAACACTCAGTTTTGGATTGTGACTGAAGAGAGCTCAGCTCACACATTACTCCTGCCTAGATTGGTTTCTGACACAGTCCAACGGTTACTACAGAAAGTCAATGGCACTGAAACCAAAAGAGTTAACCTGACCCATTGCTTCCACAAGACTCAAAGCTATAATTTTCCTTGTTTACCCAAGACAGCTTTGCAAAAGCAAGATTACCTTATGCCCAGACATATCTCTGAGAAAGTAAAGAACTAACTCCACAAGTTAGATACAAAATGTATGCTGCACTACTTCACTTACTCAGTACCCTTCAGCCACTTAGCTAGCCACTGGAGCATTATTCTCATGGACTGTAATTAAACTTACAGCATCATATATTAATTGCTCTTGCTGCTTATTCTTAAAAAGTCCCCCAAACCATTCCAGCCATAAAACTAGACCTTCTCAGCTAAACAACACTAAAGGCTTCTACAGTCCTTCTGAGTAACGGGTTAACTTTCACACTTCGATCTGCCTGCAAATACACCTCACTTGATTAAACAAACATCTTCACCCTGAATTTTCCCCTTCTTGAATTACTGCAAGGCAAACTCCTTGGTACAGTCAGCCCATGCAAGCAAAGTATGCACACGCGGTGCTACAAAAAAAGCACATCACCTCACTTCCTCTGTCAATAATATCTCCTCTTGTGAACCTAAATTTCTTGCAGTCAATTTTTATATTCATAACTCCATACATTTTCAAGCATGTGCTAAACACATGAGCATTTTTAACAGGTATCATACTTGCAATTTAATCAAAATAGCTAGCCTAGACAGAAGGAGTCTGCAGAGTTTAGAAGACTATCTTCTAAACAGCTCTGGATCTTTAACAGCTTTGATTCCTAATACAAGGGAAAGAAAGGGGAGAAAGATGAGAAGTAACATCTAGGATGTCCAACTGCTTTCATGTTTTAACTGCTTACTGTCCATAACTATTCCTTTAGGACCTCAGAGCTTCTAGCAAACCATGTCAAACCACTCTTTTCCTTTTCCTGTAGTAGCAATCGAACCAAACTAGGAGAGCCCAATTTTTTTTAAAGATCTTGGTAAACCTCTACAAAAAAATCAATGGAAATATTTAAAACAGCTTGCTCTGTGTTCTATGTCAAGAGCTCCCAGAGGTTCAGGTTTACAGGTACAAAGCACAGTGCAACTCTGAATTGCAAAACATGACAGCATCTAATCCATCACCTACTGCCAGGAGGGGATTCACTCCTCTTTTCCAGGTAAACCTCACATCTGCACAATACCAAAGCCTACTCTCATCACATGTACTTGTCATAACACAAATTACTGAATCAAAACACAAATAGAGCCCTATCTACTCTAATTTTTCACACCTTGGACACACGAAAAGGTGCTTTGGAGGGCGCAATTAAATACATACTGCATTGGGAATGCACAACAGAAACTTTGTTATTTAAAAAAATAGCCAAAGCAATCAACCTGCTCCACCTGAAAGGGATAATATGCAGGACTGCTCAGAAAAACCCAAACAAAAAGTGATGGGGAAGAAAAAGTACATACAGATTTTAAATCAGATACAAAGGTACTAAGGCATGGCAGAGATAAGAGAATCAGACAAAACTGCGACATCTGTCTTTAACTTGTACCCATACCCTGAGCCTGCTCAAACAGGCTTTCTAGAAGTGCACAAAGAAGATAATCAAACACATGCAAGTGCATCTTTCTGTTTATATCAGATTTACATAATATGTAGGAATTCCAAGCATGAACTTTTGAAATAACTTGAAGCTATCAGCAATAAGAATCAATGATTTTTAATACAGCTGGTCTCAGTCAAGCATATGGAAACATTCCATTAACCAATGCTGTAACTCTGAAAAGCATTTTCTAAAACCTTTTTTAGAAATCCAAACTATAAGCATTGGAGTTGAATATATAGTATCAAGTGAGATACTAAAGAAAACTTCCCCTTACTCTTTTTTTTTTATATCTCCTTCCTTTCCTTCCTAATTGTAATACTTTGTATTTAAAAAAAACAAACTTAAAAAAAAGTAAAACATTGCTATTGCAAGGTGAAATACAATCCCTTATATGCCAGCACCCTATAAAGGCTCCTTCCTAAAAGCATACATACATGCTGGTGACAGGCAGACTTACACTGAACGTTGATTAAATCTTGTCCTGTGCTTGTTACTACGGTATCTAAGTCCCTTAGAAGTTTTGGGGGTTTTCTTTCGATTTTTTTTAAGTGTTCAACACAGCTTTGAAACACATATCAGAAATAGGTCTGCCAATTTTGAGACAGAATTGTTTTTCTACCAGTACAGAGCCACACACAGCTAACATGAGTTTCACAAGTTCACAAATAAGGTCTTCAGAATACTTATAATTTTCATACAATGGCACTAACCTGTCATAAACCCTGTCACGCTACAGTAAGATTGCTTCCAATTTTTTTTTTTTAACACAGCAGGAATATCAGATGGAAGGTAGAGTTCATTATTGCACATAATCACAGGTACTTTTTATTTAAAGGATAAAAAAAATGCACTGATCCTCCCCTAAGAAGTTAGTCAAACCATTTCAGATAAACAAATACCTTCACAGCATTAAATCGGATCTTGTAACCTGAACTCAGCTAACACATTTCCTCCTCTCCCCAGGCCTGAAGCCCTCAGTCCAGCCAGGCATGCAGGTGCAGAAGAACAGGACCTTCCTGCCTTTGTTCCATTTCGCTCAGAACTGGCACAGTTATTTCAACCTGGCACCTTCTTTCCTGGCTCATCACAAATACACAAACAAGATTTTCCAGGGCTAATTCAGAACAGTCACCTGTATCTTCTCCATTAATTACTATGACAAAACTAAATCCTCCCTGTAGCCACAGTGAAAACTGAGACAAGCCAGCTAAAAACTACTGCAGTAAACTCCAGGTGGAACTAAGGATAGGAAAAAAAGTTTTTCCTAAAATCTTCTTACATTTACTCATTTTTATTTGTTATAGTACTAGAAGCTACAGTCAGCCATACCAAGCAAAAGAGTTAAACATTTCCTTTCTTGTCAAAATAAAATGGTTAACGCCCTTCACCCACGAAACCTAGCACGAAACCATGCTTTTGAAAAAAAGTAAATATTGGGAGGAAGGAAGGAGAAACGCTATTCCTGCTGCAGCCTTCTGGACATGTTTGAATGCTGCCCTTTGCACAGAGAGTTCTTGCAACATTTCTTGTCAGCCATTGATCTTTCCTCAGGAGGTGATCAGTTTAACTTTGCCAGTCTTTTTTGACTTATTTAATGAGATCTTCAAACCTGTCAACCTTGAGCTCCCAGTGAGCATTCCTAGCTCATCCTGGACATCCTGCCAGCATCTAGAGACACAGGCAGCTATGGGGCACTGTTGCTGAATGCCAAGGCACTCAGCTTGCTCAAAAACCCTCAGTAAAACAAAAAGAAAACAAAATGCTAACGTTCACTGTTAATTGAATCAACCAACCAAGAACAGGAACACACCCAGAAAGCGGCAGAAGTTTTTACTGCACTTAAAAATGATGCAGCCAGGTCATTTTTCAGCCAGTCTGATGAAAGACAGGTGAAAGAGACATGAAACAACTTACGGTTCACAACAATGTCAAACACATGGAGCTTCTCAAACATTTGCAGGATACAAGAAGTGGAATATGCTTCAATATCAAACTTCAAAACTGAGGGGAAAGGGCTGTTTCTACAGTGAAGAGGTAAAGTTTACTCACAAAAAAGCAACCAGATCATAGTGCCAAGTGTCTCAACATTAAAGATGAAACAGTTTTCTGGGACAGCTGTTTTATTTTTCTACACACAGAAAGTGCACACACAGCTAACTGAGACCAGGCTCCGAATCCCAACTCGTTTTTGCTTTCCCTCGAAGTTTATGAAATGGGGAATTTTTTCCTTGTCTCCTGCATATTTAAAACCACTCTGGAAGAGTCTACCTGTGACATGATGGCTGCTGAAGCCAACCCAACACCGCTGACGTGCCCGCACTCACTTACAACTGCACTGCCACTGGGGTAGAAGGACCAACAGCCAACACAGGGAGCCAAGCCAGACAAAATCTAGCAACTCTTCCGTAAGGGTAGCCTCCAGCACCCTTGGGAAACATCCGGTTTCCCAAGCATCAGTGCAGGCCCCAGGAGGAAGTGAAACATCTGGAAGTGGGAAGACAAGACCACATCAGCTCCATCTTAAGTTCACATGGAACCACACTGTTGGGACAGGTACAACACGGAAAAGAAAAATTGATCACACAACTCTTCTTGATAATCCAGAGAGAAATCAACACCAGTAATGAAACTCTACCTAGGAAATACTTATTCCCCTTCCACAACAAAAAAAAACAGAACTGGACAAAAAAGAGAAAACCCCACAAAACCTAACAAAGAATCCCATAAACAAATAAGTATACTTGCTTTACTGTGTTTATCTGCACTGGGTGTGAGAAACGGAAAAACACACAGTGAGAGCTTAAGAGGCTAGCCTTTAAGAATGACACGGATGGGCAAAGCATCCTTAACATTTCTGATACCTAAAAGAAAACTGTTATCACTTTAGCAAACTGGACAGCATTTCTAAAGTCTTCACATCCCCATTACTGGATTCATCCAATGGATCCAATGAAAAACACATCAAAACAGATCACCAGCTTATTTTGAGACTATTTTACCTCAAGGTCTTATTAACTTTCTGAATCAAAGTCTGCTTCTAAATGTGATGAGATGACCAATTAAAAAATCCAACCTGATAGCAATACACACTAATTGATGGCCACATGTCCTAGAAAAGAAATTGCAGGGCAGTGCTGAACTCTGCAATGTTTAAGGGTCATGTCAAGCTATGTTTCTAAATGAAGTTATCCAATATTCAGAAGGATGTTCCAATATTCTTTTGACATACATCTTCTAGGGATCTTGGATGTCTAATCTAAACGTTACGGAGACTCATCTTAATGTTTGCCTTTATCAAAAACAGTACATATAACACAACTGTTTCCAAAAGTAACTACTTTTGGAAGTTAATTTTGAAAATAAGAGGGAAAAAAATGCCAGATCAGTAGGGCCTATCTCATGCCCTTCCACAGGACCTGCAGTCTTCAGGGAAGGGGCAGGGAATCCTTCCTGACCTGGAAAGCACCTTCATGGCTTCTTGCACTAGAGCACAAAGGATTAGTTTCTTCATCTTCAAGGTCTGATAACATTGTCTGGTCCATCTCTCTGCAGCAAGGCCTTCTGATGTCATTAATAAGTCTTGCCTCAGAAGACTGAAGTGCAGTCTGCCTACTGGACCCTATCTGCCAAGGATATGCAGTTTTAATATTTAAGCCAGATATAATCAGACTTGGCATTCTGCAAACATTTTTTCATAAGCATCAATACAAAGCTTGTCTTTGAGGAGTAACGCATTTTGGCACAGGAAAACCAGCCACTATCCCAAGAGGAGGAAACACCTTAGACAGTGCAGGACACTTCTACCAATAAGCCTGCACTCAAGCAGCATTCAGTTACAATTGTCTTGCCCACTGAGAACAGACTAGCAGAGTCTGATCTGACAGTAGGAGCTGCAGGTAAAGTTACAAGGTCACCACTAAACTCGGTTGGTCTTCTGAAAAGACAAACCATGCTTTACACACAGAGCAAGATTATGACAATGTATCTAAGCCAGCTGGTATAATGGGACATGGTGAACTCAAAAGAAAAACACCAAAGCAAAATGAAGACAGTCTTCTGCTGAGTGCTCTCTGCCCTGTTTTTCATGTAAGTGTTAATTAACAGATGAAATAAAATGTCCTCAGTTGGGCTGCAGTAACTATTTACCTTTATGAGGATAATGCTACACCACATTTCAACTTAACAAATATATTCCCAACCTTGCACAGATTTATGCTTAACTTTAAGATATCCAAACACTATGCCCCTTGGACCAGCTCATAGCTTGTGATCAAAGAGTGCGCTCTACAAAAAGCTCAGACTACAACCTCCCCGGAGATCGTTGTTTCTAAACTCATGCAGCCACTTGTTTTAACCTTTGGGCTTCAATTACTTGTGATCACAAACTACCATGACTTAGTACTTTAAAAATACTTGCAACTAGAAAGCTAAATTGAAAAAACAGCAAACAACAGCAATATTCCCTGAAGATTTTGCCAAGTACGTAATATAGTCAGAAAAATGAATGTATTTCTTTACATACTTTAAACTGGCAGATACAGTAATGCAATAGATAATAATACTGACAATCACATGCATACTGTTGACATCTGTCTATGTACTGGATACAACCCTAACACAGAAATCATGTGTACAGCCAAGATGTAAGAGGCAAGCACAAGAAAAAGAATGAACATAAATGAAATAGTCCATGTTACATAAGTCAGTAAAGAAAGTGAAAGAAAAAGTATTGCAGGATACAAAGAAAATATTAAAAACAATAGTAGCTGGGTTTACCCAGTCCATTAAAATAAAGAGGTAAGAAAATGTGGAAGAAATAAAGTACATATATATGGATAAAGCTTAAGAATTCAAGCCAAAGAATCTACAACTGAAGAGCTGAACAAAACCTAATACGTATTAAAAATGAATACAATCATTAAATAGAGCAGCTAATCCAACAGTAAAAAAATAAAGTACAAAAAAAAAACCTAAACAAAAAGAAGCATGACTTTCTCTCTTTCTTTCTTCAGTCCTCGACAATGAGCGAGTGAAGAATCCCAGATCCCCAGGTACGGTCTTTAGGCAGTAACCCAGCCTACAAGCTGCCAGTCCAGCATTTCCAGACTTCTTTTATTTAGATGGTGAGGTACAGCAAATAATCAGTAGCAGCAATGGTGGCCTCTAGCCCACCATTAATAGTGGCGACTCTTGGTTCTGCCCTGAGCTGGACATTGAAACACTCTG
Source organism: Tapera naevia (assembly GCA_033556795.1). Lineage (NCBI taxonomy): Eukaryota > Metazoa > Chordata > Aves > Cuculiformes > Neomorphidae > Tapera > Tapera naevia. Next base: position 1,519,046 of record JAUMJJ010000375.1, read on the forward strand.
GATAACACAAGAGCAACATGTCTTACAGTCTAGAAATCCCCAGTTGAGGTGGCTTACTTAATTAGATGCTGTCTCATATTAAAACAGGAATAAATTTAATTCAGTCTTAAGGAAGGGAAGGTCAGGAAAGTAGAGAATGACTACTATATTTCTGTAATCACTGGATAAGCAAGAACAGCTTTCTTAAAATAAAAACTGCATTTAAATGTCTTTTTTTACCAGTCTACTTTGCTTTGCACAAGTTAAGGGATTATATTTACCTTAGCCTGTTTACGAATGCTGCTGTAGGCATACCTTTCCTTATTATAATTACCCCTTCCATTGACTAATTCCAGTATCTATGTTAAATTGACCCTCATTGCTCTTACCAATTTTCTCTAGATAAGATATCTCTAGACCATGCATTAGATGATGCAATAGCTTCATTGTGAAGTGCTTTCATAAGTTTTCTTTGTTCTTTGCATCTTAGGTCCATCACTGGAAGAAAGACCTCTAAAAAGCAGCCAGTTTGGTTAATCTAATATCAAATTAAGAAAAGTAAATTTGAAAAGCTACTATACATAGGTATGCCTGGTAAAGGCAGAGACAGTATCATTAATATAATAATTAATTGTTATTATTCCTTCTGCAGTCTGATCTTAAGGAGAAAATACTATTTTAGTCCTTCACCAAGCAATGACATTTTCAAGAGGTTTTTTTAAACCACCAGTAGATAGTGCTTATTGTAGTAATCACAAGGGGGAAGAAAATCTCATTACTGTTTGAAAAAATTACTAAATAAAACCTCAAATGCTTTAAAGAATTCTATTACCTTCAATCAATAATATTATCTGGAATAGATATTAGTAAATATATTACACATATAACCCATTTGCGGAAACCGAGCATATCCTCTCTAAGAGCTCAACATAGCATTTAACAGGCTAAGGCAATTTCTACAGCAAAAATAAGACTTAACACACAAGATTCTCTGAATTTTTGAGCTATGCCTCTGCTTATTTAAGTAACATCAGAAACACATAATCCTTAGATAGACACTTATATACAAACGAAGCCAAGCATGTACTCTCAAAAGGAATTTCAGATATTTAGTGTTTAACCACAAGTAATTAATTCACACTGTTACTACACACACTGCTGTACACTCTACACTTTGCTTCCCTAACTTTGCAATTCTCACACACGAAATTTTTCACGCAACTACTGAGTTTATGAAGAAAATCTCTCTCTACAAAGAACATTTTAAAACTGCATGTCCTTTCTAAGTAACTATCAGATAGCTTTGGTTACTCTGCTGTTATTTGAGAGAAGCAAGCACAGTAAGTTTATTATGGGGAGAGAAGGAAATGCAAAGTGAGGAAAACACAGTTTAACTGACAGGTATTTAAAGTCTGAACAATCCTTTTTGCTAATAATTTCAAGAGCAGCCCCCAAACCAGAAACAACTCTCCCAACCCACTCGCAGCAAAGCTTTTCTTCACTCCCTTTAGCTTCACAATTCCTTTTACTCTCATACTAAAATGCTCCTTGGGATTTATACAAAAGTGTATTACTTGAACAATAAACAGGAGATACAACTACGTAGGGTTAGTAAAGCTTTGTATTGCTTTTGCTTATGTCATTAAATGAGCAAAACTGGAAAAGGTCCCAGGAAGAGTGAGAAGCATAAGGAAGTTGGCAACAAGTAGGCAAGCTCAAGCACAAAAGCACATTAGTAAGCAAAATATGGGGGAAAACAAGGTGGGAGGGCAAGAATGTGATAAGGTAGGAAGTTTCAGGTAAGAAGTGGCCAGCAACTTAATGAACATGATAAATGTAATCTCAGAAGATGGATATTGGTAAGGACATAAGGACAAAGCTCCTGTGATGGTAGGCTACAGACTACCACCAGGGTTAAAATGAAACTGTTCAAATATTTGAGGGACTAAACAAGAAAAATGGTCTATATGATAACATTTAACGTTAAGATTACAAATAAGAGGCCTTTTCCTCTCTGAAAAAGGGGGCTGCTTGGAGAAAAGTAAAAGATGTTTTACTTTAGGGGTTTTTTTCAGATTTTTTTTCTGCCTAAGTGTTGGGTTATGATGGAAAGACAAGAACCAACAGTGGGGAAAGGCAGAAGCCATGAGGAAAACTTCCAAGAGAGCTGAAAATAGCACTGTATACAGCAGTGACTAAGGTTGTGCCTCCACTTACAAGAAGGTACGTGTTTTACTGCATCATGAGTAAGGCGTGGGTCCTCCTACAGAAGCACGGCAGAGCAGAGACACTACAGGTTTTACCACGAGGTTAGCCTTGGGCAGAAGCCTTTACAGCAAGACTTGCTAGAGTTTAATCTATCCAGATCTAATCTATTCTCTCCAACCACATCTGTCTAATGAAGGATATATATCACTTCTTTCTAACAACCTTGCCTAATTTTGTCTCTGCTTGAGATTTCAAAAGTTATCATGCACTAGTATTACTTTATAATACAAAAACTATTAGAATTTGTCACCAGTAATATTATCATTATCTCCTCTTGCAAAAGACTGCCACGGGCTATCCGGTAACTCCGTATGTTCAGCTAAGCAAACGCTGACACGCTATACAAATGCTTTCATCAGAGGTGAAAAAAAGTTCTGTCCTATTATCCATATCACAACTGTGTATGTTTAAAATACAGTTCTGCAACACAATCAGATAAAGCTCCTTATGTTGAATCAATTAGAATAAGTTTGGATATCATTCCCTGCTCTGATTAACATTTTTCTACTTTTGTGAGTTCTACAGGCCATGTGTTTAAATGTGAAACAGAATTACTATTCTACTTACTGCCAACACACCACTAGGGTCACAGTGAACAAGGCAGACACTGATCCAAAGTCATGAACATGTTTCACTGTCTCCTCAGTGTGACTCAACTATGTTTATCAACACTTAGCTGAGAAATCATTAGGCTATGAATACACAAACACATACATCAGTATCATACTTACTGGGCATTCAAAATGACAAATTTAAAGAATGCTCTACCATTCATTTTGTTTTCCAAGTGCTTCTTTATATTTGGTATACAGCTTGGACATTAAAACAATGAAACTGGCTAAAGCTTACTGTAATTGACAGTTCTCTTTCTGACACATTGCCAGTCTTTTGAACAATGCAAGGGTGAAGAAAAAAAACATTTTTTTTCAAAACACCTTGTATTACTGTATTATAAAAATGGGTTTCTACGACATGCCTTACATTTTTTAGAGAACGTTGCAAACTTGAAGGAGTTTGCACACAAAAGGGCCAGGAGTTATTGGTATTGAGCACCTAAATCTTGAACAGCTCACAAGAACTCTTTACAGAAGTCATCTTGATCATAAGCCACCATGTTAACGCTAGCCAAACGTCAGCCAGACAGTGGAGTGCAGACGACTTCTCATTGTGACACCCACAGCCTACACCTAAGGGTGTCCCACAAGCAGAGGAAAGGCAAGATGAAAGAAGGAAAATTATTTTTCCCTGGATGCATACACAAACAATCAACAGGACACAAGAACTCGAAAACACACAGACAATGCATCCGTTCCAGCAGAAAAAAGCCTGCTTTCCACAATGACTTAAGCAACGTAAAGAGACTGTCAATCAGTTGTCCTGCTAAGATGGAGAATTTTAAAGTAATATAATGATATTCCATTATACAGAGATGCACAGAAAACCTATGATTTCAGGTTATATGTAAACACACTCCATTGACCCAATTGTTACAGCCTAATCCGTTGCACTGCTTCAGGAGCACTTCTAGTTCATTGCTTTAAAAGTTAACCGTAGCCCAGATTAATTCAACTGTGCAAACACCTTACCATAACTTACTACGCCTTTCAGCATAAAGTGGTGTTTTCTTTGAAAGTGCACATAAAGAAATCCCTGACAGAATGCTGATCTGAAAAAACATCTAAAACCTCCAAAGACCCAAACAACTAAACTCTTTTCTCAAACTGCCATCTTGGTTCAAAAAGAAGCAGAATTACAAGTATAGAGAATACTTTCAATTCTCCTGCCTTAAACTTTTTTACTATCACAGCTATAGCACGTTTGATCACTACTTAGAAAAAAATAAGACAAAACAAGCACAGTGAAACCTGCCTTAAGAAAAAGTGCCATCTTATCTTCTTGGACTTTTTAACCTTATATTTGCCAGTATGCTCACCAGAACTGTCTAAGCTGCATTATCACATACAGCTATGAAGTCTTAAACAGACCTTGAGATCTCAGCAATCCTTTCATTTTACTATTTTCTTAATAATTACCACAAGAACAAAAAGGAGACATTTTCTTTCTTAGATGAAACTGGTCCAGTTTAAATCTCAGTTTAGTACTGAGCAGAGAACACAAAAAAAATGTTAACTTAAAACATGAAAAAAACAACAATTAAGCAGGCTTGGTAGTTGATGTGGAGAAAGATTGTTATTAAAACTCAGATTCAGTTCTGTTATTTTCATTACACTGAATGATGTTAATGGAACATTCAATGGAACATTCCTGCTTTCATAGTTGTTTTAAGAAATGCTGAACTGTGGACAATGTTTCTTCTTAATCTACCACTACCTAGAGGAGAATAAACATTTGAGAATGAATATCCAGAAAAAAATGTGAAATCATTTTTGTGATTCTGAAATTCCAGAAAAATTAAAACCAGAAACAATCTCAAAAAAGCACTGCATTTCTAACAACAACAAATTAATAGATTGACTCACGACCACAACACAAATAAGCTAAGTTTGAAACATGTCACTGTCTGTAGCAACTTACAAGTAGTATATTTAAGCTGGAGGACAGCACAAAGAATAGACACATATCTAAAAAAAAAAAAGCTGAAGCTACTAAAAAATAATGTTTAAACAGAAATGATAAAATACTCTCTAATATCGCAACTTTTGAAAAGTTTGCTCCAACTCTCAAGTTGTTAGTAGGCCAACTCGTAAGAATTTTCTCTTAGGGCTTTAGTTGCACCACAGATTTCTAGCTCCACATTAATAGTAAAATCATCCATGCTTTTTAGAGGATGGTTTCTCAATGAATTTGCTCTACTGCAAAAGTGTTTCAAGTTCTCTCTCAAATATCAGTAAGATAATTAAGGCCAGGTCTATACTAAATTCTGGCAACAAGAAAAAGAACTTTACAAGTGTTAACACAATACACTAAGAACATAATTTTACAGAAATCACTATATCTGCACTTAGAAAAAGTAGTAATTTCATTTTTCTTCTATGTTTAAACTATTGCATCAATTAAAAGTGAGCAGAAGCTCCCTCTGCTAAACAGCAATTGTGATGGTATAAACTTAACCACATTTATAGTAGAAACATTAATTTCCAAAAAATAATTGAGTGCTGGGGAGGAAAAAAAATCCTGCCTTTACTGATGATTACAACACATTAAGTGTGGAGTCAGAAAATTTAAAAAGCTATATTGATATAAACAGTAAGTCTGTATGATCAGAAAAATATAATGGTAGAGACCTCATCGATAACAAGGGCTACCTGAAACATAATCATCATCTTCTACTTCTGAGTTTTAACTGCACTGACCATGTAAGCACAGTTTTCAGAACACCAACTATAAACAGTCTAACTTTATGCTTACCTACGAACCTTAAAATAAATGACACTAGTAGTACAATCAAACTGTATTAACTCTTTCTGAACTTGAACACTATATGCCTACATGACTATATTTACAATGTCTAGAAAGAATGCTGAAGCCTGATGCTACCTTTTCACTCATTTGTTCCAAAGTATTTCTCTTTACAGAAGGAAAGTAAAACTAGACTTTAATATCGCCTGTCCCACAACTCTCTGATTCATAGAAGGTTAACTTCAAAATGGATAACACACTCCATAACAAAATGAACCTTGTTATTTCCATGCATAATGCTCTAGCTAAACATGTTTTTCCCCACAGCATAAAAGCTTGCTCAAGAGCTGAACCAGAACAACTGAAAAAAAGTCTGCATTGAGAAAATACAAACCTTCAAAATCAGATTAGGAGAATATAACCTGTTCTTACAACTCAAACAAACATAAGACCAAATGTTGCATTTACGATCAAGAAAAACAATCTTACAAGGAAAAAAATACAGGCATTCTCCACTTTGCTAAAGCCCGTCTCTCGTGGATAAGAAAGATATAGCTGTACTCTTGAACCCATAAGGCTTGGAAACTAGGCCATTCTTCTGCTTAAGGCACTGAAAGAAAGAATTCTTGTCAGATACTTTCTCCCACGCCCCCGTCTGTCCAAATAAAAAACGTGTTCTTATTGTGCAAATGCAACTCCAGAAATTAAAAAAAGAAAGAAATTAAACATGGTATAATTATTATGCCCCCAACCTGACCACTTAGTTCCATCCTCTTATCTCTTGCCCTGTTCAATTTTTTTTTCTCTTTGAAATGCAGCTGTCTACTTGCCTCTGCCACCAGAAAGTCATCCTTAACTACACCCACTTCAGCTGGCATCCAAGATATCGCCTTTCCCTCGCTAGCCTGCAGATCAGCGTGCGTGTGTCAAAATCATAATTATTTGCATGATAATGAAGCAAGTCACATGATCACAGGTCACTATTACCCTTAAAACTCCCTCTGCCACAGTAGCTCTTAGTCATTCTGATACAACACTTGCTAGGTAAGACAAACCACAATTCCCACATTCCTTCCTCGTCTCTGACCAGTGTTACCACCCAGCACTCCTGTTCCTTCTTCTGCCATAAACATGCAAGATCCCTGCAGTAGAATTAACCAACTTTTATGTATCTCAAAAGTACAAACCAAAGCAAAATAATACCTTGAAACTTACCAAGATGGGTGTCACCACAATGCAAACAAATAATAATTACTTCACAAATAATAGCGATAGCTTTAAAAAATTAAGTTACACTTGCCACAGGAAAAAAAAATGTATTCTGATGCCAGACTAAGAGGTCCTTATGTCAGAAAAAAACCCTACAGCATTTTCATTTTTATTAATTATAATAAAGCAAATAGTACACAGTCGACTGTTGATGTCCGAGTCTTTTCTTACACAGAGTTCTCCAAAAACATTTAAGAGACTATACTATCAATGCATTTCTTTCCTTTTGCCTTAATTCCAGGAAAACCATTCCCCAATTTAATGACACAATACAATATAATATGAAAGCGAAAACAAAAGTATTTCTTTCCTCAATTAATACCAATTCAGTGAAAAGAGCTAGTCTAGCTCAAAGCTTTTGAATCCCATCCCTGTCAGCAGAGATGGGAAGCTCATTTCACCCAAACTAACCCCAACTGCAAGTGTTTGAATGCACCGAAACATTACCTACCAGAGCCTATGTAAAATGTTATCAAGAGGAAGCTGTAAATAGCTACATGTACAAAATCAAAACACAGGAACTTATTATTTCCAATACTACTACTCCTACCCCTCACTTGAAAAAATAAATTCGGTAACAGGCATGAAAACACTCTTCACTGTACTGCCTCCACCTATTAATTTCCTTGTTTCCCAATAAACTTTTCAATAGGAATAAGCACCTGACATTCATACTCTATTTTGTTTCCTTAAACTCAGCTTTCATGAAAGACAAGCAACATTTCCAATGAAAAATATTTATGGACAAATGCTAGAAAACAGTACTAGATGTAAATAAAAGCAAAAAGAAAAAGAAAAAAAGTGTCTGAATTCCTATAACAGACCTCTCAGTTATACAAACACCGCCTGTTTCACAGCCACTGTTTCCCTCCACCTGTTGTTTGTCCTTTATCAGCAATCTCTGTACATTTCACTCCAGCTTTCTGATAGGACCTTATCAATTAATCTGCTGCATGATCTTATCCCTTATAGACTATTTCTAAAAGGCACTGTGGGATAAAAGGCACAAAGCATTATGGAAATCGGCACATTTTTCACCCATCTCACTAAGAGGTCCCATAATGCCTCAAGGAATGTATACACTTATGATAGGTACTATACGCAATTATAATATTTTTCTTGTCAAATGATAGAATACACGCTTGCATACTTACTGAGAAAAGCATATATTGAAAATTTATTTATTTTCTATTTTGAAGAGCAGTAAAAGTAGCTGCTAAGAGACAGGGGATGGCAGTGGAGGGTAGTTCCTCATGACTTCATGCAACGACCTCACACCACATGCAAAGCGCAGCTGGGCGCATACGTACGTTTGTACTCAGAACCATCAATCATCTCACTCTGGGATACAGAGCTCCAGTCTGTCCCTTGAGAGTCACACAGTGGAGCAACATTGCTGACAAGGCCACTTCTATGAGGTAGAAGAAAAGACCGCTTTCCTGAAGATCACCATTAGCTGCAGAACTGTAAGAGCTTTGCTAATACACTTACTCGGGAACTGGAAACACGCACTACAAAGATAGATTTATTTACTGGGCCAAAGTCATTCATACTTTCACTGTTTTAACTCTTCAGTCTTTTCAACGACTTCTCTCTTTAGTTGCAACTACTTACCGCCTCAGTTACCCAGAGCTTAGTAGCTAAATTCTGTGCATCAAGACCCTGCATCAGCATAAACACTTTCCCAGTCCATTAGCGTTTATTAGCAGGAGGAAGCAAATTAAGAGTCTCACCTCATCCTGACAGAGCCCATTTCAAATCAATGAATGCTGCTGTTTGTGAAGTCAGCAATGGACCACGTCCTCCTCCATCCCACATTTCTCACTTCAGCCAAAGGGCTTACTTAAAGAAGGGCATCTTGAGGCTCCCTGACGGGCAGAAGGGACAACTTCCTCGAGATCTCTGCTCCAAAACCCAGCAGATGCCACACTAATGGCAGCACTAGAATTACTTTGTGCAGATTTCAGAACTTACTACTGCACTGCTTTTTGCTGTTTATGTGACTGGAGGATTACATTCATTAGTATTGGGTTACAGACATGCCAAGGTTTTCAGAAGCAAGTGTGCAATTTTGAGTATTTTGACATACTGTACAAACTTGGGCTTTTTCTTAGATACCCAAACACACTCTCTGAAATAGTAGTAATAATAATAATAATAAAATAATCCTTATTTATCTGTAGGTGTCAAAATAGCAGATACTGCTTTGCCTTGTATAGTAACAAACATAAAGACCTCCTACTGTTGGTCAGAGACTGATGTAACAAGCATCTTCAACTCATTTCAACCCATCAGACCATTTTCCTTTTTTTCTTTCTGATCACTTTCCAAGTAAAAGGTGTGATTGCACATATTAAATTTTCCATGACTTCTTTTTCCCTCCTGTGCTTTCTGCCACCTTCTCAAATGTAACTAACAATATTTACCAAACATACTGCTTTCAATACAGGTCCTCTCACTGAAGAGGAAAATTTCATATCTCCCATACTACAATCTATTTCAACAATCACCACCAATGGACAAGACCAGACACATAATCATAGAATGGTGTGGGTTGGAAGAGACTTGAAAGATCATCCAGTTTCAACCCAACACCCCCTCCCCCCCCCATAGGCAGGGAACACCTCCCACCACACCAGGCTGCTCCACGCCCCATTCAACCTGGCCTTGAACACTTACAGGGAACGGACATCCACAGCTTCCCTGGGCAATCTGTGCCGGTGCCTCACCACCCTCATCGAGAAGAATTTCTTCCTAATCTCTAATCTAAATCTTCACTCTTGCAATTTAAAGCCCTGCCCTCACCCTATCGCTACTTGCCCTTGTAAAAAGCCCTTCTCCAGCTTTCCTGTAGGCCCTCTTCAGGTACTGGAAGGCGGGTATAAGGTCTCCCCAGAGCCTTCTCTTCTCCAGGCTGAACGACCCGAACTCTCTCAGCCCGTCCTAGTAGCATGTCCAGGCTTTTAAGATTTCTCAGGTACACTGCCTATCGTAACCAAAACCAGTTATTTTCTGTGAGAAGCCCACCACAAGGGAGAACAATGCTGTGCTTTTACTCCATCTGAAGCCCGGACGGAGCAAGAGGAAGAGCGCAAAGATGTTTAAACACAGCACAAAGGAAGATACAAACAATCAGCTCGGGAGGTACCAAGGACATGACGACAGCCTCTCCCATATGCAACACAAAGCAAAACAGAGGAAGGAACACAGCAACAGCAACGCCGGGGACCATCTTCGAGATGCAAACCAAACAAAGAGCGAGTAGGGGAGAATCCCAAAGGGCGAGACGAGGCCGAGCAGCAGGAGGCTGGGAAGCCGGGCGCCCCGACACAGGCACAGGGGTGCGGGTACGCGGGAAGGCAGGGAAGAGGCTTGCCCCGTGCGGGGGTCCGAACCCAGCAGCCCGTGCGCGCCCGCAGCGGCGGCCTACAGCCAAGTACATAAAAGGCCAGCTCAGCTCGGCCCAGCCCGGCCCAGCAGCGCGCGGAAGGGGCCGCGCGCCCGCCGACCCAGCAGGAGGCCCAGGGCCCGGCCAGGCTGGGGCGACGTGGAGCCCGGCCTGCCCCGCCAGCGTCGCGCGGAGTAGCCTGAGGCCCGGGCGGGCGGCGGAGCCGGCGAAGGGAGGGGACAGCGGCGGGAGCTGCACCCAGGGAGAGGGGTCGTCGGGGCAGCGCCCGGCCTGGCGACGGAAAGGGAAGAGCCCAGCGCAGGGAGCTGCATCTGGGGCTTGAGGAAGGGACCGCCCAGCCCAGGGAGGGGCGGGTAGAGCCCGACCTGGAGGGAAGGAGGGAGCGCCCGGCCCTCGGGCACCCAGCCCGGCGTGGGGACAGCGCCCGGCCTGGCAATCGGGGGCGAGGAGCGCCCGGCGAGGGGAGCTGCAGCCGAGGCTCGGGTAAAGGAGCGCCCAACCCGGCGAGAAGAGAGGGGCGCCCAGCGCGGGCACCCGAAGCTGCAGTCGGGGCTCGGGGCCAGGCCCGCGGCGGCACTCACGTTCTCGGTGTCCCGCTCGTTGACCGTCGGCAGCGGCGTGCGAGTGGACATCTTGCGGCGCGCTGAGGGCGAGGCCGCCGCGTTCCTCAGGCCGCGCTCGGCGGGACGCGGGCCTCCTGCCCCGCTACGCGCCCCCCGCCATCGCCCCGCCCGCCTCCCCGGGCTCCGCGTAGCTCGGCCGCCAGCAGCTCCTCCTTCTCCTCCTCACTCCTGCGCGCTCAGGTGAGCGACCCGCAGCGTAGGGCGTCCGCAGCCCCTCCTCGCAGCATCCGGCGGCGCCACCAGCTCCTCCTCCTCCCACCGACGCTACCCCGGTCCCTCCCCTCCTTCCCGGCCCCGCCCCCCGTCGGGCCGGCCCGGCCCCGCTGCTTCAGAGGAAGCGCCGCGCGATGCGGGCGGGCGCGGCAAACGCAGGCGTGTGCCACGGTCCCTCTCGCCGCGGCACCCGGGTGGCGCCGCGCTGGCCCACCTGGGGTGCGGGACGGCTCGGAGGGCACTAAGTTCGGGGTAAAGTGAGTGCGAGTGTGCTGTCTCGTGAGCCAGTCCCCCAGTGTCAGGGCGCAGGCTGCATCCTGCCGGGAGAGGGAGAGCTCGGGGAGTTACGGAATCGTAGAACCTCTGTTGCGCTCCCGCCTGGAAAAGGCCGTTAAAAAAAAAAAAAACAAAAAAAACCCCAAAAACTATTACCCTAGATCTAAATTATCAACCCTTCAAGGTTATTTTATGCATCTATCCAGTATCTACCAGGGCCATGAACAGAACACGAGCAACTCACAATGAGTTCATTGAATCACAGAGTGGTTTGGGTTGGAAGGGACCTTAAAGTCCACCCAGCTCCAATCCCCCTGCCGTAGGCAGGGACACCTTCCACCAGACCAGGCTGCTCAAGGCCCCATCCAACCTGGCCTTGAACACCTCCAAGGAGGGGGCATCCACAGCTTCCCTGGGCAACCTGTGCCAGTGTCTCACCACCCTCATGATGAAGAATTTCTTTCTAATCTAAATTTTCCCCCTTCCAATCTAAAGCCATTCCTCCTTGTCCTATCACTACTTGCCCTCCCTAGCTTTCTTCTAACCCCTTCAGGTACTGGAAGGCCACTGTAAGGTCTCCCAGGAACCTTCTCTTCTCCAGGCTGAACAACCCCAACTCTCTCAGCTTGTCCTCATAGCAGAGGTGCCCAGCCCTCTGATCATCTTCATAGCCCTCCTCCGAATCTATTTCAACAATTCCATACCCTTCTTATGTTGGGGATTCCAGAACTGGACACAATACTCTAGGTGCGGTCTCATGTGAGCAGAGTTAAGGAGGAGAATCACCTCCCTTGACCTGCTGGCCATGCTTCTTCAGCTGAGTCAGTCCTCTGGCGAGCCCTCAGCCCCCTGTGCGAGGGATGCGCCCCATTGCAGGTGCTGGGACCCACTGCAGCTGGTGAGTGAGTTGCCACAGGGACTCACCCACTGCCAGGAGTCAGCCTTAGAAACTGCGGTGAGGCAGCCCTGCCCACCTCCCACACGGCTCCAAGTCCACAAGTCACAGACTTTCTGGAGGCTCGTAAAACCCTGTGTCAGCGTCTGTGCCAATCAAGGTATTTATTCATGTGCCTGAGCCAGCCAGTCTCCTTTTCCCACTTGAAGCTGAAATCGAATCAAGACTCTCTGCAACGCATCTTTCTGCTCATGTCCGACCAGCACACAGTCCTCCAACAGTTAACCGATGACCTCATGTACTTAAAATTAGAACCATAAACACAGTTTTGTCTCTGAGAAGTTACTAGTGTTTACATGACAACAGCTCTTGCCATAAAACCAGCCAAATCCTTCACCAAATTATAAAAATAATCTGTAAAAATAAAAAATAGCCTCCCCCCAGAAAGAAAAGGGAAAACAATGTGCCTGAATTTCCATTGCGATATTTCAAAAGATTTTTGTAGCTGAGACTGTAAACATTTTCGTAAATGCTGTAATCACACTCCTTGTTCTGAAAGACCTTCTTTATTAAAAATACCTTGGAAGGCACTCAATGGGTTGTATGTCTGTCTCCAGGAAGCTCTTAGGTGCTTGTGAAAGTGTGTGGATTGTTATCTATTACCTATATTTTTATAGGTAACACAGGTAATCTATATAGGTAATATTGATAATTTATAGGTAATATATATATGTGTGTGCCTGCATTCATAGGTAAACACATTAAAATAGTACATTTACTTCTAGCTTTGTTTGTTCTGGTGTGATTCATCAGGTCCTCAGCACTCATCCACTGACAGTGGAGTTTTACAGACGGTTGAGAAAACAGCTCTTCCTCTGTAGCTGATGCAGGCAGAGGCAGAGAATATCCCAATGTTAAATGAGCAGTGTGACTGGACTCGCTTTTTGCAAATTCAGCATCATGTTGCTCTAAGCATGCATGATTTGTCTTTCTGGAATTATAGAGTTTCCCAGCTAGTCCTTAGCCCAGAGCCTCCCAAATCCTTGCAAAGGCCTCTATGAAGTCCTAGCTCTTTCCTCACACAGCTGGCACTAACGACTACAAGGAAGATTTCTGGATCCTTCATTTTTCTGGGAACAAAATAATCCAAGCTTGGCTAAACAGCCACGGTCTAGCCAGCATGCCAAAACAAGTTTGTTGACAAATTGGATATTAACCCAGTTTGGTTGCTTAGCTCATGAAAATGCATCCACTTTTATCCCAAACAAGAGCAAGGCTGTGTCTAGGGCTCTGCAACTCTTACTTGGTCAAAACTCCAACTGATGCAACTCTGTCGTGTTATGAATTTGTGTATGTGCTTGTGGTTGGACAAGAAAGGAGCATAAACTCAGATGTCTTCTAAATGTGTTTAATGGCACCACTGACTAAGGGAAGGCGTAGAAGGACTTCCTGCCTTAGAATTTGAATATATTTTGGTTGGTAATTCACAGGATGGTGTTGGTTCATCAGAAATTAAAAGTATAATAATGTAATAATTCTTGTTATCTGAAGATCTACTTTGCAATTGTTTTGTCCATGGTTGTTACTGTTATCAGCTTTCATGTTAATAAAGTTACTCACTCATTTAATACCTGAGTTTAATAGAATTTGGTTATTACTACAGGTCTGTCGTGTCCCCTGAGTAGGAAAATGCAGGGATATCGACTGAGGAGCTGCATCGAGGAGAAAACGACCACAGAGATGGTCCTGTTGTCCCCTGGCTGCTCTCCAAAGAGACAGAACAGAAGTGCAATCAGCTGAGAGGAAAAATGGCCTGGAAGAAGGGTACTCTAAGCTATCTGAGACCTGCACTAGAATATGCAGAAAATTATTCCTGCTTCAAGCAGTATTAAGTCCTGCTTGGTGCCCAGCATGAGTCACGGAGCACAAGCACGGCATGAATGGTGGCAGCAGCACAACCTTTGCAGCTGCAGAAGGGTGCAAACACTAGGCAACAAGGGGAAAAGTATCATTTTGGGAAGGCAGGAGCCAGCAGGAGTGTTTTGCTTGGGATCCATGTTTTGAGGGGTTGGAGGGCCAAGGCTCCTCATATCAGAAGTGAAAAGGACAGATTTGAATTAATAGAAAGATCTGGGTAGTGGTAGTGATCTTTTACCCTGAGTCCTGAGAAATCTACACAGGCCCCTGCTTGAGCCTGGGCAAGTACTTAGTTATTTTGTTCCTGGCTGGTTGTTCAGGCAAAGAAAGAGGATGCAGAGTGCAAGAGTTAAGCGCCTATACCATTGTTATTCTGAAATGTGCTCATTCTTTGCATTTTTGCCAGAAATGACATGTTTATTTATGACTTTGTTTAGTGAGGAAACTAAGGTGTCAGGCAGTTTTGTAGGCACTTGTCCCTCCCAAGGGAAACTCCAGCAGTGAGTCAGCTGCAGCTTCCCAGCATACAGGCAGAACAGACTCATTGCTTTATGCCTGGTACAAGCCAAACCCATGTGCCTTCTCCTCTACGAAGCTATCTGGCTGGTGATTAGGGCCCTCTTTTCCTTTTTGTTTGCAGGGATGTGCTGGATGGGAGCAGCACAGACAGACAAGCAAAGAAACCCCAGTCCCTACAATCCTGCACAAGGCCAGCATCCTGGCTCCAGCACTCTCTTCAGACCCCCCTTGAACGGTCTGCTGTTGATTTAGTGATTGGCTTGAATTCAGTACTACAAGGGTGGATGTTACACTGTCTTAACAGCAACTAAATCCCATCCACAACTGTAGTAGCAATTTCAGGCACTAATTTGAATTAAAAGTTTTCCCACAATTTTCAAATTTAATTCTTAACAGTGAAAGAGTGAGAGGTTCAGAAATAATGTAGGAACAGGTGATCACCAAGATGTAAATAAAATAAAGCAAAATCTTCATCTTTGTTGCCTTTCATTGCACCAGGACATTTACTATATCATGGAAAATTAAATGAAAGACCTGGAAAATACATAAGAGTAATGTACCTCCAGCTGCATGTAATAAGACTGCAATAGACTTAAGGTCTCCAGAGCTAAGGATACAGGACTCCAGGGATTATTTACTTTCATGGTGGACACAGGACAAAAGTATACGTACTATGAATACGTAATCTGTAAATTTGTAAATATATTATTATTGACATTCAAAATTCTGATTCTGTTGTAAGAAAGTACAGTATTGGTAAAAAGTTAAATAATGTATAATTTATCCAAAATAATTTCATCCTCCAACCAAATGAGCATCTTTCTTTCATTTTAATAGGAACACATACCTCCTGTGAATATTATAATCACATGTATGCAAACAAAGGCTTAAATACATTTAACATGCCAGAATTTGTCTCAAGGTCGGTTGTACTGAAATTTGTCTTTAATCGTAATGAAGTTTGCGTCTTCACATTTTCTGGGTAACTAAAGATTTTCATATTTTCAATGCCCTTATGAGGAACTGCCATAAGAATGTAATTAAGAATGTAAGAACTTCATATGAAAACAGTATATAAAAGCAGCATTTGTCACTGATCAGCCCAGATCTCTAGGAGGAGTGTAATAAAATAATAGTACAACATCATATTTACAGAGTTTTCTTGCGTATCCCCAAGGCCTCTAAAATAGTATCAGCAGATCTATTTCACAGAATGAAGACCACCTCTAAAATACGTGGGTTGCTAATGATCTGAAGAAGTTGGTAAGGATATTTTCTCTCTCCCTGGGTGTGGTTCTGATGGCCTGAAAAAACAGAGGTTGTTATGAATTGGTCCTACATTGCTGAAGATCTCTGTACTGGCTCTTAATAATCATTGCTAAATATAACTAGTTTCAATTGTTTCCTTCAGCTTTGATATCTCATCTTTCTTTTGACGCCCCCAGTCTCTACAGCCAAAGCCAACTTCTTCCCACATCTGAAGAGTTTAAAAAAGGAAACTAGCAAGCTACTCCAGCACTGAGGTAGAACCACAATGAAACCTGAGGCAAAGGCAACTGCATGAATTTCAGCAGTTTTCATTTACTGCAGCCTTTTTTGACTGTTGTGACTTTCAATAGTGGTTTTAAACTTGCTTTTTAAAAATCTCATTCTCTTTCCTTTTTGTAGCTTGAGTTTTATTAAGTATATTGTTAGAGGAGGTAAGGCCATAATAATTTTCATTCATCAGCACTGGCAGTATCTTTTTTTTGATATTCAGGTTTTGGAAACATTAACATTCTTAGAAAAGACTACGTATCGGAGTGCAATAACAATGGAAACAGTGTAGCATATTGGAAATATCTGTAACATAAGGCAATATCTTTGTATCCCTTTTAGCTGAAAATATTTGTTATGAAAGCATGTAAAAGAGTAAAATAACTATTTAAAGCAGTTACTTACATGAATC
This sequence comes from Tapera naevia, assembly GCA_033556795.1. NCBI lineage: Eukaryota > Metazoa > Chordata > Aves > Cuculiformes > Neomorphidae > Tapera > Tapera naevia. The sequence continues at coordinate 1,535,722 of JAUMJJ010000375.1, forward strand.
CTATCACAGCTCTAGCTATCTGAGCTACCACATAAGCCATAACACGCCACTTCATTAGACCTGTGAAGCTGAGAAGCTTCTCTACTAGCTGTTGCTCGGCTGTAGATCTGAGGAGCAGAGGGACTAAATGGTCTGTTCAGGAACAGAGAGGAAGCCAAGGACAAAGGAGACAGCAGACTTTTTGTAAGTAGTCCTTTGGGGCCCTCTGGGTACGGATTTAAAACCAGCTTTAGATAACCTCAGGAGACGGGGCAGGATGGCAGAAAGCCTGCAACAAGATGCCTGGTGATCTGCCATTGATCTTCAGAGAGCCATCAGAGACCAGAAGTGGGAAAAGAGTTGGCAAAGGCAATTAACCTAAGTGGTCACAGATGTTCTCACTCTACATCTGCCCTCTGCAGACTTCAGTGGTGTGGTTTCTGTGGAAACAGAAACTCTGTGCTAAATGGAGCTTCTATCCCTGGCAGGATCTATTTTTTCCAAAGATGTATTCTCCAGTAGCGCAAAGAGAGCTTGTTGATGCAGAAAGGTGCAAAGCTATCCTTCAGCAGCATTCCATATTCCAATCCAAACTAGAACAGCTTTTGATCTAGGAATAATTTCAGGTTTTGACGTAAGTTAATCCAATAAAGGATGCGACAGGAAACTAACTGTTGCAAAGATCCTACGTAATCCTCAGTGATGTGGGGTCAGTTACAGCAGCTTTTCCTCTCCCTGATTCTAAGGTGCCCAAGAAAAGGACCAGAAATTAAGCTTTTAAGATTATTTCTTGTCTTAAAGTTGATCTAAACTCCCAACTGCAAGACTTAAGCATGCATCTGTGTCTGTGTGAGCAACTTTATTTACTTATTATTTAGGACAACTTTTATTTTACTATTATTTCTTATTTTTATAGTACCTTATTTGGTGAAGATACCTTGTTGAGTGGATTTGGTTTCATTTTTTTACTGAGTCATTCTACCACTTCAGAGGCTTAAAATGGCTTAGAATGTTGGATACTTCCCTTCCCCCACCTCACCTTCCCCTCTCAAAAAAAAAAAAAAAAAAAAAAGCAGTCTCTCTATTTTGCTTTCTGCTGACTGAACTGAACTGGCAGAATAGCCTTAAAGATAACTGACGAAATGACAGAATAGAATAAAATGTTGGAAGGAAAGATCTGACACAGGCATTCCTGGACTTTTCAACAGTTAAGCCACAATAGCCTGTTCGAATGAGCACATTATTCCCACAAGAGAAAATAAATTTTATCCCTCTCAAAATTTATATGTGGAACAAAATGGCAAACAACCACTTGCTGCTGCAAGTTGTGCTGACCAGCAGACTGAAGACTAAGCTGAGTCTGTCCTGCCTTCTCCAAGGTTATCAGTAGCAAAGAAAGGCCATCTGGACCTCCTGTAACAGCCGTTGAGCCTGAGCTGGCAATAACCTTGGCTGCAATAGCTTCAGCAACGGATTTTAAAGTACATGGATTCTAGAGGTCTCCTTTAAAGAGTTCTAAGGTGTAAAACGATGAAAGTGATAACACGCAGCAGGGTTCATTTTGAACTGACTAAATGACTGCACAAAACCGGCACCCCGAAGTCAGGCACGGGGAGAGAAAAGAGGACCCTACTCTGAGTTACCTTATCACCCTTAAGATGTGAAAACTGACCATGCGGGGCTGTAGTCTGCCACCAGTACAACCGTCTTGCAGACACACATCATCTTACTTTTCCAGACTGTGAAGGGAGGGTTCCTGGAAACAGGTAGGAGAATATGGCAAACAAGAAAAGAAGCACATTGTCAGATTTTACTTTTTAAGTTAGCCAGAGAAGTAAGAAACAATGTTAACCCAATTTCCAGAATGATCTAAAAATAAACCAAAGGTTTTATTTTTAGATGTACCAAGCTATCCAAAAACAACTCAGCTTTATGACATGTAGGAATAGGATCCAGATTCTCATTTTGGTTATGTTGCTGGAAGTTTTCCATTGGCTTCAAAGATAGTCAGTAGTTTCACCAAAGTAATTTGATAAGAATTTGGCCGTAGATCTACTGTTCTTTGATGTGATGCATTTACACATAAGTCTTAGTGGGAAAATAATTATTAAAAACTGCCTCACAGCCTTTTTGTTTTAAATTATTTTAAATGTGTTAAGAATGAACAATGCTTTATGTATGCTAAGCATTATTATGCATTATATAAACATAATATCAGACATGCTATTTTCATCTTTACCCACAGCATGGTAATGACATGTCTGCAGTGGGATGAAATATAACACTATATTTATTAAAGGTTATGGGTTGTGTTTGGATTTCATGTTGTTTCATGCTGCTTCTAGGTTGCTGTTCATATCTGTCAGGGGTTAACTATCGCCAATTTTTCCTATCTGACACCTGGTATACTTCTGCTGCTACAGGAAAAGTTGTTCCCCTCTGTAACTCCTCAACTTAGTTTAGAGCTGATGAAAATGCTCTGTGATGATGGCAGCACTTACCAGAGTGGAAGAAAATGCCAGTCTTTTTTCTGGGATAATCTATTCAAAACTCAGCTAAGCAGTGTTTGTTATAGTGATGTAAAATTAATTAAGAACATATAGCTAAAATACTGTAAATTCCAGCACCATTCAGGAGCACTAAAAAGCTGACTAAAATACCAGAGAATAAGTATAGTAAGCTAATTTTTTTTAAGATAGTAGTTCCTTTTTTTTTACAGAGATTTGATATGATTGCAATGAAGTATGGGACAGAAGATCTCACTGGAGTACCAAAACATTTTCCCATATGGCTTGCAAGTCCGTCTTGGAGAATGCTGTTTATTTCAGTTGCAAAACTGAGATATAGATATCATTTTTTTTCAGGTGAGATTTGTGTCTCAGGCCTAACTTTTGGCACTGCTCCTTTATTGCCAATATTTGCCCCGCAGAAATACATGGAAAATCCACTGGACAAAATCTGAAGGCCATCTGCTCACTTTTTATCGAGCTCTGACTAGAAACAGAACTTGCAGTAATTCAAATCCTGATGGTTAAAAAGCAGCTGAGCATGCAACGTTCCCTTTGATTTCCATACCAGTTGTTGCTGATTAAGGACTGGTTGCAGCTCCCATGTCAGGACTGCTGACATGAACAAATGGGAGGAAAATCAAGCTCTGCTGAGGATGGACTTCAGGAGCTCGTCCATTCTTCTTTCACACAAATGGGAGAGTCACAGCGCACTTTCCTGTCTAATCAGTCTCAACACAGCATTGCACAACTCAGCCAGTTTTAAGCTTTTAACCAGGGTGTAGGAGTTCAGGAAAAAAACCCACCTCCCTTCCCCGAAGAAAAATGTAATTGCAAAGATTTTTTTGATGTAGCATGTACAATGAACTTCAATCACTGAAAGTGAACCACACAGTTGTATGAGCATTTTTTCTTTCCCTAATTTTCATTCCTAGTTAGCTACTAATTTAATTTCCTCCTAGAGACAACGTGCTAGAGACTGGATCTGACTCCCTGTAAGGCTCATGGTGGAGCTTCCAAGGCCATAAGCCCTAGGTCTGTAAGACATCTTCTCTCTGTTGACCCCGCTGGGGCTATTCCAGTATATACCGGCAGACAATCTGCTCTGCATCGTCGCTAATGCAGACAGTCCTCTGTGTAACTCGTCTTATGGACCAAAGCAAACATTAATGCATAGTAATAATGTAAAAATAGTGCGTAGTGATAGGTTCCACTCTCATGGTAATCGTCTTACTAATTACAAGTGCTCCTTATGCTTTATTACACTAATTTGTTTTAACACTCTGAGAAGGATCAGGAGCCTAGTGTATTTAAGGCTTCATACAAACAAAAGTCTTGATGTTACAACATGATCTGTGTTAAAGCTATGCATATATGCAATTTCAGTGTAAACATCGTGGTCCCTGCTAGCTCTCTAGACTTCTGCTGAAGCCAACATAGACACTTCAAATGTATTTTTCTGTTAATAAGTTCTGAATATGAATCTTGGTTATTATTATTACCAGTATGCAGCATGTCAAGATGTGGAGGACAAATGGAAGAGCAATCTAAAATCTGAAAAGTGCAATAAATGTGCATAGTAAATAGCAGGGCAAGAATGGAATACCAAAAGACAAAGGCGAGAAAATGCTTGTCCATTTCAGAGGAGGTGTTCCAACAAAAATTGACAAATAATTAACAATCTCCTACTCACTGTAAAGTCATTTATTATGATCAGGAATAAGAAAAACATTAATGAATTACTACAAAAATGTACTGATTGGACCCCTTAATATAGATTCAAAACTGTGCCATCAATGAATATGTGAATTCCTTGATGAGATGGAAGGGGAAATAATCCTTTATATACTACTTGTACAGCCTCTTTTACCATGGTACCTGTGCATCCTATCCCATCCTATCCCATCCTATCCTATCCCATCCTATCCCATCCTATCCCATCCTATCCCATCCTATCCCATCCCATCCTATCCCATCCCATCCCATCCTATCCTATCCCATCCTATCCTATCCTATCCCATCCTATCCTATCCTATCCTATCCTATCCCATCCTATCCCATCCTATCCTATCCTATCCCATCCTATCCTATCCTATCCTATCCCATCCCATCCTATCCTATCCTATCCTATCCTATCCCATCCTATCCTATCCTATCCTATCCTATCCTATCCTATCCCATCCTATCCTATCCTATCCTATCCCATCCTATCCTATCCCATCCTATCCTATCCCATCCTATCCTATCCTATCCTATCCCATCCTATCCTATCCTATCCTATCCTATCCCATCCTATCCTATCCTATCCTATCCCATCCTATCCTATCCTATCCTATCCTATCCTATCCTATCCTATCCTATCCTATCCTATCCTATCCTATCCTATCCTATCCTATCCTATCCCATCCTATCCTATCCTATCCTATCCTATCCTATCCTATCCTATCCTATCCTATCCCATCCTATCCCATCCTATCCCATCCTATCCCATCCTATCCCATCCTATCCTATCCTATCCTATCCTATCCTATCCTATCCTATCCTATCCTATCCTATCCTATCCTATCCTATCCCATCCTATCCTATCCTATCCTATCCTATCCTATCCTATCCTATCCCATCCTATCCTATCCCATCCTATCCTATCCTATCCTATCCTATCCTATCCTATCCTATCCTATCCTATCCCATCCTATCCTATCCTATCCTATCCTATCCCATCCTATCCTATCCTATCCTATCCTATCCTATCCTATCCTATCCTATCCCATCCTATCCCATCCCATCCTATCCTATCCTATCCTATCCCATCCTATCCCATCCTATCCTATCCCATCCTATCCTATCCCATCCTATCCTATCCCATCCTATCCCATCCTATCCCATCCTATCCTATCCTATCCTATCCCATCCTATCCTATCCTATCCTATCCTATCCTATCCTATCCCATCCTATCCTATCCTATCCCATCCTATCCTATCCTATCCTATCCTATCCTATCCTATCCTATCCCATCCTATCCCATCCTATCCTATCCTATCCTATCCTATCCCATCCTATCCTATCCTATCCATCCTATCCTATCCTATCCTATCCTATCCTATCCCATCCTATCCCATCCTACCTATCCTATCCTATCCTATCCCATCCTATCCTATCCTATCCCATCCTATCCTATCCTATCCCATCCTATCCTATCCTATCCTATCCTATCCCATCCTATCCTATCCTATCCTATCCTATCCTATCCTATCCTATCCTATCCTATCCTATCCTATCCTATCCTATCCTATCCTATCCTATCCTATCCTATCCCATCCTATCCTATCCTATCCTATCCTATCCATCCTATCCAATCCTATCCCATCCTATCCCATCCTATCCCATCCTATCCATCCTATCCTATCCCATCCTATCCTATCCTATCCTATCCCATCCTATCCTATCCCATCCCATCCTATCCTATCCTATCCTATCCTATCCTATCCTATCCTATCCCGTCCTATCCTATCCTATCCTATCCTATCCTATCCTATCCCATCCTATCCTATCCCATCCTATCCTATCCCATCCTATCCTATCCCATCCCATCCTATCCCATCCTATCCTATCCCATCCTATCCTATCCCATCCTATCCTATCCCATCCTATCCTATCCTATCCTATCCTATCCTATCCTATCCTATCCTATCCTATCTATCCTATCCTACTATCCTATCCTATCCTATCCTATCCTATCCTATCCTATCCTATCCTATCCTGTCCCGTCCCGTCCCTATCCTATCCTATCCCTATCCTATCCTATCCTATCCTATCCTATCCTATCTATCTATCCTATCCTATCCTATCCTATCCTATCCATCCATCCCATCCCATCCCATCCAATCCTATCCTATCCTATCCTATCCTATCCTATCCTATCCTATCCTATCCATCCCATCCTATCCATCCCATCCTATCCTATCCTATCCTATCCTATCCTATCCTATCCTATCCTATCCCATCCCATCCCATCCATCATCCTATCCTATCCTATCCTATCCTATCCTAATCCTATCCTATCCCATCCTATCCTATCCCATCCTATCCCATCCTATCCTATCCCATCCTATCCTATCCCATCCTATCCTATCCTATCCTATCCTATCCTATCCTATCCTATCCTATCCTATCCTATCCTATCCTATCCTATCCTATCCTATCCTATCCTATCCATCTCCTATCCTATCCTATCCTATCCTATCCTATCCTATCCTATCCTATCCTATCCTATCCTATCCTATCCTATCCTATCCTATCCTATCCTATCCTATCTCCTATCCCTATCCTATCCTATCCATCCATCCTATCCTATCCTATCCTATCCTATCCTATCCTATCCTATCCTATCCTATCCTATCCTATCCTATCCTATCCTATCCTATCCTATCCTATCCTTCCTATCCTATCCTATCCTATCCTATCCTATCCTATCCTATCCTATCCCATCCTATCCTATCCTATCCTATCCCATCCTATCCTATCCTATCCTATCCCATCCTATCCTATCCTATCCTATCCTATCCTATCCTATCCTATCCTATCCTATCCTATCCTATCCTATCCTATCCTATCCTATCCTATCCTATCCTATCCCTATCCTATCCCATCCTATCCCATCCTATCCTATCCCATCCTATCCCATCCTATCCCATCCCATCCTATCCTATCCTATCCATCCTATCCTATCCTATCCTATCCTATCCTATCCTATCCTATCCTATCCTATCCTATCCTATCCTATCCTATCCTATCCTATCCTATCCTATCCTATCCTATCCTATCCCATCCCTACTATCCTATCCTATCCTATCCTATCCTATCCTATCCTATCCTATCCCATCCTATCCTATCCTATCCATCCTATCCTATCATCTATCCTATCCTATCCTATCCTATCCATCCTATCCTATCCCTATCCTATCCCATCCTATCCCATCCCATCCCATCCCATCCTATCCTCATCCTATCCTATCCTATCCTATCCTATCCTCCTATCCTATCCTATCCTATCCTACCTATCCTATCCATCCTATCCTATCCTATCCTATCCTATCCTATCCTATCCTATCCTATCCTATCCTATCCTATCCTATCCATCCTATCCTATCCTATCCCATCCTATCCCATCCTATCCTCTATCCCATCCTATCCAATCCTATCCTATCCCATCCTATCCCATCCTATCCCATCCTATCCCATCCTATCCTATCCCATCCTATCCATCCTATCCCTATCCCATCCTATCCATCCTATCCTATCCTTCCTATCCTATCTATCCTATCCTATCCCTATCTAACTATCCTATCCTCCATCCTATCCTATCCTATCCAACCTATCCATCCTATCCTATCCTCCTATCTCCTATCCATCCTATCCTATCTATCCTATCCTATCCTATCCTATCCTATCCTATCCTATCCTATCCTATCCTATCCCTATCCTATCCTACCAATCCTATCCTATCCTCATCCTATCCTATCCCAACCTATCACCATCCTATCCTTATCCTATCCTATCCTATCCATCCTAACCTATCCTATCCTATCCTATCCTATCCTATCCTAACCAATCCTATCCTATCCTATCCTATCCCTATCCTATCCATCCTATCCTATCCTATCCTCATCCTATCCTACCTATCCTATCCTATCCTATCCTACCTATCCTATCCTATCCTATCCAACTATCCTATCCATCCCATCCTATCCCTATCCTCCTATCCTATCCTCCTATCCTATCCTATCCTATCCTATCCTATCCTATCCTATCCTATCTATCCTATCCTATCCCATCCTATCCTACCTATCCATCCTATCCCTATCCTATCCAATCCTATCCTATCCTAATCCTATCCTATCCTATCCTATCCTATCCTATCCTATCCTATCCTATCCTATCTCTATCCTATCCATCCTCATCCTATCCTATCCTATCCTATCCTATCCTATCCCATCCTATCCTATCCTATCCTATCCTATCCCATCCACTCTATCCTATCCTATCCTATCCCTATCCTATCCTATCCTATCCTATCCTAATCCTATCCTATCCCTATCCTATCCTATCCTATCCAATCCTATCCTATCCATCCTATCCTATCCTATCCTATCCTATCCCATCCCTATCCTATCCCTATCCTATCCAACCTATCCCATCCTATCCTATCCAATCTCCTATCCTATCCTATCCTATCCTATCCATCCTATCCATCTATCCTATCCTATCCTATCCTATCATCCTATCCCATCCTATCCTATCCTATCCTATCCTATCCTATCCTCCTATCCCATCCTATCCTATCCATCCTATCCTATCCCATCCTATCCTATCCCTATCCTATCCTATCCCATCCTATCCCATCCTATCCTATCCCATCCTATCCTATCCTCTATCCTATCCTATCCCATCCTATCCTATCCTATCCTATCCTATCCCATCCTATCCTATCCCTATCCTATCCTATCCTATCCTATCCCATCCTATCCTATCCTATCCTATCCATCCTATCCCATCCTATCCAATCCCATCCTATCCTACCATCCTATCCTATCCTATCCTATCCATCCTATCCAATCCTATCCTATCCCTATCCCTATCCCTATCCCTATCCTATCCTATCCCATCCTAACTATCCTATCCTATCCCATCCTATCCTATCCATCCTATCCTATCCTATCCTATCCTATCCATCCTATCCCTATCCTATCCTATCCTATCCTATCCTATCCTATCCTATCTATCCTATCCATCCTATCCTATCCTATCCTATCCTAACCTATCCTATCCTATCCCATCCTATCCTATCCTATCCTATCCTATCCTATCCTATCCCATCCTATCCATCCTATCCTATCCTATCTATCCTATCCTATCCTATCCCATCCTATCCTATCCTATCCTATCCTCCATCCTATCCTATCCTATCCTATCCTATCCCTATCCTATCCTATCCTATCTCCTATCCTATCCTATCCCTATCCTATCCTATCCTATCCTATCCTATCCTATCCTATCCTATCCTATCCATCCTATCCCATCTATCCTATCCTATCCTATCCTATCCCTATCCTATCCTATCCATCCTATCCTATCCTATCCCTATCCTATCCTATCCTATCCTATCCATCCTATCCTATCCATCCTATCCTATCCTATCCTATCCCATCCTATCCTATCCTATTCCTATCCTATCCTATCCTATCCTATCCTATCCTATCCTATCCTATCCTATCCTATCCTATCCTATCCTATCCTATCCTATCCTATCCCTATCCTATCCTATCCTATCCTATCCTATCCTATCCTATCCTATCCTATCCTATCCTATCCTATCCTATCCCATCCTATCCTATCCTATCCTATCCTATCCCATCCTATCCTATCCCATCCTATCCTATCCCATCCTATCTATCCTATCCTATCCTATCCTATCCTATCCTATCCTATCCTATCCTATCCTATCCTATCCTATCCCATCCTATCCTATCCTATCCTATCCTATCCCATCCTATCCTATCCTATCCTATCCTATCCTATCCTATCCTATCCTATCCTATCCTATCCTATCCCATCCTATCCTATCCTATCCTATCCTATCCCTATCCTATCCTATCCTATCCTATCCTATCCTATCCTATCCTATCCTATCCTATCCTATCCTATCTCCTATCCATCCCATCCTATCCTATCCTATCCTATCCTATCCTCCATCCTATCCTATCCTCCCATCCTATCCTATCCTATCCTATCCTATCCTATCCTATCCTATCCTATCCTATCCTATCCTATCCTATCCTATCCTATCCCATCCTATCCTATCCTATCCCATCCTATCCCATCCCATCCTATCCTATCCTATCCCATCCTATCCTATCCTATCCTATCCTATC
>JAUMJJ010000376.1:0-86395 GCA_033556795.1 Tapera naevia
ACTAAGTGGGTTCATTTTCCCCATAATCAGGTTTATTCCCTGAAAACTGGGGTCATTTTCCCCAAAATAGGGGTTTTTATCCCTAAAATTTGTTTTTTTTTTTTTTTTCCAAAATCAGGGGTGATCGGCAAAATTGGGTTAATTTTCCCCCAAAATGTGTTTTCCCCCACCCAACTGCTTTCATTTCACGAAATTCGGGTTTTCACCACAAACTGGGTCCATTTTCCCCAAAAGAGGGGTTTTTATCCCCCCAAAATGGGTTCATTCTCCACGAAATCTGGATATATCCCAGCAAAATTGTTTCATTTTTCCCCAAAATCGGTTTTTTTAACCAACACGGGGTTCTTTTTCCCAAAAATAGGCTTTTTCCTTCAAAACTGCATTCATTTCCCTCAAAAATCATATTTTTTCCCCACAAATTCGGTTCATTTACGGAAAAATTGGTTTTAACCACGCAAAAATGTTTTCATATCCCCCCCAAATCAGTTTTTTTTCTCCACAAACTGGCTTCATTTTGCCCAAAATCGAGTTTTCACCACAAATTGGGTTCATTTTCCCAACAGTATTATATTTCCCCCCAAAATGGGTTCATTTTCCACGAAAACTGGTTTTATCCCAGCAAAATTGTTTCATTTTCCCCCAAAATTGGGTTTTCCCCACCAAACTGGGTCCTTTCCCCCGAAATCGTTTTTTTTTTTTCCCAAGCAAAATTCGTTCATTTTCCCCCAAAATTGGGTTGGTTTTTTTTCCCCCCCCGAAACTGTTTTCATTTTCCTCTACATCGGGTTTTCCCCCCTAAACTGGGTTAATTGTCCCCAAAATCGGATTATACCGCCCAAAATCTGGGTTCATTTTCCCCATGAATGTGTTTTCCCCACAAACAGAATTCACTTTCCCCCAAAATCGTTTTATTCCCCCCAAAAGTGCGTTGATTTTCCACGAAACCGGGGCTTCCCCCACCCAAATAGCAAGTTTGTGTCTGTTCCTCAGGGAGGCAAGGAGCAAACTGCCGGGAAGTCTGTGGAACCGCCGGCCAGAGACAGCTTTCTGAGCCGTTTCAGCTCGCAGAGCTAGCCGGTAAGAGAAGGCGCTGTCTCCGGACCAAAGTAATGTTTGCAGCCCTAGCCTGCTGTGAAAGCCAGGGAAACCCTGTGAAGGCTGCTCAAAGAAGCAACAGCAGCTACCGGGAAAATGCTTGCTCTTCTAGCAGCTATTCATGGTAAAATATTCCTGGATTCTTTAAAATCAAAGGGGTTAGTTTCTGCTCTCCCTTGGAGAAAACACAAACTCGTGCAGTTCAGAGAATGTGCTGTGGATTCCCCTGCCTGCCGTGGTAACACGTTTCAGCACTAACAGTCTGCAGAGGCTGATGAGAATGCACAGGAAAAGAGGGATCCCTCGTCCTTGAAGCATGAGCAGATCATCTGATAATTTGCCCTTTAATTACATTGTTAGAGATGAAATGTCATGCTAAAATATTTCCCAAATAGCAAAATCTTAGGCATTTTAGACTCATGTGAATGCGCTGTGATGTGATGCTAGACATCGGAACTGAGTGTTCCTCAAGGAGGCAAGAAGCAGACTGCCGGGAAGTCTGTGGAACCGCGGCCAGAGACAGCTTCTTCAGGCGTTTCAGTTCACAGAGCTAGCCGGTAAGAGAAGGCGCTGACTCCGGACCAAAGTAATGTTTGCAGCCGGAGCCTGCTGTGAAAGCCAGGGAAACCACTGTGAAGGCTGCTCAAGAAAGCAAGAGCAGCTCCTCTGTTTGCCTGTTTTTGAAAGCCCTCGAGAGAGGAATACCCTGCCGGTAAAATGCCTGCTCTTCTAGCAGCTATTCATGGGAGAACATTCTTGTGATTCTTTAAAACTAAGGGGCTAGTTTCTGCTGTCCCTTGGAGAAAACGCAAACCCGTGAGGTTCAGAGAACGTGCTGTGGAATCCCTGCCTGCCGTGGTAACACGTTTCAGCAGAAACAGTTTGTAGAGGCTGATGAGAATGCACAGGAAAAGAGGGATCCCTCGTCCTTGAAGCATGAGCAGATCATCTGATAATTTGCCTATTAATTACATGTGATGCTAGAAATCGGAACTGAGTGTTCCTCAAACGAGGCAAGAAGACGACTGCCGGGAAGTCTGTGGAACCGCGGCCAGAGACAGCTTTTTCAGCCGTTTCAGTTTACAGAGCCAGCCGGTAAGAGAAGGCGCTGTCTGCGGACCAAAGTAATGTTTGCAGCCGGAGCTTGGTGTGAAAGCCGGGGAAACACAGTGAAGGCTGCTCAGGGAAGCAAGAGAGGCTTCTCTGTTCGCCTGTTTTTGTAAGCCTTCGAGACGGAATACCCTGCAGGGTATATGCCTTTTTCTTGTAGCAGCTATTTATGGATGAACAAGTCTGGGATGTTTAACAATCAAGATGTTAGTCAGGGGGGGAAAACCGATTTTGGTTAAAAAGAACCCAGTTTGGGGGAGAAATTCCGCTTTTGGGGAAAATGAACCCAGTTAGGGGGGGAGGGGAAATCATCGATGTTGGGGAAAATGAACCCAGTTTAAGGGACAAAACCCGATTTTGGGCCAAATGAAACCAGTTTGGGGAGAAGAAAACTGATTTTGGGCGAAATTAAACTAGTTTGTGTGGGAAAACCCGATTATGGAAAAAAAAATGAACCCAGATTGAGTTTTTCCCCCAAAATGAGGTCTCGGGATTTTTTTTCCCCTCAAACTGGGTTCATTTTCCCCAAAATCGGATTTATACCCCAAAACTGCGTTATGTTTTCCTCAAATCGTGATTTTTTTTCCCCCAAAATGGGTTCATTTTCCCCAAAATAGTTTTTTTGCTACCAAACTGGGTTCAATTTTCCCAAAATTGGGTTTTATTCCACCGAACCGGGTTCATTTGCCCCAGAATAGGGCTTGTCCCCCCAAACTGAGTTTATTTTCCCAAAATCAGTTTTTCTTCTTAAAATGGGTTCATTCTTTTCCATAATCCGGTTTTTCCACCCCAAATGGCTTCATTTCCCCTATATTTGGATTTCCTTCCCGAAAACTGGGTTCATTTTTCTCTAAATTTGGGGTTTTCACCCAAACTGTGTTCTTTTTCCCGTTATGCATTTTTTTTCCCAGCAAACTGGATTCATTTCCCCCAAAATCGGGTTTTTCCACCCCAAACTGGGTCCATTTTCCCCAAAATCATCTTTATCCCCATAAACTGTGTTTATCTTCCCCCAAAGAAGGTTTTCTTCTCCCAAAATTGTATTGATTTTCCCCCAAATCGGGTTTTCCCCCCCAAACTGCGTTCATTTTCCACAAAATCTTCCCCCCCCCCCCCCCGTTTATTTTCCGCCAAATTGGGTTTTTCCCCCAAAAAACTGGGTTCATTTTGCCCAAAATCAAATTTTTCCCCGTAAAAATGGGTTCAGTTTCCCTCAAATCAGGCTTTTCCACCCAACCTGGCTTCATCTTCTCAAATCGATTTTTTTCTCCCCAACCTGGGTTGATTTTCTCCAAACTCGGGTTTATCCCCCTGAACAGGGATAAATTTCCCTCAAATCAGGTTTTTATCCTCCCAAACTGCTTTGATTTTCCCAAAATCGGGTTTCTCCACCCAAAGTGGGTTCATTTTTCCAAAATCGGATTTTTTCCCCCGAACCTGGGTTCATTTTCCCTCAAATCAGGTGTTTCCACCCAAAACGGCTTCATTTTCTCTCAAATTAGGATTTTTTTCCACCCAAACTGGCTTCATTTTCTCTCAAATCAGGGGTTTCCCCCCAAACTGAGTTCATTTTCACCAAAATCCTATTTTTCCACACAAAATGTGTTCATTTTCCTCAAAATCGGGTTTCCTCCTTGAAAACTGGGTTTATTTCCACCAAAATCATTTTTTTCCCCCAAAACTGGATTCATTTTCCTTAAAATTGTATTTATACACCGAAACAGGGTTAAGTTTCACTCAAATCGCGGTTTTTACCCCCCAAACTGCTTTCATTTTCCCCAAAATCGGGTTTATCCCTGAAAATGAGTTCATTTTTCCCCATAATCGTTTTTTTCCACCCGAACTGGGTTAGTTTTCCCGAAAATCAGGTTTTCTTCCCCCCAAATGGGTTCGTTTCCCCAAAAATCAGATTTTTCCTCCCCAAACTGGGTTCATTTTCGCCAAAATCAAGTTTTTCCATGAAACTGGGTTCATTTTCCCCAAAATCGGGTTTTTTCCCCCACACTGGCTTCATTTTCCCCAAAATTGGGTGGTTTTCCCCAAACTGGCTTCATTTGCCTTAAAATTGGGTTTTCCCCAAAAAACTGGGTTCATTTTCCTCTAAATTGTTGTTTTTCCCCCCCAAATGGATTCATTTTCCCCATTACCCACTTTTTTCCCTGCAAACTGGAATAATTTTCCCCAAAATAGGTTTTTTCCCCCAAAACTGGATTCGTTTTCCCCAAAATTGAGGTTTTTTCCCCCTAACTGGGTTAATTTTCCTCATAATCAGGTTTTTTCCCCAAAACACGAGTTCATTTCCCCTAAAATCGGGGGTTTTTCCACCCAAACTGTGTTAATTTTATGCAAAATCGGGGTTTTCCATGCAAAAGGGTTCATTTTCCCCAAAAATCGGTTTTTTTCCCCAAAACTGGGTTCATTTCCCCTCAAATTGGGTTTTTCCCCCAAAACTGGATTCATTTTCCCCAAAATCGAGTATTTCCCCCAAAACTGGGTTAATTTTCTCCAAAATCAGGTTTTTTTTCTGCCAAAACCGGCTTCATTTCCCCTAAAATTGTGTTTTTTCCCACCAAACTGGGCTCATTTCCCCTAAAATTGGGTTTTTTTCCCACCAAACTGGGTTCATTTCCCCTAAAATTGTGTTTTTCCCCCAAACTGTTCTCTTTTTCCCCAAAATCATCTTTATCCCCGTAACTATGATAATTTTCTATCAAATCGGGATTTTTCCCCCAAAACTGCATTAATTTTCCCCCAAATCCTTTCCACACCCCCCCCCCCCCCAAATCTGGGGTTTCTTTTCCCAAAATCGGGGGTTTCACCCCAAAAACTGGGTTCATTTTCCCAAAATCAGTTTTTCCCCCTAAACTGGGTTCAGTTTCTCTCAAATCGGGTTTTCCCTCCCCAAACTGGGTTCATTTGCCTCAAAATCGGGTTTTTCCCCCCAAAACTGTGTTCATTTCCTACAAAATTTTGGGAAAATGAACCCAGTTTGGGAAAAAAACCCGATTTTGGGGAAAATGAATCCAGTTTGCAGGGAAAACATTGGATAATGGGGAAAATGAATCCAGTTGGGGGGGAGAAACCCGATTTTAGCGGAATTGAACATATTTTGGTGGGATAAAATGCGATTTTAGGGGAAATTAAGCCAATTTTGGGAAAAAAATCCGATTTGAGAGAAGATGAAGCCATTTGCGGGGGGAGAGGGGGGGGGGGAACCCGATTTGAGGGAAACTGAACCCAGTTTATTTTTTTGGCCCTAAACTGGGTTCAGTTTCCCTCAAATCAGGTTTTTTTCCCCAAACTGGGTTCATTTTCCTCAAAATCGGGTTTTATCCCCCCAATCTAGGTTCATTTTCTCCAAAATCGGGTTTATCCCCCTGAACAGGGTTAATTTTCGCTCAAATCAGATTTTTCTCCTCCCAAACTGCTTTCATTTTCCCCAAAATCGGGTTTCTCCACCCAAAATGAGTTCATTTTTTTTCCAAAATCGAGTTTTCCCACCAGAACTGGGTCCATTTTCCCCAAAATCAGTTTTTTCCTCCAGTTTTGTGGAAAAAAATATGATTTTGGCAAAAATGAACCCAGTTTCGGGAGGAAAAACCTGATTTGAGGGAAACTGAACACAGTTTAGGGGGAAAAACTGATTTTGGGGAAAATGAACCCAGTTTTTTTGGGGGAAACCCCCGATTTTAGGAAAAAAAATACCCCAGTTTTGGGGGGGGGGGGGGGGAGGAAGGATTTGGGGGAAAATGAATGCAGTTTTGGGGGACAAAACCCGATTTGATAGAAAATTAACACAGGTACGGGGATAAAGATGATTTGGGGAAAATGGACCCAGTTTGGGGTGTAAAAATCCGATTTTGGGGAAAAAGAACCCAGTTTGGAGGGAAAAACTCAATTTTAGGGGAAATGAACCCAGTTTGATGGGAAAAAACACAATTTTAGGGGAAATGAAGCCGTTTTTGGCGGAAAAAACTGATTTTGGAGAAAATTAACCCAGTTTTGGAGGAAGTACTCGATTTTGGGGAAAATTAATCCAGTTTGGGGGAAAACCCCAATTTGAGGGCAATTGAAACCAGTTTCGGGGGAAAAAAAACGATTTTGGGGGAAAATGAACCCTTTTGCATGGAAAACCCCGATTTTGCATAAAATTAACACAGTTTGGGTGGAAAAATACCCGATTTGGGGGAAATGAACCTAGTTTGGTGGGAAAACCCACGATTTTATGGGAAATGAACCCCTTTTTTTTGGAAAAACCCGATTATGAGGAAAATTAACCCAGTTTGGGGGAAAGAAACTCGGTTTTGAGGAAAATGAATCCAGTTTTGGGGGAAAAAATCTCGATTTTGGGGAAAATTATTCCAGTTTGTGGGGGGAAAAAATGGGTAATCGGGAAAATTAATCCATTTTGGGGAAAAAAAACCCAATTTAGAGGAAAAGGAACCCAATTTTTTGGGGAAAATCCAATTTTAGGGGAAATGAAGCCAGTTTGGGGGAAAATCACCAATTTTCGGGAAAATGAAGCCAGTTTTGGGGGAAAAAAACAGATTTTAGAGAAAATGAACCCAGTTTCATGGAAAAACTCGATTTTGGCGAAAATAAACCCAGTTTGGGGAGGAAAATTTTGATTTTTGGGGAAACGAACCCATTTGGGGGGAAAAAAACCTGATTTTCGGGAAAATTAACCCAGTTCGGGTGGAAAAAAACGATTATGGGAAAAAAATGAACTCATTTTCGGGGATAAACCCGATTTTGGGGAAAATGAAAGCAGTTTGGTGGGTAAAAATCACGATTTGAGTGAAACTTAACCCAGTTTCGGTGTATAAATCCAATTTTGAGGAAAATGAATACAGTTTTTGGGGAAAAAAATGATTTTTGTGGAAATAAACCCAGTTTTCAAGGAGGAAAACCGATTTTGAGGAAAATGAACACATTTTGCATGGAAAAATAGGATTTTGGAGAAAGTGAACTCAGTTTGGGGAAAAAAAACCCTGATTTGAGAGAAAATGAAGCCAGTTTGGGTGGAAAAACCTGATTTGAGAGAAAATTAACCCATTTTTTGGGAGAAAAAATCCGATTTTGGTGAAAATGAACCCATTTTGGGGGGAGAAACCGGATTTTGGGGAAAATGAAAGCAGTTTGGGAGGATAAAAACCTGATTTGAGGGAAATTTATCCCTGTTCAGGGGGATAAACCTGATTTTGGAGAAAATCAACCCAGGTTGGGGAGAAAAAAATCGATTTGAGAAGATGAAGCCAGGTTACGTGGAAAAAAACTGATTTGAGGGAAACTGAACCCATTTTCACGGGGAAAAATCTGATTTGGGGGAAAATGAACCCAATTTTTTTTATGGAAAAACCCAATTTGGGGGAAAATTAATTCAATTTTGGGGGAAAAAAACCTTATTTGGGGGAAGATAAACGCAGTTTAGGGGGATAAAGACGATTTTGGGGAAAATGGACCCAGTTTGGGGTGCAAAACCCCGATTTTGGGGGAAATGAATCCAGTTTGCCAGGAAAAAAAATGCATAACGGGGAAAAAGAACACAGTTTGGGAGAAACCCCCAAATTTAGAGGAAAATGAACCCAGTTTTCGGGGGAAAACCCTAAATTTAGGGGGAATGAAGCTAGTTTGATTGGAAAAACCTGATTATGGAAAAGAAATGAACCCATTTTGGGAGGAAACCCTGATTTTGGGAAAATAAATTCAGTCGGGGGGACAAGCCCGATTTTGGGGACAATGACCCCGGTTTGGTGGAAAAAAAAACCCCAATTTTGCGAAAATTGAACCCAGATGGGGGGGGGGGACGACCCTATTTTGGGAAAAAATAACCCAATTTGGGGGGAAAAATCACGATTTGAGGAGAACTTAAGGCAGTTTTGGGGTATAAATCCGATTTTGGGGAAAATGAACCCAGTTTGCCGGGAAAAACCTAATTTGAGGGGAAATGAACACAGTGTAGAGGAAAAAAAACCCGATTTCGGGGAAAATGAACCACTTTTGTGTGGATAAACCCGATTTTGAGGAAAATTAACCCAGATTGGGGGGAAAAAAAGCCCGATTATGGGGAAAAGCAACCCAGTTTAGGGGGAAAAAACTATTTTGGGGAAAATGATTCCAGTTTGCGGGGAAATGGAGAAAATGAACCCAGTTTTGGATAAAAAGAAAAACCCAAATTGCACACAATTTTGGGGGAAGAGCAACAATTTTAGGGAAAATTACCCAGTTTGGGGGAAAAAAAAAGCCCGATTTTGGGGAAAATGAACTCAGTTCAGGTGGGAAAACCCGATTATGGAAAAAAAGAACTCATTTTGGGGGAAAAACCCAAACTGGATCCATTTTTTTCCATAATCGGGGTTTTCCACCCAAACTAGTTTAATTTCTCCCAAACAATCAGGTTTTTTTCCTCCCCAAACTGGTTTGATGTTACCCAAAATCGTGTTTTGTCCCTTAAACTGGGTTCATTTTCCCCAAAATCAAGGATTCCCCCCCAACTGACTTCATTTTCCCCCAAATCGGCTTTTACCCCTAAAATGGGTTAATTTTCCCTCAAATCAGGTTTTCTCCCCGCAAACTGCTTTCATTATTTTCCCACCAAACTTGGTTTATTTTCCCACAATCAAGTTTTTTTTCCCCCCCCAAACTGAGTTCATTTTTTTTTCCATAATCGGGTTTTTTTTTTCCCCAACCTGGGCTCATTTTCCCCAAAATGAGTTTTTTCCTCCCAAACTGGTTTCACTTCCCCCAAAATCCAGTTTCCTCTCCAAACTGGGTTCATTTTCCCTCAAATCGGGTTTTTCCTCCCAAATCCGAACTGGGTTCATTTTCCCCAAAATCGGATGTTTTTCCCCAAAACTGGGTTCATTTTCCCCATTATCGGTTTTTTAATGCCAAAACTGGGTTCATTTTCCTCAAAAATCTGTTCTTTTTCCTACTAAGTGGGTTCATTTTCCCCATAATCAGGTTTATTCCCTGAAAACTGGGGTCATTTTCCCCAAAATAGGGGTTTTTATCCCTAAAATTTGTTTTTTTTTTTTTTTCCAAAATCAGGGGTGATCGGCAAAATTGGGTTAATTTTCCCCCAAAATGTGTTTCCCCACCCAACTGCTTTCATTTCACGAAATTCGGGTTTTCACCACAAACTGGGTCCATTTTCCCCAAAAGAGGGGTTTTTATCCCCCCAAAATGGGTTCATTCTCCACGAAATCTGGATATATCCCAGCAAAATTGTTTCATTTTTCCCCAAAATCGGTTTTTTTTAACCCAACACGGGGTTCTTTTTCCCAAAAATAGGCTTTTTCCTTCAAAACTGCATTCATTTCCCTCAAAAATCATATTTTTTCCCCACAAATTCGGTTCATTTACGGAAAAATTGGTTTTAACCACGCAAAATGTTTTCATATCCCCCCAAATCAGTTTTTTTTCTCCACAAACTGGCTTCATTTTGCCCAAAATCGAGTTTTCACCACAAATTGGGTTCATTTTCCCAACAGTATTATATTTCCCCCCAAAATGGGTTCATTTTCCACGAAAACTGGTTTTATCCCAGCAAAATTGTTTCATTTTCCCCAAAATTGGGTTTTCTCCACCAAACTGGGTCCTTTCCCCGAAATCGTTTTTTTTTTTTCCCAAGCAAAATTCGTTCATTTTCCCCAAAATTGGGTTGTTTTTTTTTCCCCCCCGAAACTGTTTTCATTTTCCTCTACATCGGGTTTTCCCCCTAAACTGGGTTAATTGTCCCCAAAATCGGATTATACCGCCCAAAATCTGGGTTCATTTTCCCCATGAATGTGTTTTCCCCACAAACAGAATTCACTTTCCCCAAAATCGTTTTATTCCCCCAAAAGTGCGTTGATTTTCCACGAAACCGGGGCTTCCCCCACCCAAATAGCAAGTTTGTGTCTGTTCCTCAGGGAGGCAAGGAGCAAACTGCCGGGAAGTCTGTGGAACCGCGGCCAGAGACAGCTTTCTGAGCCGTTTCAGCTCGCAGAGCTAGCCGGTAAGAGAAGGCGCTGTCTCCGGACCAAAGTAATGTTTGCAGCCCTAGCCTGCTGTGAAAGCCAGGGAAACCCTGTGAAGGCTGCTCAAAGAAGCAACAGCAGCTACCGGGAAAATGCTTGCTCTTCTAGCAGCTATTCATGGTAAAATATTCCTGGATTCTTTAAAATCAAGGGGTTAGTTTCTGCTCTCCCTTGGAGAAAACACAAACTCGTGCAGTTCAGAGAATGTGCTGTGGATTCCCCTGCCTGCCGTGGTAACACGTTTCAGCACTAACAGTCTGCAGAGGCTGATGAGAATGCACAGGAAAAGAGGGATCCCTCGTCCTTGAAGCATGAGCAGATCATCTGATAATTTGCCCTTTAATTACATTGTTAGAGATGAAATGTCATGCTAAAATATTTCCCAAATAGCAAAATCTTAGGCATTTTAGACTCATGTGAATGCGCTGTGATGTGATGCTAGACATCGGAACTGAGTGTTCCTCAAGGAGGCAAGAAGCAGACTGCCGGGAAGTCTGTGGAACCGCGGCCAGAGACAGCTTCTTCAGCCGTTTCAGTTCACAGAGCTAGCCGGTAAGAGAAGGCGCTGACTCCGGACCAAAGTAATGTTTGCAGCCGGAGCCTGCTGTGAAAGCCAGGGAAACACTGTGAAGGCTGCTCAAGAAAGCAAGAGCAGCTCCTCTGTTTGCCTGTTTTTGAAAGCCCTCGAGAGAGGAATACCCTGCCGGTAAAATGCCTGCTCTTCTAGCAGCTATTCATGGGAGAACATTCTTGGATTCTTTAAAACTAAGGGGCTAGTTTCTGCTGTCCCTTGGAGAAAACGCAAACCCGTGAGGTTCAGAGAACGTGCTGTGGAATCCCTGCCTGCCGTGGTAACACGTTTCAGCAGAAACAGTTTGTAGAGGCTGATGAGAATGCACAGGAAAAGAGGGATCCCTCGTCCTTGAAGCATGAGCAGATCATCTGATAATTTGCCTATTAATTACATGTGATGCTAGAAATCGGAACTGAGTGTTCCTCAACGAGGCAAGAAGACGACTGCCGGGAAGTCTGTGGAACCGCGGCCAGAGACAGCTTTTTCAGCCGTTTCAGTTTACAGAGCCAGCCGGTAAGAGAAGGCGCTGTCTGCGGACCAAAGTAATGTTTGCAGCCGGAGCTTGGTGTGAAAGCCGGGGAAACACAGTGAAGGCTGCTCAGGGAAGCAAGAGAGGCTTCTCTGTTCGCCTGTTTTTGTAAGCCTTCGAGACGGAATACCCTGCAGGGTATATGCTTTTTCTTGTAGCAGCTATTTATGGATGAACAAGTCTGGGATGTTTAACAATCAAGATGTTAGTCAGGGGGGAAAACCGATTTTGGTTAAAAAGAACCCAGTTTGGGGGAGAAATTCCGCTTTTGGGGAAAATGAACCCAGTTAGGGGGGGAGGGGAAATCATCGATGTTGGGGAAAATGAACCCAGTTTAAGGGACAAAACCCGATTTTGGGCCAAATGAAACCAGTTTGGGGAGAAGAAAACTGATTTTGGGCGAAATTAAACTAGTTTGTGTGGGAAAACCCGATTATGGAAAAAAAAATGAACCCAGATTGAGTTTTTCCCCCAAAATGAGGTCTCGGGATTTTTTTTCCCCTCAAACTGGGTTCATTTTCCCCAAAATCGGATTTATACCCCAAAACTGCGTTATGTTTTCCTCAAATCGTGATTTTTTTCCCCCAAAATGGGTTCATTTTCCCCAAAATAGTTTTTTTGCTACCAAACTGGGTTCAATTTTCCCAAAATTGGGTTTTATTCCACCGAACCGGGTTCATTTGCCCCAGAATAGGGCTTGTCCCCCCAAACTGAGTTTATTTTCCCAAAATCAGTTTTTCTTCTTAAAATGGGTTCATTCTTTTCCATAATCCGGTTTTTCCACCCCAAATGGCTTCATTTCCCCTATATTTGGATTTCCTTCCCGAAAACTGGGTTCATTTTTCTCTAAATTTGGGGTTTTCACCCAAACTGTGTTCTTTTTCCCGTTATGCATTTTTTTTCCCAGCAAACTGGATTCATTTCCCCCAAAATCGGGTTTTTCCACCCCAAACTGGGTCCATTTTCCCCAAAATCATCTTTATCCCCATAAACTGTGTTTATCTTCCCCCAAAGAAGGTTTTCTTCTCCCAAAATTGTATTGATTTTCCCCCAAATCGGGTTTTCCCCCCCAAACTGCGTTCATTTTCCACAAAATCTTCCCCCCCCCCCCCCCCGTTTATTTTCCGCCAAATTGGGTTTTTCCCCCAAAAAACTGGGTTCATTTTGCCCAAAATCAAATTTTTCCCCGTAAAAATGGGTTCAGTTTCCCTCAAATCAGGCTTTTCCACCCAACCTGGCTTCATCTTCTCAAATCGATTTTTTTCTCCCCAACCTGGGTTGATTTTCTCCAAACTCGGGTTTATCCCCCTGAACAGGGATAAATTTCCCTCAAATCAGGTTTTTATCCTCCCAAACTGCTTTGATTTTCCCAAAATCGGGTTTCTCCACCCAAAGTGGGTTCATTTTTCCAAAATCGGATTTTTTCCCCCGAACCTGGGTTCATTTTCCCTCAAATCAGGTGTTTCCACCCAAAACGGCTTCATTTTCTCTCAAATTAGGATTTTTTTCCACCCAAACTGGCTTCATTTTCTCTCAAATCAGGGGTTTCCCCCCAAACTGAGTTCATTTTCACCAAAATCCTATTTTTCCACACAAAATGTGTTCATTTTCCTCAAAATCGGGTTTCCTCCTTGAAAACTGGGTTTATTTCCACCAAAATCATTTTTTTCCCCCAAAACTGGATTCATTTTCCTCAAAATTGTATTTATACACCGAAACAGGGTTAAGTTTCACTCAAATCGCGGTTTTTACCCCCCAAACTGCTTTCATTTTCCCCAAAATCGGGTTTATCCCTGAAAATGAGTTCATTTTTCCCCATAATCGTTTTTTTCCACCCGAACTGGGTTAGTTTTCCCGAAAATCAGGTTTTCTTCCCCCCAAATGGGTTCGTTTCCCCAAAAATCAGATTTTTCCTCCCCAAACTGGGTTCATTTTCGCCAAAATCAAGTTTTTCCATGAAACTGGGTTCATTTTCCCCAAAATCGGGTTTTTTCCCCCACACTGGCTTCATTTTCCCCAAAATTGGGTGGTTTTCCCCAAACTGGCTTCATTTGCCTTAAAATTGGGTTTTCCCCAAAAAACTGGGTTCATTTTCCTCTAAATTGTTGTTTTTCCCCCCCAAATGGATTCATTTTCCCCATTACCCACTTTTTTCCCTGCAAACTGGAATAATTTTCCCCAAAATAGGTTTTTTCCCCCAAAACTGGATTCGTTTTCCCCAAAATTGAGGTTTTTTCCCCCTAACTGGGTTAATTTTCCTCATAATCAGGTTTTTTCCCCAAAACACGAGTTCATTTCCCCTAAAATCGGGGGTTTTTCCACCCAAACTGTGTTAATTTTATGCAAAATCGGGGTTTTCCATGCAAAAGGGTTCATTTTCCCCAAAAATCGGTTTTTTTCCCCAAAACTGGGTTCATTTCCCCTCAAATTGGGTTTTTCCCCCAAAACTGGATTCATTTTCCCCAAAATCGAGTATTTCCCCCAAAACTGGGTTAATTTTCTCCAAAATCAGGTTTTTTTTCTGCCAAAACCGGCTTCATTTCCCCTAAAATTGTGTTTTTTCCCACCAAACTGGGCTCATTTCCCCTAAAATTGGGTTTTTTTCCCACCAAACTGGGTTCATTTCCCCTAAAATTGTGTTTTTCCCCCAAACTGTTCTCTTTTTCCCCAAAATCATCTTTATCCCCGTAACTATGATAATTTTCTATCAAATCGGGATTTTTCCCCCAAAACTGCATTAATTTTCCCCCAAATCCTTTCCACACCCCCCCCCCCCCAAATCTGGGGTTTCTTTTCCCAAAATCGGGGGTTTCACCCCAAAAACTGGGTTCATTTTCCCAAAATCAGTTTTTCCCCCTAAACTGGGTTCAGTTTCTCTCAAATCGGGTTTTCCCTCCCCAAACTGGGTTCATTTGCCTCAAAATCGGGTTTTTCCCCCCAAAACTGTGTTCATTTCCTACAAAATTTTGGGAAAATGAACCCAGTTTGGGAAAAAAACCCGATTTTGGGGAAAATGAATCCAGTTTGCAGGGAAAACATTGGATAATGGGGAAAATGAATCCAGTTGGGGGGGAGAAACCCGATTTTAGCGGAATTGAACATATTTTGGTGGGATAAAATGCGATTTTAGGGGAAATTAAGCCAATTTTGGGAAAAAAATCCGATTTGAGAGAAGATGAAGCCATTTGCGGGGGGAGAGGGGGGGGGGGAACCCGATTTGAGGGAAACTGAACCCAGTTTATTTTTTTGGCCCTAAACTGGGTTCAGTTTCCCTCAAATCAGGTTTTTTTCCCCAAACTGGGTTCATTTTCCTCAAAATCGGGTTTTATCCCCCCAATCTAGGTTCATTTTCTCCAAAATCGGGTTTATCCCCCTGAACAGGGTTAATTTTCGCTCAAATCAGATTTTTCTCCTCCCAAACTGCTTTCATTTTCCCCAAAATCGGGTTTCTCCACCCAAAATGAGTTCATTTTTTTTCCAAAATCGAGTTTTCCCACCAGAACTGGGTCCATTTTCCCCAAAATCAGTTTTTTCCTCCAGTTTTGTGGAAAAAAATATGATTTTGGCAAAAATGAACCCAGTTTCGGGAGGAAAAACCTGATTTGAGGGAAACTGAACACAGTTTAGGGGGAAAAACTGATTTTGGGGAAAATGAACCCAGTTTTTTTGGGGGAAACCCCCGATTTTAGGAAAAAAAATACCCCAGTTTTGGGGGGGGGGGGGGGGGGGGAGGAAGGATTTGGGGGAAAATGAATGCAGTTTTGGGGGACAAAACCCGATTTGATAGAAAATTAACACAGGTACGGGGATAAAGATGATTTGGGGAAAATGGACCCAGTTTGGGGTGTAAAAATCCGATTTTGGGGAAAAAGAACCCAGTTTGGAGGGAAAAACTCATATTTAGGGGAAATGAACCCAGTTTGATGGGAAAAAACACAATTTTAGGGGAAATGAAGCCGTTTTTGGCGGAAAAAACTGATTTTGGAGAAAATTAACCCAGATATGGAGGAAGTACTCGATTTTGGGGAAAATTAATCCAGTTTGGGGGAAAACCCCAATTTGAGGGCAATTGAAACCAGTTTCGGGGGAAAAAAAACGATTTTGGGGGAAAATGAACCCTTTTGCATGGAAAACCCCGATTTTGCATAAAATTAACACAGTTTGGGTGGAAAAATACCCGATTTGGGGGAAATGAACCTAGTTTGGTGGGAAAACCCACGATTTTATGGGAAATGAACCCCTTTTTTTTGGAAAAACCCGATTATGAGGAAAATTAACCCAGTTTGGGGGAAAGAAACTCGGTTTTGAGGAAAATGAATCCAGTTTTGGGGGAAAAAATCTCGATTTTGGGGAAAATTATTCCAGTTTGTGGGGGGAAAAAATGGGTAATCGGGAAAATTAATCCATTTTGGGGAAAAAAAACCCAATTTAGAGGAAAAGGAACCCAATTTTTTGGGGAAAATCCAATTTTAGGGGAAATGAAGCCAGTTTGGGGGAAAATCACCAATTTTCGGGAAAATGAAGCCAGTTTTGGGGGAAAAAAACAGATTTTAGAGAAAATGAACCCAGTTTCATGGAAAAACTCGATTTTGGCGAAAATAAACCCAGTTTGGGGAGGAAAATTTTGATTTTTGGGGAAACGAACCCATTTGGGGGGAAAAAAACCTGATTTTCGGGAAAATTAACCCAGTTCGGGTGGAAAAAAACGATTATGGGAAAAAAATGAACTCATTTTCGGGGATAAACCCGATTTTGGGGAAAATGAAAGCAGTTTGGTGGGTAAAAATCACGATTTGAGTGAAACTTAACCCAGTTTCGGTGTATAAATCCAATTTTGAGGAAAATGAATACAGTTTTTGGGGAAAAAATGATTTTGGTGGAAATAAACCCAGTTTTCAAGGAGAAAAACCGATTTTGAGGAAAATGAACACATTTTGCATGGAAAAATGGGATTTTGGAGAAAGTGAACTCAGTTTGGGGGAAAAAAACCCTGATTTGAGAGAAAATTAAGCCAGTTTGGGTGGAAAAACCTGATTTGAGAGAAAATTAACCCTTTTTTGGGGGGAAAAAATCCGATTTTGGGGAAAATGAACCCATTTTGGGGGGAGAAACCGGATTTTGGGGAAAATGAAAGCAGTTTGGGAGGATAAAAACCTGATTTGAGGGAAATTTATCCCTGTTCAGGGGGATAAACCCGATTTTGGAGAAAATCAACCCAGGTTGGGGAGAAAAAAATCGATTTGAGAAGATGAAGCCAGGTTACGTGGAAAAAAACTGATTTGAGGGAAACTGAACCCATTTTCACGGGGAAAAATCTGATTTGGGGGAAAATGAACCCAGTTTTTTTGGGGAAAAACCTAATTTGGGGGAAAATTAATTCAATTTTGGGGGAAAAAAACCTTATTTGGGGGAAGATAAACACAGTTTAGGGGGATAAAGATGATTTTGGGGAAAATGGACCCAGTTTGGGGTGCAAAACCCCGATTTTGGGGGAAATGAATCCAGTTTGCCAGGAAAAAAAATGCATAACGGGGAAAAAGAACACAGTTTGGGAGAAACCCCCAAATTTAGAGGAAAATGAACCCAGTTTTCGGGGGAAAACCCTAAATTTAGGGGAAATGAAGCTAGTTTGGGTGGAAAAACCTGATTATGGAAAAGAAATGAACCCATTTTGGGAGGAAAAATAGGGAAACCCTATTTTGGGAAAAAATAACCCAATTTGGGGGGAAAAAATCACGATTTGAGGAGAACTTAAGGCAGTTTTGGGGTATAAACCCGATTTTGGGGAAAATGAACCACTTTTGTGTGGATAAACCCGATTTTGAGGAAAATTAACCCAGATTGGGGGGAAAAAAAGCCCGATTATGGGGAAAAGCAACCCAGTTTAGGGGGAAAAGACTATTTTGGGGAAAATGATTCCAGTTTGCGGGGAAATGGAGAAAATGAACCCAATTTTGGGTAAAAAAAAAAACCCAAATTGCACACAATTTTGGGGGAAGAACAACAATTTTAGGGAAAATTACCCAGTTTGGGGGAAAGAAACCCCAATTTTGGGGAAAATGAACTCAGTTCTAGTGGGAAAACCCGATTATGGAAAAAAAAAGAACTCATTTTGGGGGAAAGACCCAAACTGGATCCATTTTTTTCCATAATCGGGTTTTTCCACCCAAACTAGTTTAATTTCTCCCAAAAAATCAGTTTTTTTCCTCTCCAAACTGGTTTGATGTTACCCAAAATCGTGTTTTGTCCCTTAAACTGGGTTCATTTTCCCCAAAATCAAGCATTTCCCCCCAACTGACTTCATTTTCCCCCAAATCGGCTTTTACCCCTAAAATGGGTTAATTTTCCCTCAAATCAGATTTTCTCCCCGCAAACTGCTTTCATTCTTTTTCCCACCAAACTTGGTTTATTTTCCCACAATCAAGTTTTTTTTTCCGGCCAAACTGGGTTCATTTTTTTTTTTCATAATCGGGTTTTTTTCCCCAAACTGGGCTCATTTTCCCCAAAATGAGTTTTTTCCTCCCAAACTGGTTTCACTTCCCCCAAAATCCAGTTTCCTCTCCAAACTGGGTTCATTTTCCCTCAAATCGGGTTTTTCCTCCCAAATCCGAACTGGGTTCATTTTCCCCAAAATCGGATGTTTTTCCCCAAAACTGGGTTCATTTTCCCCATTATCGGTTTTTTAATGCCAAAACTGGGTTCATTTTCCTCAAAAATCTGTTCTTTTTCCTACTAAGTGGGTTCATTGTCCCCATAATCAGGTTTATTCCCCGAAAACTGGGGTCATTTTCCCCAAAATAGGGTTTTTATCCCTAAAATTTGTTAATTTTTTCCAAAATCAGGGGTGATCGGCAAAATTGGGTTAATTTTCCCCCAAAATGCTGTTTCCCCACCCAACTGGTTTCATTTCACGAAATTCGGGTTTTCACCACAAACTGGGTCCATTTTCCCAAAAGAGGGGGTTTTTATCCCCCCAAAATTGGTTCATTCTCCACGAAATCTGGATATATCCCAGCAAAATTGTTTCATTTTTCCCCAAAATCGGTTTTTTTAACCCAACACGGGGTTCTTTTTCCCAAAAATAGGCTTTTTCCTTCAAAACTGCGTTCATTTCCCTCAAAAATCATATTTTTTTCCCCACAAATTCAGTTCATTTACGGAAAAATTGGTTTTAACCACGCAAAATGTTTTCATATCCCCCCAAATCAGTTTTTTTTTCTCCACAAACTGGCTTCATTTTGCCCAAAATCGAGTTTTCACCACAAATTGGGTTCATTTTCCCAACAGTATTATATTTCCCCCCAAAATGGGTTCATTTTCCACGAAAACTGGTTTTATCCCAGCAAAATTGTTTCATTTTCCCCAAAATTGGGTTTTCCCCACCAAACTGGGTTCTTTCCCCGAAATCGTTTTTTTTCCCAAGCAAAATTCGTTCATTTTCCCCAAAATTGGGGTTTTTTTTTTTCCCCCGAAACTGTTTTCATTTTCCTCTACATCGGGTTTTCCCCCTAAACTGGGTTAATTGTCCCCAAAATCGGATTATACCGCCCAAAATCTGGGTTCATTTTCCCCATAAATGTGTTTTCCCCACAAACAGAATTCACTTTCCCCAAAATCGTTTTATTCGCCCAAAAGTGCGTTGATTTTCCACGAAACCGGGGCTTCCCCCACCCAAATAGCAAGTTTGTGTCTATTCCTCAGGGAGGCAAGGAGCAAACTGCCGGGAAGTCTGTGGAACCGCGGCCAGAGACAGCTTTCTGAGCCGTTTCAGTTCGCAGAGCTAACCGGTAAGAGAAGGCGCTGTCTCCGGACCAAAGTAATGTTTGCAGCCCTAGCCTGCTGTGAAAGCCAGGGAAACCCTGTGAAGGCTGCTCAAAGAAGCAACAGCAGCTACCGGGAAAATGCTTGCTCTTCTAGCAGCTATTCATGGTAAAACATTCCTGGATTCTTTAAAATTAAGGGGTTAGTTTCTGCTCTCCCTTGGAGAAAACACAAACTCGTGCAGTTCAGAGAATGTGCTGTGGATTCCCCTGCCTGCCGCGGTAACACGTTTCAGCACTAACAGTCTGCAGAGGCTGATGAGAATGCGCAGGAAAAGAGGGATCCCTCGTCCTTGAAGCATGAGCAGATCATCTGATAATTTGCCCTTTAATTACATTGTTAGAGATGAAATGTCATGCTAAAATATTTCCCAAATAGCAAAATCTTAGGCATTTTAGACTCATGTGAATGCGCTGTGATGTGATGCTAGAAATCGGAACTGAGTGTTCCTCAAGGAGGCAAGAAGCAGACTGCCGGGAAGTCTGTGGAACCGCGGCCAGAGACAGCTTCTTCAGCCGTTTCAGTTCACAGAGCTAGCCGGTAAGAGAAGGCGCTGACTCCGGACCAAAGTAATGTTTGCAGCCGGAGCCTGCTGTGAAAGCCAGGGAAACACTGTGAAGGCTGCTCAAGAAAGCAAGAGCAGCTCCTCTGTTTGCCTGTTTTTGAAAGCCCTCGAGAGAGGAATACCCTGCCGGTAAAATGCCTGCTCTTCTAGCAGCTATTCATGGGAGAACATTCTTGGATTCTTTAAAACTAAGGGGCTAGTTTCTGCTGTCCCTTGGAGAAAACGCAAACCCGTGCAGTTCAGAGAATGTGCTGTGGAATCCCTGCCTGCCGTGGTAACACGTTTCAGCAGAAACAGTTTGTAGAGGCTGATGAGAATGCACAGGAAAAGAGGGATCCCTCGTCCTTGAAGCATGAGCAGATCATCTGATAATTTGCCCTTTAATTACATGTGATGCTAGAAATCGGAACTGAGTGTTCCTCAACGAGGCAAGAAGACGACTGCCGGGAAGTCTGTGGAACCGCGGCCAGAGACAGCTTTTTCAGCCGTTTCAGTTCACAGAGCTAGCCGGTAAGAGAAGGCGCTGTCTCTGGACCAAAGTAATGTCTGCAGCCGGAGCTTGGTGTGAAAGCCGGGGAAACACAGTGAAGGCTGCTCAGGGAAGCAAGAGAGGCTTCTCTGTTCGCCTGTTTTTGTAAGCCTTCGAGACGGAATACCCTGCAGGGTATATGCTTTTTCTTGTAGCAGCTATTTATGGATGAACAAGTCTGGGATGTTTAACAATCAAGATGTTAGTCAGGGGGGAAAACCGATTTTGGTTAAAAAGAACCCAGTTTGGGGGAGAAATTCCGCTTTTGGGGAAAATGAACCCAGTTAGGGGGGGAGGGGAAATCATCGATGTTGGGGAAAATGAACCCAGTTTAAGGGACAAAACCCGATTTTGGGCCAAATGAAACCAGTTTGGGGAGAAGAAAACTGATTTTGGGCGAAATTAAACTAGTTTGTGTGGGAAAACCCGATTATGGAAAAAAAAATGAACCCAGATTGAGTTTTTCCCCCAAAATGAGGTCTCGGGATTTTTTTTCCCCTCAAACTGGGTTCATTTTCCCCAAAATCGGATTTATACCCCAAAACTGCGTTATGTTTTCCTCAAATCGTGATTTTTTTCCCCCAAAATGGGTTCATTTTCCCCAAAATAGTTTTTTTGCTACCAAACTGGGTTCAATTTTCCCAAAATTGGGTTTTATTCCACCGAACCGGGTTCATTTGCCCCAGAATAGGGCTTGTCCCCCCAAACTGAGTTTATTTTCCCAAAATCAGTTTTTCTTCTTAAAATGGGTTCATTCTTTTCCATAATCCGGTTTTTCCACCCCAAATGGCTTCATTTCCCCTATATTTGGATTTTCTTCCCGAAAACTGGGTTCATTTTTCTCTAAATTTGGGGTTTTCACCCAAACTGTGTTCTTTTTCCCGTTATGCATTTTTTTTCCCAGCAAACTGGATTCATTTCCCCCAAAATCGGGTTTTTCCACCCCAAACTGGGTCCATTTTCCCCAAAATCATCTTTATCCCCATAAACTGTGTTTATCTTCCCCCAAAGAAGGTTTTCTTCTCCCAAAATTGTATTGATTTTCCCCCAAATCGGGTTTTCCCCCCCAAACTGCGTTCATTTTCCACAAAATCTTCCCCCCCCCCCCCCGTTTATTTTCCGCCAAATTGGGTTTTTCCCCCAAAAAACTGGGTTCATTTTGCCCAAAATCAAATTTTTCCCCGTAAAAATGGGTTCAGTTTCCCTCAAATCAGGCTTTTCCACCCAACCTGGCTTCATCTTCTCAAATCGATTTTTTTCTCCCCAACCTGGGTTGATTTTCTCCAAACTCGGGTTTATCCCCCTGAACAGGGATAAATTTCCCTCAAATCAGGTTTTTATCCTCCCAAACTGCTTTGATTTTCCCAAAATCGGGTTTCTCCACCCAAAGTGGGTTCATTTTTCCAAAATCGGATTTTTTCCCCCGAACCTGGGTTCATTTTCCCTCAAATCAGGTGTTTCCACCCAAAACGGCTTCATTTTCTCTCAAATTAGGATTTTTTTCCACCCAAACTGGCTTCATTTTCTCTCAAATCAGGGGTTTCCCCCCAAACTGAGTTCATTTTCACCAAAATCCTATTTTTCCACACAAAATGTGTTCATTTTCCTCAAAATCGGGTTTCCTCCTTGAAAACTGGGTTTATTTCCACCAAAATCATTTTTTTCCCCCAAAACTGGATTCATTTTCCTTAAAATTGTATTTATACACCGAAACAGGGTTAAGTTTCACTCAAATCGCGGTTTTTACCCCCCAAACTGCTTTCATTTTCCCCAAAATCGGGTTTATCCCTGAAAATGAGTTCATTTTTCCCCATAATCGTTTTTTTCCACCCGAACTGGGTTAGTTTTCCCGAAAATCAGGTTTTCTTCCCCCCAAATGGGTTCGTTTCCCCAAAAATCAGATTTTTCCTCCCCAAACTGGGTTCATTTTCGCCAAAATCAAGTTTTTCCATGAAACTGGGTTCATTTTCCCCAAAATCGGGTTTTTTCCCCCACACTGGCTTCATTTTCCCCAAAATTGGGTGGTTTTCCCCAAACTGGCTTCATTTGCCTTAAAATTGGGTTTTCCCCAAAAAACTGGGTTCATTTTCCTCTAAATTGTTGTTTTTCCCCCCCAAATGGATTCATTTTCCCCATTACCCACTTTTTTCCCTGCAAACTGGAATAATTTTCCCCAAAATAGGTTTTTTCCCCCAAAACTGGATTCGTTTTCCCCAAAATTGAGGTTTTTTCCCCCTAACTGGGTTAATTTTCCTCATAATCAGGTTTTTTCCCCAAAACACGAGTTCATTTCCCCTAAAATCGGGGGTTTTTCCACCCAAACTGTGTTAATTTTATGCAAAATCGGGGTTTTCCATGCAAAAGGGTTCATTTTCCCCAAAAATCGGTTTTTTTCCCCAAAACTGGGTTCATTTCCCCTCAAATTGGGTTTTTCCCCCAAAACTGGATTCATTTTCCCCAAAATCGAGTATTTCCCCCAAAACTGGGTTAATTTTCTCCAAAATCAGGTTTTTTTTCTGCCAAAACCGGCTTCATTTCCCCTAAAATTGTGTTTTTTCCCACCAAACTGGGCTCATTTCCCCTAAAATTGGGTTTTTTTCCCACCAA
The DNA here is from genome assembly GCA_033556795.1 of Tapera naevia. NCBI lineage: Eukaryota > Metazoa > Chordata > Aves > Cuculiformes > Neomorphidae > Tapera > Tapera naevia. Next base: position 22,852 of record JAUMJJ010000376.1, read on the forward strand.
ACTGGGTTCATTTCCCCTAAAATTGTGTTTTTCCCCCAAACTGTTCTCTTTTTCCCCAAAATCATCTTTATCCCCGTAACTATGATAATTTTCTATCAAATCGGGATTTTTCCCCCAAAACTGCATTAATTTTCCCCCAAATCCTTTCCACACCCCCCCCCCCCCAAATCTGGGGTTTCTTTTCCCAAAATCGGGGGTTTCACCCCAAAAACTGGGTTCATTTTCCCAAAATCAGTTTTTCCCCCTAAACTGGGTTCAGTTTCTCTCAAATCGGGTTTTCCCTCCCCAAACTGGGTTCATTTGCCTCAAAATCGGGTTTTTCCCCCCAAAACTGTGTTCATTTCCTACAAAATTTTGGGAAAATGAACCCAGTTTGGGAAAAAAACCCGATTTTGGGGAAAATGAATCCAGTTTGCAGGGAAAACATTGGATAATGGGGAAAATGAATCCAGTTGGGGGGGAGAAACCCGATTTTAGCGGAATTGAACATATTTTGGTGGGATAAAATGCGATTTTAGGGGAAATTAAGCCAATTTTGGGAAAAAAATCCGATTTGAGAGAAGATGAAGCCATTTGCGGGGGGAGAGGGGGGGGGGGAACCCGATTTGAGGGAAACTGAACCCAGTTTATTTTTTTGGCCCTAAACTGGGTTCAGTTTCCCTCAAATCAGGTTTTTTTCCCCAAACTGGGTTCATTTTCCTCAAAATCGGGTTTTATCCCCCCAATCTAGGTTCATTTTCTCCAAAATCGGGTTTATCCCCCTGAACAGGGTTAATTTTCGCTCAAATCAGATTTTTCTCCTCCCAAACTGCTTTCATTTTCCCCAAAATCGGGTTTCTCCACCCAAAATGAGTTCATTTTTTTTCCAAAATCGAGTTTTCCCACCAGAACTGGGTCCATTTTCCCCAAAATCAGTTTTTTCCTCCAGTTTTGTGGAAAAAAATATGATTTTGGCAAAAATGAACCCAGTTTCGGGAGGAAAAACCTGATTTGAGGGAAACTGAACACAGTTTAGGGGGAAAAACTGATTTTGGGGAAAATGAACCCAGTTTTTTTGGGGGAAACCCCCGATTTTAGGAAAAAAAATACCCCAGTTTTGGGGGGGGGGGGGGGGGGAGGAAGGATTTGGGGGAAAATGAATGCAGTTTTGGGGGACAAAACCCGATTTGATAGAAAATTAACACAGGTACGGGGATAAAGATGATTTGGGGAAAATGGACCCAGTTTGGGGTGTAAAAATCCGATTTTGGGGAAAAAGAACCCAGTTTGGAGGGAAAAACTCAATTTTAGGGGAAATGAACCCAGTTTGATGGGAAAAAACACAATTTTAGGGGAAATGAAGCCGTTTTTGGCGGAAAAAACTGATTTTGGAGAAAATTAACCCAGTTTTGGAGGAAGTACTCGATTTTGGGGAAAATTAATCCAGTTTGGGGGAAAACCCCAATTTGAGGGCAATTGAAACCAGTTTCGGGGGAAAAAAAACGATTTTGGGGGAAAATGAACCCTTTTGCATGGAAAACCCCGATTTTGCATAAAATTAACACAGTTTGGGTGGAAAAATACCCGATTTGGGGGAAATGAACCTAGTTTGGTGGGAAAACCCACGATTTTATGGGAAATGAACCCCTTTTTTTTGGAAAAACCCGATTATGAGGAAAATTAACCCAGTTTGGGGGAAAGAAACTCGGTTTTGAGGAAAATGAATCCAGTTTTGGGGGAAAAAATCTCGATTTTGGGGAAAATTATTCCAGTTTGTGGGGGGAAAAAATGGGTAATCGGGAAAATTAATCCATTTTGGGGAAAAAAACCCCAATTTAGAGGAAAAGGAACCCAATTTTTTGGGGAAAATCCAATTTTAGGGGAAATGAAGCCAGTTTGGGGGAAAATCACCAATTTTCGGGAAAATGAAGCCAGTTTTGGGGGAAAAAAACAGATTTTAGAGAAAATGAACCCAGTTTCATGGAAAAACTCGATTTTGGCGAAAATAAACCCAGTTTGGGGAGGAAAATTTTGATTTTTGGGGAAACGAACCCATTTGGGGGGAAAAAAACCTGATTTTCGGGAAAATTAACCCAGTTCGGGTGGAAAAAAACGATTATGGGAAAAAAATGAACACATTTTCGGGGATAAACCCGATTTTGGGGAAAATGAAAGCAGTTTGGTGGGTAAAAATCACGATTTGAGTGAAACTTAACCCAGTTTCGGTGTATAAATCCAATTTTGAGGAAAATGAATACAGTTTTTGGGGAAAAAAATGATTTTTGTGGAAATAAACCCAGTTTTCAAGGAGGAAAACCGATTTTGAGGAAAATGAACACATTTTGCATGGAAAAATAGGATTTTGGAGAAAGTGAACTCAGTTTGGGGAAAAAAAACCCTGATTTGAGAGAAAATGAAGCCAGTTTGGGTGGAAAAACCTGATTTGAGAGAAAATTAACCCATTTTTTGGGAGAAAAAATCCGATTTTGGTGAAAATGAACCCATTTTGGGGGGAGAAACCGGATTTTGGGGAAAATGAAAGCAGTTTGGGAGGATAAAAACCTGATTTGAGGGAAATTTATCCCTGTTCAGGGGGATAAACCTGATTTTGGAGAAAATCAACCCAGGTTGGGGAGAAAAAAATCGATTTGAGAAGATGAAGCCAGGTTACGTGGAAAAAAACTGATTTGAGGGAAACTGAACCCATTTTCACGGGGAAAAATCTGATTTGGGGGAAAATGAACCCAATTTTTTTTATGGAAAAACCCAATTTGGGGGAAAATTAATTCAATTTTGGGGGAAAAAAACCTTATTTGGGGGAAGATAAACGCAGTTTAGGGGGATAAAGACGATTTTGGGGAAAATGGACCCAGTTTGGGGTGCAAAACCCCGATTTTGGGGGAAATGAATCCAGTTTGCCAGGAAAAAAAATGCATAACGGGGAAAAAGAACACAGTTTGGGAGAAACCCCCAAATTTAGAGGAAAATGAACCCAGTTTTCGGGGGAAAACCCTAAATTTAGGGGGAATGAAGCTAGTTTGATTGGAAAAACCTGATTATGGAAAAGAAATGAACCCATTTTGGGAGGAAACCCTGATTTTGGGAAAATAAATTCAGTCGGGGGGACAAGCCCGATTTTGGGGACAATGACCCCGGTTTGGTGGAAAAAAAAACCCCAATTTTGCGAAAATTGAACCCAGATGGGGGGGGGGGACGACCCTATTTTGGGAAAAAATAACCCAATTTGGGGGGAAAAATCACGATTTGAGGAGAACTTAAGGCAGTTTTGGGGTATAAATCCGATTTTGGGGAAAATGAACCCAGTTTGCCGGGAAAAACCTAATTTGAGGGGAAATGAACACAGTGTAGAGGAAAAAAAAACCCGATTTCGGGGAAAATGAACCACTTTTGTGTGGATAAACCCGATTTTGAGGAAAATTAACCCAGATTGGGGGGAAAAAAAGCCCGATTATGGGGAAAAGCAACCCAGTTTAGGGGGAAAAAACTATTTTGGGGAAAATGATTCCAGTTTGCGGGGAAATGGAGAAAATGAACCCAGTTTTGGATAAAAAGAAAAACCCAAATTGCACACAATTTTGGGGGAAGAGCAACAATTTTAGGGAAAATTACCCAGTTTGGGGGAAAAAAAAAGCCCGATTTTGGGGAAAATGAACTCAGTTCAGGTGGGAAAACCCGATTATGGAAAAAAAGAACTCATTTTGGGGGAAAAACCCAAACTGGATCCATTTTTTTCCATAATCGGGGTTTTCCACCCAAACTAGTTTAATTTCTCCCAAACAATCAGGTTTTTTTCCTCCCCAAACTGGTTTGATGTTACCCAAAATCGTGTTTTGTCCCTTAAACTGGGTTCATTTTCCCCAAAATCAAGGATTCCCCCCCAACTGACTTCATTTTCCCCCAAATCGGCTTTTACCCCTAAAATGGGTTAATTTTCCCTCAAATCAGGTTTTCTCCCCGCAAACTGCTTTCATTATTTTCCCACCAAACTTGGTTTATTTTCCCACAATCAAGTTTTTTTTCCCCCCCAAACTGAGTTCATTTTTTTTTTCCATAATCGGGTTTTTTTTTCCCCAACCTGGGCTCATTTTCCCCAAAATGAGTTTTTTCCTCCCAAACTGGTTTCACTTCCCCCAAAATCCAGTTTCCTCTCCAAACTGGGTTCATTTTCCCTCAAATCGGGTTTTTCCTCCCAAATCCGAACTGGGTTCATTTTCCCCAAAATCGGATGTTTTTCCCCAAAACTGGGTTCATTTTCCCCATTATCGGTTTTTTAATGCCAAAACTGGGTTCATTTTCCTCAAAAATCTGTTCTTTTTCCTACTAAGTGGGTTCATTTTCCCCATAATCAGGTTTATTCCCTGGAAACTGGGGTCATTTTCCCCAAAATAGGGGTTTTTATCCCTAAAATTTGTTTTTTTTTTTTTTTCCAAAATCAGGGGTGATCGGCAAAATTGGGTTAATTTTCCCCCAAAATGTGTTTCCCCACCCAACTGCTTTCATTTCACGAAATTCGGGTTTTCACCACAAACTGGGTCCATTTTCCCCAAAAGAGGGGTTTTTATCCCCCCAAAATGGGTTCATTCTCCACGAAATCTGGATATATCCCAGCAAAATTGTTTCATTTTTCCCCAAAATCGGTTTTTTTTAACCCAACACGGGGTTCTTTTTCCCAAAAATAGGCTTTTTCCTTCAAAACTGCATTCATTTCCCTCAAAAATCATATTTTTTCCCCACAAATTCGGTTCATTTACGGAAAAATTGGTTTTAACCACGCAAAATGTTTTCATATCCCCCCAAATCAGTTTTTTTTCTCCACAAACTGGCTTCATTTTGCCCAAAATCGAGTTTTCACCACAAATTGGGTTCATTTTCCCAACAGTATTATATTTCCCCCCAAAATGGGTTCATTTTCCACGAAAACTGGTTTTATCCCAGCAAAATTGTTTCATTTTCCCCAAAATTGGGTTTTCCCCACCAAACTGGGTCCTTTCCCCGAAATCGTTTTTTTTTTTTCCCAAGCAAAATTCGTTCATTTTCCCCAAAATTGGGTTGGTTTTTTTTCCCCCCCGAAACTGTTTTCATTTTCCTCTACATCGGGTTTTCCCCCTAAACTGGGTTAATTGTCCCCAAAATCGGATTATACCGCCCAAAATCTGGGTTCATTTTCCCCATGAATGTGTTTTCCCCACAAACAGAATTCACTTTCCCCAAAATCGTTTTATTCCCCCAAAAGTGCGTTGATTTTCCACGAAACCGGGGCTTCCCCCACCCAAATAGCAAGTTTGTGTCTGTTCCTCAGGGAGGCAAGGAGCAAACTGCCGGGAAGTCTGTGGAACCGCGGCCAGAGACAGCTTTCTGAGCCGTTTCAGCTCGCAGAGCTAGCCGGTAAGAGAAGGCGCTGTCTCCGGACCAAAGTAATGTTTGCAGCCCTAGCCTGCTGTGAAAGCCAGGGAAACCCTGTGAAGGCTGCTCAAAGAAGCAACAGCAGCTACCGGGAAAATGCTTGCTCTTCTAGCAGCTATTCATGGTAAAATATTCCTGGATTCTTTAAAATCAAGGGGTTAGTTTCTGCTCTCCCTTGGAGAAAACACAAACTCGTGCAGTTCAGAGAATGTGCTGTGGATTCCCCTGCCTGCCGTGGTAACACGTTTCAGCACTAACAGTCTGCAGAGGCTGATGAGAATGCACAGGAAAAGAGGGATCCCTCGTCCTTGAAGCATGAGCAGATCATCTGATAATTTGCCCTTTAATTACATTGTTAGAGATGAAATGTCATGCTAAAATATTTCCCAAATAGCAAAATCTTAGGCATTTTAGACTCATGTGAATGCGCTGTGATGTGATGCTAGACATCGGAACTGAGTGTTCCTCAAGGAGGCAAGAAGCAGACTGCCGGGAAGTCTGTGGAACCGCGGCCAGAGACAGCTTCTTCAGCCGTTTCAGTTCACAGAGCTAGCCGGTAAGAGAAGGCGCTGACTCCGGACCAAAGTAATGTTTGCAGCCGGAGCCTGCTGTGAAAGCCAGGGAAACACTGTGAAGGCTGCTCAAGAAAGCAAGAGCAGCTCCTCTGTTTGCCTGTTTTTGAAAGCCCTCGAGAGAGGAATACCCTGCCGGTAAAATGCCTGCTCTTCTAGCAGCTATTCATGGGAGAACATTCTTGGATTCTTTAAAACTAAGGGGCTAGTTTCTGCTGTCCCTTGGAGAAAACGCAAACCCGTGAGGTTCAGAGAACGTGCTGTGGAATCCCTGCCTGCCGTGGTAACACGTTTCAGCAGAAACAGTTTGTAGAGGCTGATGAGAATGCACAGGAAAAGAGGGATCCCTCGTCCTTGAAGCATGAGCAGATCATCTGATAATTTGCCTATTAATTACATGTGATGCTAGAAATCGGAACTGAGTGTTCCTCAACGAGGCAAGAAGACGACTGCCGGGAAGTCTGTGGAACCGCGGCCAGAGACAGCTTTTTCAGCCGTTTCAGTTTACAGAGCCAGCCGGTAAGAGAAGGCGCTGTCTGCGGACCAAAGTAATGTTTGCAGCCGGAGCTTGGTGTGAAAGCCGGGGAAACACAGTGAAGGCTGCTCAGGGAAGCAAGAGAGGCTTCTCTGTTCGCCTGTTTTTGTAAGCCTTCGAGACGGAATACCCTGCAGGGTATATGCTTTTTCTTGTAGCAGCTATTTATGGATGAACAAGTCTGGGATGTTTAACAATCAAGATGTTAGTCAGGGGGGAAAACCGATTTTGGTTAAAAAGAACCCAGTTTGGGGGAGAAATTCCGCTTTTGGGGAAAATGAACCCAGTTAGGGGGGGAGGGGAAATCATCGATGTTGGGGAAAATGAACCCAGTTTAAGGGACAAAACCCGATTTTGGGCCAAATGAAACCAGTTTGGGGAGAAGAAAACTGATTTTGGGCGAAATTAAACTAGTTTGTGTGGGAAAACCCGATTATGGAAAAAAAAATGAACCCAGATTGAGTTTTTCCCCCAAAATGAGGTCTCGGGATTTTTTTTCCCCTCAAACTGGGTTCATTTTCCCCAAAATCGGATTTATACCCCAAAACTGCGTTATGTTTTCCTCAAATCGTGATTTTTTTCCCCCAAAATGGGTTCATTTTCCCCAAAATAGTTTTTTTGCTACCAAACTGGGTTCAATTTTCCCAAAATTGGGTTTTATTCCACCGAACCGGGTTCATTTGCCCCAGAATAGGGCTTGTCCCCCCAAACTGAGTTTATTTTCCCAAAATCAGTTTTTCTTCTTAAAATGGGTTCATTCTTTTCCATAATCCGGTTTTTCCACCCCAAATGGCTTCATTTCCCCTATATTTGGATTTTCTTCCCGAAAACTGGGTTCATTTTTCTCTAAATTTGGGGTTTTCACCCAAACTGTGTTCTTTTTCCCGTTATGCATTTTTTTTCCCAGCAAACTGGATTCATTTCCCCCAAAATCGGGTTTTTCCACCCCAAACTGGGTCCATTTTCCCCAAAATCATCTTTATCCCCATAAACTGTGTTTATCTTCCCCCAAAGAAGGTTTTCTTCTCCCAAAATTGTATTGATTTTCCCCCAAATCGGGTTTTCCCCCCCAAACTGCGTTCATTTTCCACAAAATCTTCCCCCCCCCCCCCCGTTTATTTTCCGCCAAATTGGGTTTTTCCCCCAAAAAACTGGGTTCATTTTGCCCAAAATCAAATTTTTCCCCGTAAAAATGGGTTCAGTTTCCCTCAAATCAGGCTTTTCCACCCAACCTGGCTTCATCTTCTCAAATCGATTTTTTTCTCCCCAACCTGGGTTGATTTTCTCCAAACTCGGGTTTATCCCCCTGAACAGGGATAAATTTCCCTCAAATCAGGTTTTTATCCTCCCAAACTGCTTTGATTTTCCCAAAATCGGGTTTCTCCACCCAAAGTGGGTTCATTTTTCCAAAATCGGATTTTTTCCCCCGAACCTGGGTTCATTTTCCCTCAAATCAGGTGTTTCCACCCAAAACGGCTTCATTTTCTCTCAAATTAGGATTTTTTTCCACCCAAACTGGCTTCATTTTCTCTCAAATCAGGGGTTTCCCCCCAAACTGAGTTCATTTTCACCAAAATCCTATTTTTCCACACAAAATGTGTTCATTTTCCTCAAAATCGGGTTTCCTCCTTGAAAACTGGGTTTATTTCCACCAAAATCATTTTTTTCCCCCAAAACTGGATTCATTTTCCTCAAAATTGTATTTATACACCGAAACAGGGTTAAGTTTCACTCAAATCGCGGTTTTTACCCCCCAAACTGCTTTCATTTTCCCCAAAATCGGGTTTATCCCTGAAAATGAGTTCATTTTTCCCCATAATCGTTTTTTTCCACCCGAACTGGGTTAGTTTTCCCGAAAATCAGGTTTTCTTCCCCCCAAATGGGTTCGTTTCCCCAAAAATCAGATTTTTCCTCCCCAAACTGGGTTCATTTTCGCCAAAATCAAGTTTTTCCATGAAACTGGGTTCATTTTCCCCAAAATCGGGTTTTTTCCCCCACACTGGCTTCATTTTCCCCAAAATTGGGTGGTTTTCCCCAAACTGGCTTCATTTGCCTTAAAATTGGGTTTTCCCCAAAAAACTGGGTTCATTTTCCTCTAAATTGTTGTTTTTCCCCCCCAAATGGATTCATTTTCCCCATTACCCACTTTTTTCCCTGCAAACTGGAATAATTTTCCCCAAAATAGGTTTTTTCCCCCAAAACTGGATTCGTTTTCCCCAAAATTGAGGTTTTTTCCCCCTAACTGGGTTAATTTTCCTCATAATCAGGTTTTTTCCCCAAAACACGAGTTCATTTCCCCTAAAATCGGGGGTTTTTCCACCCAAACTGTGTTAATTTTATGCAAAATCGGGGTTTTCCATGCAAAAGGGTTCATTTTCCCCAAAAATCGGTTTTTTTCCCCAAAACTGGGTTCATTTCCCCTCAAATTGGGTTTTTCCCCCAAAACTGGATTCATTTTCCCCAAAATCGAGTATTTCCCCCAAAACTGGGTTAATTTTCTCCAAAATCAGGTTTTTTTTCTGCCAAAACCGGCTTCATTTCCCCTAAAATTGTGTTTTTTCCCACCAAACTGGGCTCATTTCCCCTAAAATTGGGTTTTTTTCCCACCAAACTGGGTTCATTTCCCCTAAAATTGTGTTTTTCCCCCAAACTGTTCTCTTTTTCCCCAAAATCATCTTTATCCCCGTAACTATGATAATTTTCTATCAAATCGGGATTTTTCCCCCAAAACTGCATTAATTTTCCCCCAAATCCTTTCCACACCCCCCCCCCCCCAAATCTGGGGTTTCTTTTCCCAAAATCGGGGGTTTCACCCCAAAAACTGGGTTCATTTTCCCAAAATCAGTTTTTCCCCCTAAACTGGGTTCAGTTTCTCTCAAATCGGGTTTTCCCTCCCCAAACTGGGTTCATTTGCCTCAAAATCGGGTTTTTCCCCCCAAAACTGTGTTCATTTCCTACAAAATTTTGGGAAAATGAACCCAGTTTGGGAAAAAAACCCGATTTTGGGGAAAATGAATCCAGTTTGCAGGGAAAATATTGGATAATGGGGAAAATGAATCCAGTTGGGGGGGAGAAACCCGATTTTAGCGGAATTGAACATATTTTGGTGGGATAAAATGCGATTTTAGGGGAAATTAAGCCAATTTTGGGAAAAAAATCCGATTTGAGAGAAGATGAAGCCATTTGCGGGGGGAGAGGGGGGGGGGGAACCCGATTTGAGGGAAACTGAACCCAGTTTATTTTTTTGGCCCTAAACTGGGTTCAGTTTCCCTCAAATCAGGTTTTTTTCCCCAAACTGGGTTCATTTTCCTCAAAATCGGGTTTTATCCCCCCAATCTAGGTTCATTTTCTCCAAAATCGGGTTTATCCCCCTGAACAGGGTTAATTTTCGCTCAAATCAGATTTTTCTCCTCCCAAACTGCTTTCATTTTCCCCAAAATCGGGTTTCTCCACCCAAAATGAGTTCATTTTTTTTCCAAAATCGAGTTTTCCCACCAGAACTGGGTCCATTTTCCCCAAAATCAGTTTTTTCCTCCAGTTTTGTGGAAAAAAATATGATTTTGGCAAAAATGAACCCAGTTTCGGGAGGAAAAACCTGATTTGAGGGAAACTGAACACAGTTTAGGGGGAAAAACTGATTTTGGGGAAAATGAACCCAGTTTTTTTGGGGGAAACCCCCGATTTTAGGAAAAAAAATACCCCAGTTTTGGGGGGGGGGGGGGGGGGAGGAAGGATTTGGGGGAAAATGAATGCAGTTTTGGGGGACAAAACCCGATTTGATAGAAAATTAACACAGGTACGGGGATAAAGATGATTTGGGGAAAATGGACCCAGTTTGGGGTGTAAAAATCCGATTTTGGGGAAAAAGAACCCAGTTTGGAGGGAAAAACTCAATTTTAGGGGAAATGAACCCAGTTTGATGGGAAAAAACACAATTTTAGGGGAAATGAAGCCGTTTTTGGCGGAAAAAACTGATTTTGGAGAAAATTAACCCAGTTTTGGAGGAAGTACTCGATTTTGGGGAAAATTAATCCAGTTTGGGGGAAAACCCCAATTTGAGGGCAATTGAAACCAGTTTCGGGGGAAAAAAAACGATTTTGGGGGAAAATGAACCCTTTTGCATGGAAAACCCCGATTTTGCATAAAATTAACACAGTTTGGGTGGAAAAATACCCGATTTGGGGGAAATGAACCTAGTTTGGTGGGAAAACCCACGATTTTATGGGAAATGAACCCCTTTTTTTTGGAAAAACCCGATTATGAGGAAAATTAACCCAGTTTGGGGGAAAGAAACTCGGTTTTGAGGAAAATGAATCCAGTTTTGGGGGAAAAAATCTCGATTTTGGGGAAAATTATTCCAGTTTGTGGGGGGAAAAAATGGGTAATCGGGAAAATTAATCCATTTTGGGGAAAAAAACCCCAATTTAGAGGAAAAGGAACCCAATTTTTTGGGGAAAATCCAATTTTAGGGGAAATGAAGCCAGTTTGGGGGAAAATCACCAATTTTCGGGAAAATGAAGCCAGTTTTGGGGGAAAAAAACAGATTTTAGAGAAAATGAACCCAGTTTCATGGAAAAACTCGATTTTGGCGAAAATAAACCCAGTTTGGGGAGGAAAATTTTGATTTTTGGGGAAACGAACCCATTTGGGGGGAAAAAAACCTGATTTTCGGGAAAATTAACCCAGTTCGGGTGGAAAAAAACGATTATGGGAAAAAAATGAACTCATTTTCGGGGATAAACCCGATTTTGGGGAAAATGAAAGCAGTTTGGTGGGTAAAAATCACGATTTGAGTGAAACTTAACCCAGTTTCGGTGTATAAATCCAATTTTGAGGAAAATGAATACAGTTTTTGGGGAAAAAATGATTTTGGTGGAAATAAACCCAGTTTTCAAGGAGAAAAACCGATTTTGAGGAAAATGAACACATTTTGCATGGAAAAATGGGATTTTGGAGAAAGTGAACTCAGTTTGGGGGAAAAAAACCCTGATTTGAGAGAAAATTAAGCCAGTTTGGGTGGAAAAACCTGATTTGAGAGAAAATTAACCCTTTTTTGGGGGGAAAAAATCCGATTTTGGGGAAAATGAACCCATTTTGGGGGGAGAAACCGGATTTTGGGGAAAATGAAAGCAGTTTGGGAGGATAAAAACCTGATTTGAGGGAAATTTATCCCTGTTCAGGGGGATAAACCCGATTTTGGAGAAAATCAACCCAGGTTGGGGAGAAAAAAATCGATTTGAGAAGATGAAGCCAGGTTACGTGGAAAAAAACTGATTTGAGGGAAACTGAACCCATTTTCACGGGGAAAAATCTGATTTGGGGGAAAATGAACCCAGTTTTTTTGGGGAAAAACCCAATTTGGGGGAAAATTAATTCAATTTTGGGGGAAAAAAACCTTATTTGGGGGAAGATAAACACAGTTTAGGGGGATAAAGATGATTTTGGGGAAAATGGACCCAGTTTGGGGTGCAAAACCCCGATTTTGGGGGAAATGAATCCAGTTTGCCAGGAAAAAAAATGCATAACGGGGAAAAAGAACACAGTTTGGGAGAAACCCCCAAATTTAGAGGAAAATGAACCCAGTTTTCGGGGGAAAACCCTAAATTTAGGGGAAATGAAGCTAGTTTGGGTGGAAAAACCTGATTATGGAAAAGAAATGAACCCATTTTGGGAGGAAAAATAGGGAAACCCTATTTTGGGAAAAAATAACCCAATTTGGGGGGAAAAAATCACGATTTGAGGAGAACTTAAGGCAGTTTTGGGGTATAAACCCGATTTTGGGGAAAATGAACCACTTTTGTGTGGATAAACCCGATTTTGAGGAAAATTAACCCAGATTGGGGGGAAAAAAAGCCCGATTATGGGGAAAAGCAACCCAGTTTAGGGGGAAAAGACTATTTTGGGGAAAATGATTCCAGTTTGCGGGGAAATGGAGAAAATGAACCCAATTTTGGGTAAAAAAAAAAACCCAAATTGCACACAATTTTGGGGGAAGAACAACAATTTTAGGGAAAATTACCCAGTTTGGGGGAAAGAAACCCCAATTTTGGGGAAAATGAACTCAGTTCTAGTGGGAAAACCCGATTATGGAAAAAAAAAGAACTCATTTTGGGGGAAAGACCCAAACTGGATCCATTTTTTTCCATAATCGGGTTTTTCCACCCAAACTAGTTTAATTTCTCCCAAAAAATCAGTTTTTTTCCTCTCCAAACTGGTTTGATGTTACCCAAAATCGTGTTTTGTCCCTTAAACTGGGTTCATTTTCCCCAAAATCAAGCATTTCCCCCCAACTGACTTCATTTTCCCCCAAATCGGCTTTTACCCCTAAAATGGGTTAATTTTCCCTCAAATCAGATTTTCTCCCCGCAAACTGCTTTCATTCTTTTTCCCACCAAACTTGGTTTATTTTCCCACAATCAAGTTTTTTTTTCCGGCCAAACTGGGTTCATTTTTTTTTTTCATAATCGGGTTTTTTTCCCCAAACTGGGCTCATTTTCCCCAAAATGAGTTTTTTCCTCCCAAACTGGTTTCACTTCCCCCAAAATCCAGTTTCCTCTCCAAACTGGGTTCATTTTCCCTCAAATCGGGTTTTTCCTCCCAAATCCGAACTGGGTTCATTTTCCCCAAAATCGGATGTTTTTCCCCAAAACTGGGTTCATTTTCCCAATTATCGGTTTTTTAATGCCAAAACTGGGTTCATTTTCCTCAAAAATCTGTTCTTTTTCCTACTAAGTGGGTTCATTGTCCCCATAATCAGGTTTATTCCCCGAAAACTGGGGTCATTTTCCCCAAAATAGGGTTTTTATCCCTAAAATTTGTTAATTTTTTCCAAAATCAGGGGTGATCGGCAAAATTGGGTTAATTTTCCCCCAAAATGCTGTTTCCCCACCCAACTGGTTTCATTTCACGAAATTCGGGTTTTCACCACAAACTGGGTCCATTTTCCCAAAAGAGGGGGTTTTTATCCCCCCAAAATTGGTTCATTCTCCACGAAATCTGGATATATCCCAGCAAAATTGTTTCATTTTTCCCCAAAATCGGTTTTTTTAACCCAACACGGGGTTCTTTTTCCCAAAAATAGGCTTTTTCCTTCAAAACTGCGTTCATTTCCCTCAAAAATCATATTTTTTTTCCCCACAAATTCAGTTCATTTACGGAAAAATTGGTTTTAACCACGCAAAATGTTTTCATATCCCCCCAAATCAGTTTTTTTTTCTCCACAAACTGGCTTCATTTTGCCCAAAATCGAGTTTTCACCACAAATTGGGTTCATTTTCCCAACAGTATTATATTTCCCCCCAAAATGGGTTCATTTTCCACGAAAACTGGTTTTATCCCAGCAAAATTGTTTCATTTTCCCCAAAATTGGGTTTTCCCCACCAAACTGGGTTCTTTCCCCGAAATCGTTTTTTTTCCCAAGCAAAATTCGTTCATTTTCCCCAAAATTGGGGTTTTTTTTTTCCCCCGAAACTGTTTTCATTTTCCTCTACATCGGGTTTTCCCCCTAAACTGGGTTAATTGTCCCCAAAATCGGATTATACCGCCCAAAATCTGGGTTCATTTTCCCCATAAATGTGTTTTCCCCACAAACAGAATTCACTTTCCCCAAAATCGTTTTATTCGCCCAAAAGTGCGTTGATTTTCCACGAAACCGGGGCTTCCCCCACCCAAATAGCAAGTTTGTGTCTATTCCTCAGGGAGGCAAGGAGCAAACTGCCGGGAAGTCTGTGGAACCGCGGCCAGAGACAGCTTTCTGAGCCGTTTCAGTTCGCAGAGCTAACCGGTAAGAGAAGGCGCTGTCTCCGGACCAAAGTAATGTTTGCAGCCCTAGCCTGCTGTGAAAGCCAGGGAAACCCTGTGAAGGCTGCTCAAAGAAGCAACAGCAGCTACCGGGAAAATGCTTGCTCTTCTAGCAGCTATTCATGGTAAAACATTCCTGGATTCTTTAAAATTAAGGGGTTAGTTTCTGCTCTCCCTTGGAGAAAACACAAACTCGTGCAGTTCAGAGAATGTGCTGTGGATTCCCCTGCCTGCCGCGGTAACACGTTTCAGCACTAACAGTCTGCAGAGGCTGATGAGAATGCGCAGGAAAAGAGGGATCCCTCGTCCTTGAAGCATGAGCAGATCATCTGATAATTTGCCCTTTAATTACATTGTTAGAGATGAAATGTCATGCTAAAATATTTCCCAAATAGCAAAATCTTAGGCATTTTAGACTCATGTGAATGCGCTGTGATGTGATGCTAGAAATCGGAACTGAGTGTTCCTCAAGGAGGCAAGAAGCAGACTGCCGGGAAGTCTGTGGAACCGCGGCCAGAGACAGCTTCTTCAGCCGTTTCAGTTCACAGAGCTAGCCGGTAAGAGAAGGCGCTGACTCCGGACCAAAGTAATGTTTGCAGCCGGAGCCTGCTGTGAAAGCCAGGGAAACACTGTGAAGGCTGCTCAAGAAAGCAAGAGCAGCTCCTCTGTTTGCCTGTTTTTGAAAGCCCTCGAGAGAGGAATACCCTGCCGGTAAAATGCCTGCTCTTCTAGCAGCTATTCATGGGAGAACATTCTTGGATTCTTTAAAACTAAGGGGCTAGTTTCTGCTGTCCCTTGGAGAAAACGCAAACCCGTGCAGTTCAGAGAATGTGCTGTGGAATCCCTGCCTGCCGTGGTAACACGTTTCAGCAGAAACAGTTTGTAGAGGCTGATGAGAATGCACAGGAAAAGAGGGATCCCTCGTCCTTGAAGCATGAGCAGATCATCTGATAATTTGCCCTTTAATTACATGTGATGCTAGAAATCGGAACTGAGTGTTCCTCAACGAGGCAAGAAGACGACTGCCGGGAAGTCTGTGGAACCGCGGCCAGAGACAGCTTTTTCAGCCGTTTCAGTTTACAGAGCCAGCCGGTAAGAGAAGGCGCTGTCTGCGGACCAAAGTAATGTCTGCAGCCGGAGCTTGGTGTGAAAGCCGGGGAAACACAGTGAAGGCTGCTCAGGGAAGCAAGAGAGGCTTCTCTGTTCGCCTGTTTTTGTAAGCCTTCGAGACGGAATACCCTGCAGGGTATATGCTTTTTCTTGTAGCAGCTATTTATGGATGAACAAGTCTGGGATGTTTAACAATCAAGATGTTAGTCAGGGGGGAAAACCGATTTTGGTTAAAAAGAACCCAGTTTGGGGGAGAAATTCCGCTTTTGGGGAAAATGAACCCAGTTAGGGGGGGAGGGGAAATCATCGATGTTGGGGAAAATGAACCCAGTTTAAGGGACAAAACCCGATTTTGGGCCAAATGAAACCAGTTTGGGGAGAAGAAAACTGATTTTGGGCGAAATTAAACTAGTTTGTGTGGGAAAACCCGATTATGGAAAAAAAATGAACCAGATTGGGTTTTTCCCCCAAAATGAGGTCTCGGGATTTTTTCCCCTCAAACTGGGTTCATTTTCCCCAAAATCGGATTTATACCCCAAAACTGCGTTATGTTTTCCTCAAATCGTGATTTTTTTTCCCCCAAAATGGGTTCATTTTCCCCAAAATAGCTTTTTTGCTACCAAACTGGGTTCAATTTTCCCAAAATTGGGTTTTATTCCACCGAACCGGGTTCATTTTCCCCAGAATCGGGCTTGTCCCCCCAAACTGAGTTTATTTTCCCAAAATCAGTTTTTCTTCTTAAAATGGGTTCATTCTTTTCCATAATCCGGTTTTTCCACCCCAAATGGCTTCATTTCCCCTATATTTTGATTTTCTTCCCGAAAACTGGGTTCATTTTTCTCTAAATTTGGGGGTTTAACCCAAACTGTGTTCTTTTTCCCCGTTATGCATTTTTTTTCCCAGCAAAATGGATTAATTTCCCCCAAAATCGGGTTTTTGCACCCCAAACTGGGTCCATTTTCCCCAAAATCATCTTTATCCCCATAAACTGTGTTTATTTTCCCCCAAAGAAGGTTTTCTTCTCCCAAAATTGTATTGATTTTCCCCCAAATCGGGTTTTTCCCCCAAAAAACTGGGTTCATTTTGCCCAAAATCAAATTTTTCCCCGTAAAAATGGGTTCAGTTTCCCTCAAATCAGGCTTTTCCACCCAACCTGGCTTCATCTTCTCAAATCGATTTTTTTCTCCCCAACCTGGGTTGATTTTCTCCAAACTCGGGTTTATCCCCCTGAACAGGGATAAATTTCCCTCAAATCAGGTTTTTATCCTCCCAAACTGCTTTGATTTTCCCAAAATCGGGTTTCTCCACCCAAAGTGGGTTCATTTTTCCAAAATCGGATTTTTTCCCCCGAACCTGGGTTCATTTTCCCTCAAATCAGGTGTTTCCACCCAAAACGGCTTCATTTTCTCTCAAATTAGGATTTTTTTCCACCCAAACTGGCTTCATTTTCTCTCAAATCAGGGGTTTCCCCCCAAACTGAGTTCATTTTCACCAAAATCCTATTTTTCCACACAAAATGTGTTCATTTTCCTCAAAATCGGGTTTCCTCCTTGAAAACTGGGTTTATTTCCACCAAAATCATTTTTTTCCCCCAAAACTGGATTCATTTTCCTCAAAATTGTATTTATACACCGAAACAGGGTTAAGTTTCACTCAAATCGCGGTTTTTACCCCCCAAACTGCTTTCATTTTCCCCAAAATCGGGTTTATCCCTGAAAATGAGTTCATTTTTCCCCATAATCGTTTTTTTCCACCCGAACTGGGTTAGTTTTCCCGAAAATCAGGTTTTCTTCCCCCCAAATGGGTTCATTTCCCCAAAAATCAGATTTTTCCTCCCCAAACTGGGTTCATTTTCGCCAAAATCAAGTTTTTCCACGAAACTGGGTTCATTTTCCCCAAAATCGGGTTTTTTCCCCCACACTGGCTTCATTTTCCCCAAAATTGGGTGTTGTTCCCCAAACTGGCTTCATTTGCCTTAAAATTGGATTTTCCCCAAAAAACTGGGTTCATTTTCCTCTAAATTGTTGTTTTTCCCCCCAAATGGATTCATTTTCCCCATTACCCACTTTTTTTCCCTGCAAACTGGAATAATTTTCCCCAAAATAGGTTTTTTCCCCCAAAACTGGATTCGTTTTCCCCAAAATTGAGGTTTTTTCCCCCTAACTGGGTTAATTTTCCTCATAATCAGTTTTTTTCCCCAAAACACGAGTTCATTTCCCCTAAAATCGGGGGTTTTTCCACCCAAACTGTGTTAATTTTATTCAAAATCGGGGTTTTCCATGCAAAAGGGTTCATTTTCCCCAAAAATCGTTTTTTTTTCCCCAAAACTGGGTTCATTTCCCCTCAAATTGGGTTTTTCCCCCAAAACTGGATTCATTTTCCCCAAAATCGAGTATTTCCCCCAAAACTGGGTTAATTTTCTCCAAAATCAGTTTTTTTTCTGCCAAAACCAGCTTCATTTCCCCTAAAATTGTGGTTTTTTCCCACCAAAATGGGCTCATTTCCCCTAAAATTGGGGTTTTTTCCCACCAAACTGGGTTCATTTCCCCTAAAATTGTGTTTTTCCCCCAAACTGTTCTCTTTTTCCCCAAAATCATCTTTATCCCCGTAACTATGATAATTTTCTATCAAATCGGGATTTTTCCCCCAAAACTGCATTAATTTTCCCCCAAATCCTTCCCCCCCCCCCCAAAATCTGGGGTTTTTTTCCCCAAAATCGGGGGTTTCCCCCAAAAAACTGGGTTCATTTTCCCAAAATCAGTTTTTCCCCCTAAACTGGGTTCAGTTTCTCTCAAATCGGGTTTTCCCTCCCCAGACTGGGTTCATTTGCCTCAAAATCGGGTTTTTCCCCCCAAAACTGTGTTCATTTCCTACAAAATTTTGGGAAAATGAACCCAGTTTGGGAAAAAAACCCGATTTTGGGGAAAATGAATCCAGTTTGCAGGGAAAATATTGGATAATGGGGAAAATGAATCCAGTTGGGGGGGAGAAACCCGATTTTAGCGGAATTGAACATATTTTGGTGGGATAAAATGCGATTTTAGGGGAAATTAAGCCAATTTTGGGAAAAAAATCCGATTTGAGAGAAGATGAAGCCAGTTGCGGGGGGGGGGGGGGGGGGGGGAACCTGATTTGAGGGAAACTGAACCCAGTTTATTTTTTTGGCCCTAAAATGGGTACAGTTTCCCTCAAATCAGTTTTTTTCCCCCAAACTGGGTTCATTTTCCTCAAAATCGGGTTTTATCCCCCCAACCTAGGTTCATTTTCTCCAAAATCGGGTTTATCCCCCTGAACAGGGTTAATTTTTGCTCAAATCAGATTTTTCTCCTCCCAAACTGCTTTCATTTTCCCCAAAATCGGGTTTCTCCACCCAAAATAAGTTCATTTTTTTCCAAAATCGAGTTTTCCCACCAGAATTGGGTCCATTTTCCCCAAAATCAGGTTTTTCCTCCCCAAACTGGGTTCATTTTTGCCAAAATCATATTTTTTTTCCACAAAACTGGAGGAAAAAACTGATTTTGGGGAAAATGAACCTAGTGCCGATGGGAAAACCCGATTATGGAAAAAAATAAACTCATTTTGGGGGAAAAACCCAACCTGGGTTCATTTGTTTTCCATAATCAAGTTTTTCCACACAAACTAGTTTAATTTCCCCCAAAATCAGTTTTTTCCTCCCCAAAATGGTTTCATTTTACCCAATATCGCGTTTTGTCCCTTAAACTGGTTTCATTTTCACCCAAATCAAGGATTTCCCTCCCCAACTGGATTCATTTTCCCAATTATCCAATATTTTCCCTGCAAACTGGATTCATTTTCCCCAAAATCGTGGGTTTTCTCCAAACTGGTTTCATTTTCCCAAAATTTTGTAGGAAATGAACACAGTTTTGGGGGGAAAAAACCCGAATTTGAAGCAAACGAACCCAGTTTGGGGAGGGAAAACCCGATTTGAGGGAAACTGAACACAGTTTAGGGGGAAAAACTGATTTTGGGGAAAATTTTTTTTGGGGAAACCCCCGATTTTAGGAAAAAAAATACCCCAGTTTTGGGGGGGGGGGGGGGGGGGGAGGAAGGATTTGGGGGAAAATGAATGCAGTTTTGGGGACAAAACCTGATTTGATAGAAAATTAACACAGGTACGGGGATAAAGATGATTTGGGGAAAATGGACCCAGTTTGGGCTGTAAAAACCCGATTTTGGGGAAAAAGAACCCAGTTTGGAGGGAAAAACACAATTTTAGGGGAAATGAACCCAGTTTGATGGGAAAAAACACAATTTCAGGGGAAATGAAGCCGTTTTTGGCGGGCAAAACTGATTTTGGAGAAAATTAACCCAGTTTTGGAGGAAGTACTCGATTTTGGGGAAAATTAATCCAGTTTGGGGGGAAAACCCAATTTGAGGGCAATTGAAACCAGTTTCGGGGAAAAAAAACGATTTTGGGGGAAAATGAACCCTTTTGCATGGAAAACCCCGATTTTGCATAAAATTAACACAGTTTGGGTGGAAAAAAAACCCGATTTGGGGGAAATGAACCTAGTTTGGTGGGAAAAAACACGATTTTAGGGGAAATGAACCCCTTTTTTTTTGGAAAAACCCGATTATGAGAAAAATTAACCCAGTTTGGGGGAAAGAAACTCGGTTTTGAGGAAAATGAATCCAGTTTTGGGGGAAAAAATCTCGATTTTGGGGAAAATTATTCCAGTTTGTGGGGAAAAAAATGGGTAATGGGAAAATGAATCCATTTTGGGGGAAAAACCCCAATTTAGAGGAAAAGGAACCCAATTTTGGGGGGAAAATCCAATTTTAGGGGAAATGAAGCCAATTTGGGGGAAAAACACCAGTTTTGGGGAAAATGAAGCCAGTTTGGGGGGAAAAAACAGATTTTAGAGAAAATGAACCCAGTTTCATGGAAAAACTCGATTTTGGCGAAAATAAACCCAGTTTGGGGAGGAAAAATTTGATTTTTGGGGAAACGAACCCATTTGGGGGGAAAAAAACCTGATTTTCGGGAAAATTAACCCAGTTCGGGTGGAAAAAAACGATTATGGGAAAAAAATGAACACATTTTCGGGGATAAACCCGATTTTGGGGAAAATGAAAGCAGTTTGGTGGGTAAAAATCACGATTTGAGTGAAACTTAACCCAGTTTCGGTGTATAAATCCAATTTTGAGGAAAATGAATACAGTTTTTGGGGAAAAAAATGATTTTTGTGGAAATAAACCCAGTTTTCAAGGAGGAAAACCGATTTTGAGGAAAATGAACACATTTTGCATGGAAAAATAGGATTTTGGAGAAAGTGAACTCAGTTTGGGGGAAAAAAACCCTGATTTGAGAGAAAATGAAGCCAGTTTGGGTGGAAAAACCTGATTTGAGAGAAAATTAACCCATTTTTTGGGGGAAAAAATCCGATTTTGGTGAAAATGAACCCATTTTGGGGGGAGAAACCGGATTTTGGGGAAAATGAAAGCAGTTTGGGAGGATAAAAACCTGATTTGAGGGAAATTTATCCCTGTTCAGGGGGATAAACCTGATTTTGGAGAAAATCAACCCAGGTTGGGGAGAAAAAAATTGATTTGAGAAGATGAAGCCAGGTTACGTGGAAAAAAACTGATTTGAGGGAAACTGAACCCATTTTCACGGGGAAAAATCTGATTTGGGGGAAAATGAACCCATTTTTTTGGGGGGAAAAACCCAATTTGGGGGAAAATTAATTCAATTTTGGGGGAAAAAAACCTTATTTGGGGGAAGATATACGCAGTTTAGGGGGATAAAGACGATTTTGGGGAAAATGGACCCAGTTTGGGGTGCAAAACCCCGATTTTTGGGGGAAATGAATCCAGTTTGCCAGGAAAAAAAATGCATAACGGGGAAAAAGAACACAGTTTGGGATAAACCCCCAAATTTAGAGGAAAATGAACCCAGTTTTCGGGGGAAAACCCTAAATTTAGGGGAAATGA
The DNA here is from genome assembly GCA_033556795.1 of Tapera naevia. NCBI lineage: Eukaryota > Metazoa > Chordata > Aves > Cuculiformes > Neomorphidae > Tapera > Tapera naevia. Next base: position 44,227 of record JAUMJJ010000376.1, read on the forward strand.
AGCTAGTTTGGGTGGAAAAACCTGATTATGGAAAAGAAATGAACCCATTTTGGGAGGAAACCCTGATTTTGGGAAAATAAATTCAGTCTGGGGGGACAAGCCCGATTTTGGGGACAATGACCCCGGTTTGGTGGAAAAAAACCCCCAATTTTGCGAAAATTGAACCCAGATTGGGGGGGGGGGAACCCTATTTTGGGAAAAAATAACCCAATTTGGGGGGAAAAAAATCACGATTTGAGGAGAACTTAAGGCAGTTTTGGGGTATAAATCCGATTTTGGGGAAAATGAACCCAGTTTGCCGGGAAAAACCTAATTTGAGGGGAAATGAACACAGTGTAGAGGAAAAAAAACCCGATTTCGGGGAAAATGAACCACTTTTGTGTGGATAAACCCGATTTTGAGGAAAATTAACCCAGATTGGGGGGAAAAAAAAGCCCGATTATGGGGAAAAGCAACTCAGTTTAGGGGGAAAAAACTATTTTGGGGAAAATGATTCCAGTTTGCGGGGAAATGGAGAAAATGAACCCAGTTTTGGATAAAAAGAAAAACCCAAATTGCACACAATTTTGGGGGAAGAGCAACAATTTTAGGGAAAATTACCCAGTTTGGGGGAAAAAAAACCCGATTTTGGGGAAAATGAACTCAGTTCAGGTGGGAAAACCCGATTATGGAAAAAAAGAACTCATTTTGGGGGAAAAACCCAAACTGGATCCATTTTTTTCCATAATCGGGGTTTTCCACCCAAACTAGTTTAATTTCTCCCAAACAATCAGGTTTTTTTCCTCCCCAAACTGGTTTGATGTTACCCAAAATCGTGTTTTGTCCCTTAAACTAGGTTCATTTTCCCCAAAATCAAGGATTCCCCCCCAACTGACTTCATTTTCCCCCAAATCGGCTTTTACCCCTAAAATGGGTTAATTTTCCCTCAAATCAGGTTTTCTCCCCGCAAACTGCTTTCATTATTTTCCCACCAAACTTGGTTTATTTTCCCACAATCAAGTTTTTTTTCCCCCCAAACTGAGTTCATTTTTTTTTCCATAATCGGGTTTTTTTTTCCCCAACCAGGGTTCATTGTCCCCAAAATGAGTTTTTTCCTCCCAAACTGGTTTCACTTCCCCCAAAATCCAGTTTCCTCTCCAAACTGGGTTCATTTTCCCTCAAATTGGGTTTTTCCTCCCAAATCCGAACTGGGTTCATTTTCCCCAAAATCGGATGTTTTTCCCCAAAACTGGGTTCATTTTCCCCATTATCGGTTTTTTAATGCCAAAACTGGGTTCATTTTCCTCAAAAATCTGTTCTTTTTCCTACTAAGTGGGTTCATTTTCCCCATAATCAGGTTTATTCCCTGAAAACTGGGGTCATTTTCCCCAAAATAGGGGTTTTATCCCTAAAATTTGTTTTTTTTTTTTTTTTCCAAAATCAGGGGTGATCGGCAAAATTGGGTTAATTTTCCCCCAAAATGTGTTTCCCCACCCAACTGCTTTCATTTCACGAAATTCGGGTTTTCACCACAAACTGGGTCCATTTTCCCCAAAAGAGGGGGTTTTTATCCCCCCAAAATGGGTTCATTCTCCACGAAATCTGGATATATCCCAGCAAAATTGTTTCATTTTTCCCCAAAATCGTTTTTTTTAACCCAACACGGGGTTCTTTTTCCCAAAAATAGGCTTTTTCCTTCAACACTGCGTTCATTTCCCTCAAAAATCATATTTTTTCCCCACAAATTCGGTTCATTTACGGAAAAATTGGTTTTAACCACGCAAAATGTTTTCATATCCCCCCAAATCAGTTTTTTTTCTCCACAAACTGGCTTCATTTTGCCCAAAATCGAGTTTTCACCACAAATTGGGTTCATTTTCCCAACAGTATTATATTTCCCCCCAAAATGGGTTCATTTTCCACGAAAACTGGTTTTATCCCAGCAAAATTGTTTCATTTTCCCCAAAATTGGGTTTTCCCCACCAAACTGGGTCCTTTCCCCGAAATCGTTTTTTTTTTTTTTGCCAAGCAAAATTCGTTCATTTTCCCCAAAATTGGGTTGTTTTTTTTTCGCCCCCGAAACTGTTTTCATTTTCCTCTACATCGGGTTTTCCCCCTAAACTGGGTTAATTGTCCCCAAAATCGGATTATACCGCCCAAAATCTGGGTTCATTTTCCCCATGAATGTGTTTTCCCCACAAACAGAATTCACTTTCCCCAAAATCGTTTTATTCCCCCAAAAGTGCGTTGATTTTCCACGAAACCGGGGCTTCCCCCACCCAAATAGCAAGTTTGTGTCTGTTCCTCAGGGAGGCAAGGAGCAAACTGCCGGGAAGTCTGTGGAACCGCGGCCAGAGACAGCTTTCTGAGCCGTTTCAGTTCGCAGAGCTAGCCGGTAAGAGAAGGCGCTGTCTCCGGACCAAAGTAATGTTTGCAGCCCTAGCCTGCTGTGAAAGCCAGGGAAACCCTGTGAAGGCTGCTCAACAAAGCAACAGCAGCTACCGGGAAAATGCTTGCTCTTCTAGCGGCTATTCATGGTAAAACATTCCTGGATTCTTTAAAATCAAGGGGTTAGTTTCTGCTCTCCCTTGGAGAAAACACAAACTCGTGCAGTTCAGAGAATGTGCTGTGGATTCCCCTGCCTGCCGTGGTAACACGTTTCAGCACTAACAGTCTGCAGAGGCTGATGAGAATGCAGAGGAAAAGAGGGATCCCTCATCCTTGAAGCATGAGCAGATCATCTGATAATTTGCCTTTTAATTACATTGTTAGAGATGAAATGTCATGCTAAAATATTTCCCAAATAGTAAAATCTTAGGCATTTTAGACTCATGTGAATGCGCTGTGATGTGATGCTAGACATGGGAAATGAGTGTTCCTCAAGGAGGCAAGAAGCAGACTGCCGGGAAGTCTGTGGAACCGCGGCCAGAGACAGCTTCTTCAGCCGTTTCAGTTCACAGAGCTAGCCGGTAAGAGAAGGCGCTGACTCCGGACCAAAGTAATGTTTGCAGCCGGAGCCTGCTGTGAAAGCCAGGGAAACACTGTGAAGGCTGCTCAAGAAAGCAAGAGCAGCTCCTCTGTTTGCCTGTTTTTGAAAGCCCTCGAGAGAGGAATACCCTGCCGGTAAAATGCCTGCTCTTCTAGCAGCTATTCATGGGAGAACATTCTTGGATTCTTTAAAACTAAGGGGCTAGTTTCTGCTGTCCCTTGGAGAAAACGCAAACCCGTGCAGTTCAGAGAATGTGCTGTGGAATCCCTGCCTGCCGTGGTAACACGTTTCAGCAGAAACAGTTTGTAGAGGCTGATGAGAATGCACAGGAAAAGAGGGATCCCTCGTCCTTGAAGCATGAGCAGATCATCTGATAATTTGCCTATTAATTACATGTGATGCTAGAAATCGGAACTGAGTGTTCCTCAACGAGGCAAGAAGACGACTGCCGGGAAGTCTGTGGAACCGCGGCCAGATATAGCTTTTTCAGCCGTTTCAGTTTACAGAGCCAGCCGGTAAGAGAAGGCGCTGTCTGCGGACCAAAGTAATGTTTGCAGCCGGAGCTTGGTGTGAAAGCCGGGGAAACACAGTGAAGGCTGCTCAGGGAAGCAAGAGAGGCTTCTCTGTTCGCCTGTTTTTGTAAGCCTTCGAGACGGAATACCCTGCAGGGTATATGCTTTTTCTTGTAGCAGCTATTTATGGATGAACAAGTCTGGGATGTTTAACAATCAAGATGTTAGTCAGGGGGGAAAACCGATTTTGGTTAAAAAGAACCCAGTTTGGGGGAGAAATTCCGCTTTTGGGGAAAATGAACCCAGTTAGGGGGGGAGGGGAAATCATCGATGTTGGGGAAAATGAACCCAGTTTAAGGGACAAAACCCGATTTAGGGCCAAATGAAACCAGTTTGGGGAGAAGAAAACTGATTTTGGGCGAAATTAAACTAGTTTGTGTGGGAAAACCCGATTATGGAAAAAAAATGAACCAGATTGGGTTTTTCCCCCAAAATGAGGTCTCGGGATTTTTTCCCCTCAAACTGGGTTCATTTTCCCCAAAATCGGATTTATACCCCAAAACTGCGTTATGTTTTCCTCAAATCGTGATTTTTTTTCCCCCAAAATGGGTTCATTTTCCCCAAAATAGCTTTTTTGCTACCAAACTGGGTTCAATTTTCCCAAAATTGGGTTTTATTCCACCGAACCGGGTTCATTTTCCCCAGAATCGGGCTTGTCCCCCCAAACTGAGTTTATTTTCCCAAAATCAGTTTTTCTTCTTAAAATGGGTTCATTCTTTTCCATAATCCGGTTTTTCCACCCCAAATGGCTTCATTTCCCCTATATTTTGATTTTCTTCCCGAAAACTGGGTTCATTTTTCTCTAAATTTGGGGGTTTAACCCAAACTGTGTTCTTTTTCCCCGTTATGCATTTTTTTTCCCAGCAAAATGGATTAATTTCCCCCAAAATCGGGTTTTTGCACCCCAAACTGGGTCCATTTTCCCCAAAATCATCTTTATCCCCATAAACTGTGTTTATTTTCCCCCAAAGAAGGTTTTCTTCTCCCAAAATTGTATTGATTTTCCCCCAAATCGGGTTTTTCCCCCAAAAAACTGGGTTCATTTTGCCCAAAATCAAATTTTTCCCCGTAAAAATGGGTTCAGTTTCCCTCAAATCAGGCTTTTCCACCCAACCTGGCTTCATCTTCTCAAATCGATTTTTTTCTCCCCAACCTGGGTTGATTTTCTCCAAACTCGGGTTTATCCCCCTGAACAGGGATAAATTTCCCTCAAATCAGGTTTTTATCCTCCCAAACTGCTTTGATTTTCCCAAAATCGGGTTTCTCCACCCAAAGTGGGTTCATTTTTCCAAAATCGGATTTTTTCCCCCGAACCTGGGTTCATTTTCCCTCAAATCAGGTGTTTCCACCCAAAACGGCTTCATTTTCTCTCAAATTAGGATTTTTTTCCACCCAAACTGGCTTCATTTTCTCTCAAATCAGGGGTTTCCCCCCAAACTGAGTTCATTTTCACCAAAATCCTATTTTTCCACACAAAATGTGTTCATTTTCCTCAAAATCGGGTTTCCTCCTTGAAAACTGGGTTTATTTCCACCAAAATCATTTTTTTCCCCCAAAACTGGATTCATTTTCCTCAAAATTGTATTTATACACCGAAACAGGGTTAAGTTTCACTCAAATCGCGGTTTTTACCCCCCAAACTGCTTTCATTTTCCCCAAAATCGGGTTTCTCCACCCAAAATGAGTTCATTTTTTTCCAAAATCGAGTTTTCCCACCAGAACTGGGTCCATTTTCCCCAAAATCAGGTTTTCCTCCCCAAACTGGGTTCATTTTTGCCAAAATCATATTTTTTTCCACAAAACTGGAGGAAAAAACTGATTTTGGGGAAAATGAACCTAGTGCCGATGGGAAAACCCGATTATGGAAAAAAATAAACTCATTTTGGGGGAAAAACCCAACCTGGGTTCATTTGTTTTCCATAATCAAGTTTTTCCACACAAACTAGTTTAATTTCCCCCAAAATCAGTTTTTTCCTCCCCAAAATGGTTTCATTTTACCCAATATCGCGTTTTGTCCCTTAAACTGGTTTCATTTTCACCCAAATCAAGGATTTCCCTCCCCAACTGGATTCATTTTCCCAATTATCCAATATTTTCCCTGCAAACTGGATTCATTTTCCCCAAAATCGTGGGTTTTCTCCAAACTGGTTTCATTTTCCCAAAATTTTGTAGGAAATGAACACAGTTTTGGGGGGAAAAAAACCCGAATTTGAAGCAAACGAACCCAGTTTGGGGAGGGAAAACCCGATTTGAGGGAAACTGAACACAGTTTAGGGGGAAAAACTGATTTTGGGGAAAATTTTTTTTGGGGAAACCCCCGATTTTAGGAAAAAAAATACCCCAGTTTTGGGGGGGGGGGGGGGGGGGGGGGGAGGAAGGATTTGGGGGAAAATGAATGCAGTTTTGGGGACAAAACCTGATTTGATAGAAAATTAACACAGGTACGGGGATAAAGATGATTTGGGGAAAATGGACCCAGTTTGGGCTGTAAAAACCCGATTTTGGGGAAAAAGAACCCAGTTTGGAGGGAAAAACACAATTTTAGGGGAAATGAACCCAGTTTGATGGGAAAAAACACAATTTCAGGGGAAATGAAGCCGTTTTTGGCGGGCAAAACTGATTTTGGAGAAAATTAACCCAGTTTTGGAGGAAGTACTCGATTTTGGGGAAAATTAATCCAGTTTGGGGGGAAAACCCAATTTGAGGGCAATTGAAACCAGTTTCGGGGAAAAAAAACGATTTTGGGGGAAAATGAACCCTTTTGCATGGAAAACCCCGATTTTGCATAAAATTAACACAGTTTGGGTGGAAAAAAAACCCGATTTGGGGGAAATGAACCTAGTTTGGTGGGAAAAAACACGATTTTAGGGGAAATGAACCCCTTTTTTTTTGGAAAAACCCGATTATGAGAAAAATTAACCCAGTTTGGGGGAAAGAAACTCGGTTTTGAGGAAAATGAATCCAGTTTTGGGGGAAAAAATCTCGATTTTGGGGAAAATTATTCCAGTTTGTGGGGAAAAAAATGGGTAATGGGAAAATGAATCCATTTTGGGGGAAAAACCCCAATTTAGAGGAAAAGGAACCCAATTTTTGGGGGAAAATCCAATTTTAGGGGAAATGAAGCCAATTTGGGGGAAAAACACCAGTTTTGGGGAAAATGAAGCCAGTTTGGGGGGAAAAAACAGATTTTAGAGAAAATGAACCCAGTTTCATGGAAAAACTCGATTTTGGCGAAAATAAACCCAGTTTGGGGAGGAAAAATTTGATTTTTGGGGAAACGAACCCATTTGGGGGGAAAAAAACCTGATTTTCGGGAAAATTAACCCAGTTCGGGTGGAAAAAAACGATTATGGGAAAAAAATGAACACATTTTCGGGGATAAACCCGATTTTGGGGAAAATGAAAGCAGTTTGGTGGGTAAAAATCACGATTTGAGTGAAACTTAACCCAGTTTCGGTGTATAAATCCAATTTTGAGGAAAATGAATACAGTTTTTGGGGAAAAAATGATTTTTGTGGAAATAAACCCAGTTTTCAAGGAGGAAAACCGATTTTGAGGAAAATGAACACATTTTGCATGGAAAAATAGGATTTTGGAGAAAGTGAACTCAGTTTGGGGAAAAAAACCCCTGATTTGAGAGGAAATGAAGCCAGTTTGGGTGGAAAAACCTGATTTGAGAGAAAATTAACCCATTTTTTGGGGGAGAAAATCCGATTTTGGTGAAAATGAACCCATTTTGGGGGGAGAAACCGGATTTTGGGGAAAATGAAAGCAGTTTGGGAGGATAAAAACCTGATTTGAAGGAAATTTATCCCTGTTCAGGGGGATAAACCTGATTTTGGAGAAAATCAACCCAGGTTGGGGAGAAAAAAATCGATTTGAGAAGATGAAGCCAGGTTACGTGGAAAAAAACTGATTTGAGGGAAACTGAACCCATTTTCACGGAGAAAAATCTGATTTGGAAGAAAATGAACCCAATTTTTTTTATGGAAAAACCCAATTTGGGGGAAAATTAATTCAATTTTGGGGGAAAAAAAAACCTTATTTGGGGGAAGATAAACGCAGTTTAGGGGGATAAAGACGATTTTGGGGAAAATGGACCCAGTTTGGGGTGCAAAACCCCGATTTTGGGGGAAATGAATCCAGTTTGCCAGGAAAAAAATGCATAACGGGGAAAAAGAACACAGTTTGGGAGAAACCCCCAAATTTAGAGGAAAATGAACCCAGTTTTCGGGGGAAAACCCTAAATTTAGGGGAAATGAAGCTAGTTTGGGTGGAAAAACCTGATTATGGAAAAGAAATGAACCCATTTTGGGAGGAAACCCTGATTTTGGTAAAATAAATTCAGTCGGGGGGACAAGCCCGATTTTGGGGACAATGACCCCGGTTTGGTGGAAAAAAAACCCCAATTTTGCGAAAATTGAACCCAGATGGGGGGGGGGGGACCCTATTTTGGGAAAAAATAACCCAATTTGGGGGGAAAAAAATCATGATTTGAGGAGAACTTAAGGCAGTTTTGGGGTATAAATCCGATTTTGGGGAAAATGAACCCAGTTTGCCGGGAAAAACCTAATTTGAGGGGAAATGAACACAGTGTAGGGGAAAAAAACCCGATTTCGGGGAAAATGAACCACTTTTGTGTGGATAAACCCGATTTTGAGGAAAATTAACCCAGATTGGGGGGAAAAAAAGCCCGATTATGGGGAAAAGCAACCCAGTTTAGGGGGAAAAAACTATTTTGTGGAAAATGATTCCAGTTTGCGGGGAAATGGAGAAAATGAACCCAGTTTTGGATAAAAAGAAAAACCCAAATTGCACACAATTTTGGGGGAAGAGCAACAATTTTAGGGAAAATTACCCAGTTTGGGGGAAAAAAAACCCGATTTTGGGGAAAATGAACTCAGTTCAGGTGGGAAAACCCGATTATGGAAAAAAAGAACTCATTTTGGGGGAAAAACCCAAACTGGATCCATTTTTTTCCATAATCGGGGTTTTCCACCCAAACTAGTTTAATTTCTCCCAAACAATCAGGTTTTTTTCCTCCCCAAACTGGTTTGATGTTACCCAAAATCGTGTTTTGTCCCTTAAACTAGGTTCATTTTCCCCAAAATCAAGGATTCCCCCCCAACTGACTTCATTTTCCCCCAAATCGGCTTTTACCCCTAAAATGGGTTAATTTTCCCTCAAATCAGGTTTTCTCCCCGCAAACTGCTTTCATTATTTTCCCACCAAACTTGGTTTATTTTCCCACAATCAAGTTTTTTTTCCCCCCAAACTGAGTTCATTTTTTTTTCCATAATCGGGTTTTTTTTTCCCCAACCAGGGTTCATTGTCCCCAAAATGAGTTTTTTCCTCCCAAACTGGTTTCACTTCCCCCAAAATCCAGTTTCCTCTCCAAACTGGGTTCATTTTCCCTCAAATCGGGTTTTTCCTCCCAAATCCGAACTGGGTTCATTTTCCCCAAAATCGGATGTTTTTCCCCAAAACTGGGTTCATTTTCCCCATTATCGGTTTTTTAATGCCAAAACTGGGTTCATTTTCCTCAAAAATCTGTTCTTTTTCCTACTAAGTGGGTTCATTTTCCCCATAATCAGGTTTATTCCCTGAAAACTGGGGTCATTTTCCCCAAAATAGGGGTTTTATCCCTAAAATTTGTTTTTTTTTTTTTTTCCAAAATCAGGGGTGATCGGCAAAATTGGGTTAATTTTCCCCCAAAATGTGTTTCCCCACCCAACTGCTTTCATTTCACGAAATTCGGGTTTTCACCACAAACTGGGTCCATTTTCCCCAAAAGAGGGGGTTTTTATCCCCCCAAAATGGGTTCATTCTCCACGAAATCTGGATATATCCCAGCAAAATTGTTTCATTTTTCCCCAAAATCGTTTTTTTTAACCCAACACGGGGTTCTTTTTCCCAAAAATAGGCTTTTTCCTTCAACACTGCGTTCATTTCCCTCAAAAATCATATTTTTTCCCCACAAATTCGGTTCATTTACGGAAAAATTGGTTTTAACCACGCAAAATGTTTTCATATCCCCCCAAATCAGTTTTTTTTCTCCACAAACTGGCTTCATTTTGCCCAAAATCGAGTTTTCACCACAAATTGGGTTCATTTTCCCAACAGTATTATATTTCCCCCCAAAATGGGTTCATTTTCCACGAAAACTGGTTTTATCCCAGCAAAATTGTTTCATTTTCCCCAAAATTGGGTTTTTCCCCACCAAACTGGGTCCTTTCCCCGAAATCGTTTTTTTTTTTTTGCCAAGCAAAATTCGTTCATTTTCCCCAAAATTGGGTTGTTTTTTTTTCGCCCCCGAAACTGTTTTCATTTTCCTCTACATCGGGTTTTCCCCCTAAACTGGGTTAATTGTCCCCAAAATCGGATTATACCGCCCAAAATCTGGGTTCATTTTCCCCATGAATGTGTTTTCCCCACAAACAGAATTCACTTTCCCCAAAATCGTTTTATTCCCCCAAAAGTGCGTTGATTTTCCACGAAACCGGGGGTTCCCCCACCCAAATAGCAAGTTTGTGTCTGTTCCTCAGGGAGGCAAGGAGCAAACTGCCGGGAAGTCTGTGGAACCGCGGCCAGAGACAGCTTTCTGAGCCGTTTCAGTTCGCAGAGCTAGCCGGTAAGAGAAGGCGCTGTCTCCGGACCAAAGTAATGTTTGCAGCCCTAGCCTGCTGTGAAAGCCAGGGAAACCCTGTGAAGGCTGCTCAACAAAGCAACAGCAGCTACCGGGAAAATGCTTGCTCTTCTAGCGGCTATTCATGGTAAAACATTCCTGGATTCTTTAAAATCAAGGGGTTAGATTCTGCTCTCCCTTGGAGAAAACACAAACTCGTGCAGTTCAGAGAATGTGCTGTGGATTCCCCTGCCTGCCGTGGTAACACGTTTCAGCACTAACAGTCTGCAGAGGCTGATGAGAATGCAGAGGAAAAGAGGGATCCCTCATCCTTGAAGCATGAGCAGATCATCTGATAATTTGCCCTTTAATTACATTGTTAGAGATGAAATGTCATGCTAAAATATTTCCCAAATAGTAAAATCTTAGGCATTTTAGACTCATGTGAATGCGCTGTGATGTGATGCTAGACATGGGAAATGAGTGTTCCTCAAGGAGGCAAGAAGCAGACTGCCGGGAAGTCTGTGGAACCGCGGCCAGAGACAGCTTCTTCAGCCGTTTCAGTTCACAGAGCTAGCCGGTAAGAGAAGGCGCTGACTCCGGACCAAAGTAATGTTTGCAGCCGGAGCCTGCTGTGAAAGCCAGGGAAACACTGTGAAGGCTGCTCAAGAAAGCAAGAGCAGCTCCTCTGTTTGCCTGTTTTTGAAAGCCCTCGAGAGAGGAATACCCTGCCGGTAAAATGCCTGCTCTTCTAGCAGCTATTCATGGGAGAACATTCTTGGATTCTTTAAAACTAAGGGGCTAGTTTCTGCTGTCCCTTGGAGAAAACGCAAACCCGTGCAGTTCAGAGAATGTGCTGTGGAATCCCTGCCTGCCGTGGTAACACGTTTCAGCAGAAACAGTTTGTAGAGGCTGATGAGAATGCACAGGAAAAGAGGGATCCCTCGTCCTTGAAGCATGAGCAGATCATCTGATAATTTGCCTATTAATTACATGTGATGCTAGAAATCGGAACTGAGTGTTCCTCAACGAGGCAAGAAGACGACTGCCGGGAAGTCTGTGGAACCGCGGCCAGATATAGCTTTTTCAGCCGTTTCAGTTTACAGAGCCAGCCGGTAAGAGAAGGCGCTGTCTGCGGACCAAAGTAATGTCTGCAGTCGGAGCTTGGTGTGAAAGCCGGGGAAACACAGTGAAGGCTGCTCAGGGAAGCAAGAGAGGCTTCTCTGTTCGCCTGTTTTTGTAAGCCTTCGAGACGGAATACCCTGCAGGGTATATGCTTTTTCTTGTAGCAGCTATTTATGGATGAACAAGTCTGGGATGTTTAACAATCAAGATGTTAGTCAGGGGGGAAAACCGATTTTGGTTAAAAAGAACCCAGTTTGGGGGAGAAATTCCGCTTTTGGGGAAAATGAACCCAGTTAGGGGGGGAGGGGAAATCATCGATGTTGGGGAAAATGAACCCAGTTTAAGGGACAAAACCCGATTTAGGGCCAAATGAAACCAGTTTGGGGAGAAGAAAACTGATTTTGGGCGAAATTAAACTAGTTTGTGTGGGAAAACCCGATTATGGAAAAAAAATGAACCAGATTGGGTTTTTCCCCCAAAATGAGGTCTCGGGATTTTTTCCCCTCAAACTGGGTTCATTTTCCCCAAAATCGGATTTATACCCCAAAACTGCGTTATGTTTTCCTCAAATCGTGATTTTTTTTCCCCCAAAATGGGTTCATTTTCCCCAAAATAGCTTTTTTGCTACCAAACTGGGTTCAATTTTCCCAAAATTGGGTTTTATTCCACCGAACCGGGTTCATTTTCCCCAGAATCGGGCTTGTCCCCCCAAACTGAGTTTATTTTCCCAAAATCAGTTTTTCTTCTTAAAATGGGTTCATTCTTTTCCATAATCCGGTTTTTCCACCCCAAATGGCTTCATTTCCCCTATATTTTGATTTTCTTCCCGAAAACTGGGTTCATTTTTCTCTAAATTTGGGGGTTTAACCCAAACTGTGTTCTTTTTCCCCGTTATGCATTTTTTTTCCCAGCAAAATGGATTAATTTCCCCCAAAATCGGGTTTTTGCACCCCAAACTGGGTCCATTTTCCCCAAAATCATCTTTATCCCCATAAACTGTGTTTATTTTCCCCCAAAGAAGGTTTTCTTCTCCCAAAATTGTATTGATTTTCCCCCAAATCGGGTTTTTCCCCCAAAAAACTGGGTTCATTTTGCCCAAAATCAAATTTTTCCCCGTAAAAATGGGTGAAAATGGGTTCAGTTTCCTCAAATCAGTTTTTTTCCACGTAACCTGGCTTCATCTTCTCAAATCGATTTTTTTCTCCCAACCTGGGTTGATTTTCTCCAAACTCGGGTTTATCCCCCTGAACAGGGATAAATTTCCCTCAAATCAGGTTCTTATCCTCCCAAACTGCTTTCATTTTCCCAAAATCGGGTTTCTCCACCCAAAGTGGGTTCATTTTTCCAAAATCGGATTTTTTTCCCCGAACCTGGGTTCATTTTCCCTCAAATCAGGTGTTTCCACCCAAAACGGCTTCATTTTCTCTCAAATTAGGATTTTTTCCATCCAAACTGGCTTCATTTTCTCTCAAATCAGGGGTTTCCCCCAAACTGAGTTCATTTTCACCAAAATCCTATTTTTCCACACAAAATGTGTTCATTTTCCTCAAAATCGGGTTTCCTCCTTGAAAACTGGGTTTATTTCCACCAAAATCATTTTTTCCCCCAAAACTGGAGTCATTTTCCTCAAGATTTATACACCGAAACAGGGTTAAGTTTCACTCAAATCGCGGTTTTTATCCTCCCAAACTGCTTTGATTTTCCCAAAATCGGGTTTATCCCTGAAAATGAGTTCATTTTTCCCCATAATCTTTTTTTTCCACCCGAACTGGGTTAGTTTTCCCGAAAATCAGGTTTTCTTCCCCCCAAATGGGTTCGTTTCCCCAAAAATCAAAATTTTCCTCCCCAAACTGGGTTCATTTTCGCCAAAATCAAGTTTTTCCACGAAACTGGGTTCATTTTCCCCAAAATCGGGTTTTTTCCCCCACACTGGCTTCATTTTCCCCCAAATTGGGTGTTTTTCCCCAAACTGGCTTCATTTGCCTTAAAATTGGGTTTTCCCAAAAAAACTGGGTTCATTTTCCTCTAAATTGTTGTTTTTCCCCCCAAATGGATTCATTTTCCCCATTACCCACTTTTTTCCCTGCAGACTGGAATAATTTTCCCCAAAATAGGTTTTTTCCCCCAAAACTGGATTCGTTTTCCCCAAAATTGAGGTTTTTTCCCCCTAACTGGGTTAATTTTCCTCATAATCAGGTTTTTTCCCCAAAACACGAGTTCATTTCCCCTAAAATCGGGGGTTTTTCCACCCAAACTGTGTTAATTTTATGCAAAATCGGGGTTTTCCATGCAAAAGGGTTCATTTTCCCCAAAAATCGTTTTTTTTTTCCCCAAAACTGGGTTCATTTCCCCTCAAATTGGGTTTTTCCCCCAAAACTGGATTCATTTTCCCCAAAATCGAGTATTTCCCCCAAAACTGGGTTAATTTTCTCCATAATCAGTTTTTTTTCTGCCAAAACCAGCTTCATTTCCCCTAAAATTGTGGTTTTTTCCCACCAAAATGGGCTCATTTCCCCTAAAATTGGGTTTTTTTCCCACCAAACTGGGTTCATTTCCCCTAAAATTGTGTTTTTCCCCCAAACTGTTTTCTTTTTCCCCAAAATCATCTTTATCCCCGTAACTATGATAATTTTCTATCAAATCGGGATTTTTCCCCCAAAACTGCATTAATTTTCCCCCAAATCCTTCCCCCCCCCCCCCCAAAATCTGGGGTTTTTTTTCCCAAAATCGGGGGTTTCCCCCAAAAAACTGGGTTCATTTTCCCAAAATCAGTTTTTCCCCCTAAACTGGGTTCAGTTTCTCTCAAATCGGGTTTTCCCTCCCCAGACTGGGTTCATTTGCCTCAAAATCGGGTTTTTCCCCCCAAAACTGTGTTCATTTCCTACAAAATTTTGGGAAAATGAACACAGTTTGGGAAAAAAACCCGATTTTGGGGAAAATGAATCCAGTTTGCAGGGAAAATATTGGATAATGGGGAAAATGAATCCAGTTGGGGGGGAGAAACCCGATTTTAGCGGAATTGAACATATTTTGGTGGGATAAAATGCGATTTTAGGGGAAATTAAGCCAATTTTGGGAAAAAAATCCGATTTGAGAGAAGATGAAGCCAGTTGCGGGGGGGGGGGGGGGGGGGGAACCCGATTTGAGGGAAACTGAACCCAGTTTATTTTTTTGGCCCTAAAATGGGTACAGTTTCCCTCAAATCAGTTTTTTTCCCCCAAACTGGGTTCATTTTCCTCAAAATCGGGTTTTATCCCCCCAACCTAGGTTCATTTTCTCCAAAATCGGGTTTATCCCCCTGAACAGGGTTAATTTTTGCTCAAATCAGATTTTTCTCCTCCCAAACTGCTTTCATTTTCCCCAAAATCGGGTTTCTCCACCCAAAATGAGTTCATTTTTTTCCAAAATCGAGTTTTCCCACCAGAACTGGGTCCATTTTCCCCAAAATCAGGTTTTTCCTCCCCAAACTGGGTTCATTTTTGCCAAAATCATATTTTTTTCCACAAAACTGGAGGAAAAAACTGATTTTGGGGAAAATGAACCTAGTGCCGATGGGAAAACCCGATTATGGAAAAAAATAAACTCATTTTGGGGGAAAAACCCAACCTGGGTTCATTTGTTTTCCATAATCAAGTTTTTCCACACAAACTAGTTTAATTTCCCCCAAAATCAGTTTTTTCCTCCCCAAAATGGTTTCATTTTACCCAATATCGCGTTTTGTCCCTTAAACTGGTTTCATTTTCACCCAAATCAAGGATTTCCCTCCCCAACTGGATTCATTTTCCCAATTATCCAATATTTTCCCTGCAAACTGGATTCATTTTCCCCAAAATCGTGGGTTTTCTCCAAACTGGTTTCATTTTCCCAAAATTTTGTAGGAAATGAACACAGTTTTTGGGGGAAAAAACCCGATTTTGAGGCAAACGAACCCAGTTTGGGGAGGGAAAACCCGATTTGAGGGAAACTGAACACAGTTTAGGGGGAAAAACTGATTTTGGGGAAAATTTTTTTGGGGGAAACCCCCGATTTTAGGAAAAAAAATACCCCAGTTTTGGGGGGGGGGGGGGGGGGGAGGAAGGATTTGGGGGAAAATGAATGCAGTTTTGGGGACAAAACCTGATTTGATAGAAAATTAACACAGGTACGGGGATAAAGATGATTTGGGGAAAATGGACCCAGTTTGGGCTGTAAAAACCCGATTTTGGGGAAAAAGAACCCAGTTTGGAGGGAAAAACACAATTTTAGGGGAAATGAACCCAGTTTGATGGGAAAAAACACAATTTCAGGGGAAATGAAGCCGTTTTTGGCGGAAAAAACTGATTTTGGAGAAAATTAACCCAGTTTTGGAGGAAGTACTCGATTTTGGGGAAAATTAATCCAGTTTGGGGGAAAAACCCAATTTGAGGGCAATTGAAACCAGTTTCGGGAAAAAAAAACGATTTTGGGGGAAAATGAACCCTTTTGCATGGAAAACCCCGATTTTGCATAAAATTAACACAGTTTGGGTGGAAAAAAAACCCGATTTGGGGGAAATGAACCTAGTTTGGTGGGAAAAAACACGATTTTAGGGGAAATGAACCCCTTTTTTTTTGGAAAAACCCGATTATGAGAAAAATTAACCCAGTTTGGGGGAAAGAAACTCGGTTTTGAGGAAAATGAATCCAGTTTTGGGGGAAAAAATCTCGATTTTGGGGAAAATTATTCCAGTTTGTGGGGAAAAAAATGGGTAATGGGAAAATGAATCCATTTTGGGGGAAAAACCCCAATTTAGAGGAAAAGGAACCCAATTTTTGGGGGAAAATCCAATTTTAGGGAAAATGAAGCCAATTTGGGGGAAAAACACCAGTTTTGGGGAAAATGAAGCCAGTTTGGGGGGAAAAAACAGATTTTAGAGAAAATGAACCCAGTTTCATGGAAAAACTCGATTTTGGCGAAAATAAACCCAGTTTGGGGAGGAAAAATTTGATTTTTGGGGAAACGAACCCATTTGGGGGGAAAAAAACCTGATTTTCGGGAAAATTAACCCAGTTCGGGTGGAAAAAAACGATTATGGGAAAAAAATGAACACATTTTCGGGGATAAACCCGATTTTGGGGAAAATGAAAGCAGTTTGGTGGGTAAAAATCACGATTTGAGTGAAACTTAACCCAGTTTCGGTGTATAAATCCAATTTTGAGGAAAATGAATACAGTTTTTGGGGAAAAAAATGATTTTTGTGGAAATAAACCCAGTTTTCAAGGAGGAAAACCGATTTTGAGGAAAATGAACACATTTTGCATGGAAAAATAGGATTTTGGAGAAAGTGAACTCAGTTTGGGGGAAAAAAACCCTGATTTGAGAGAAAATGAAGCCAGTTTGGGTGGAAAAACCTGATTTGAGAGAAAATTAACCCATTTTTTGGGGGAAAAAATCCGATTTTGGTGAAAATGAACCCATTTTGGGGGGAGAAACCGGATTTTGGGGAAAATGAAAGCAGTTTGGGAGGATAAAAACCTGATTTGAGGGAAATTTATCCCTGTTCAGGGGGATAAACCTGATTTTGGAGAAAATCAACCCAGGTTGGGGAGAAAAAAATCGATTTGAGAAGATGAAGCCAGGTTACGTAGAAAAAAACTGATTTGAGGGAAACTGAACCCATTTTCACGGGGAAAAATCTGATTTGGGGGAAAATGAACCCATTTTTTTGGGGGGAAAAACCCAATTTGGGGGAAAATTAATTCAATTTTGGGGGAAAAAAACCTTATTTGGGGGAAGATATACGCAGTTTAGGGGGATAAAGACGATTTTGGGGAAAATGGACCCAGTTTGGGGTGCAAAACCCCGATTTTTGGGGGAAATGAATCCAGTTTGCCAGGAAAAAAAATGCATAACGGGGAAAAAGAACACAGTTTGGGAGAAACCCCCAAATTTAGAGGAAAATGAACCCAGTTTTCGGGGGAAAACCCTAAATTTAGGGGAAATGAAGTTAGTTTGGGTGGAAAAACCTGATTATGGAAAAGAAATGAACCCATTTTGGGAGGAAACCCTGATTTTGGGAAAATAAATTCAGTCTGGGGGGACAAGCCCGATTTTGGGGACAATGACCCCGGTTTGGTGGAAAAAACCCCCCAATTTTGCGAAAATTGAACCCAGATTGGGGGGGGGGGGAACCCTATTTTGGGAAAAAATAACCCAATTTGGGGGGAAAAAAATCACGATTTGAGGAGAACTTAAGGCAGTTTTGGGGTATAAATCCGATTTTGGGGAAAATGAACCCAGTTTGCCGGGAAAAACCTAATTTGAGGGGAAATGAACACAGTGTAGAGGAAAAAAAACCCGATTTCGGGGAAAATGAACCACTTTTGTGTGGATAAACCCGATTTTGAGGAAAATTAACCCAGATTGGGGGGAAAAAAAGCCCGATTATGGGGAAAAGCAACCCAGTTTAGGGGGAAAAAACTATTTTGGGGAAAATGATTCCAGTTTGCGGGGAAATGGAGAAAATGAACCCAGTTTTGGATAAAAAGAAAAACCCAAATTGCACACAATTTTGGGGGAAGAGCAACAATTTTAGGGAAAATTACCCAGTTTGGGGGAAAAAAAACCCGATTTTGGGGAAAATGAACTCAGTTCAGGTGGGAAAACCCGATTATGGAAAAAAAGAACTCATTTTGGGGGAAAAACCCAAACTGGATCCATTTTTTTCCATAATCGGGGTTTTCCACCCAAACTAGTTTAATTTCTCCCAAACAATCAGTTTTTTTTCCTCCCCAAACTGGTTTGATGTTACCCAAAATCGTGTTTTGTCCCTTAAACTAGGTTCATTTTCCCCAAAATCAAGGATTCCCCCCAACTGACTTCATTTTCCCCCAAATCGGCTTTTACCCCTAAAATGGGTTAATTTTCCCTCAAATCAGGTTTTCTCCCCGCAAACTGCTTTCATTATTTTCCCACCAAACTTGGTTTATTTTCCCACAATCAAGTTTTTTTTCCCCCCAAACTGAGTTCATTTTTTTTTCCATAATCGGGTTTTTTTTTCCCCAACCAGGGTTCATTGTCCCCAAAATGAGTTTTTTCCTCCCAAACTGGTTTCACTTCCCCCAAAATCCAGTTTCCTCTCCAAGCTGGGTTCATTTTCCCTCAAATCGGGTTTTTCCTCCCAAATCCGAACTGGGTTCATTTTCCCCAAAATCGGATGTTTTTCCCCAAAACTGGGTTCATTTTCCCCATTATCGGTTTTTTAATGCCAAAACTGGGTTAATTTTCCTCAAAAATCTGTTCTTTTTCCTACTAAGTGGGTTCATTGTCCCCATAATCAGGTTTATTCCCTGAAAACTGGGGTCATTTTCCCCAAAATAGGGGTTTTATCCCTAAAATTTGTTTTTTTTTTTTTTTCCAAAATCAGGGGTGATCGGCAAAATTGGGTTAATTTTCCCCCAAAATGTGTTTCCCCACCCAACTGCTTTCATTTCACGAAATTCGGGTTTTCACCACAAACTGGGTCCATTTTCCCAAAAGAGGGGGTTTTTATCCCCCCAAAATGGGTTCATTCTCCACGAAATCTGGATATATCCCAGCAAAATTGTTTCATTTTTCCCCAAAATCGGTTTTTTTTAACCCAACACGGGGTTCTTTTTCCCAAAAATAGGCTTTTTCCTTCAAAACTGCGTTCATTTCCCTCAAAAATCATATTTTTTCCCCACAAATTCGGTTCATTTACGGAAAAATTGGTTTTAACCACGCAAAATGTTTTCATATCCCCCCAAATCAGTTTTTTTATCTCCACAAACTGGCTTCATTTTGCCCAAAATCGAGTTTTCACCACAAATTGGGTTCATTTTCCCAACAGTATTATATTTCCCCCCAAAATGGGTTCATTTTCCACGAAAACTGGTTTTATCCCAGCAAAATTGTTTCATTTTCCCCAAAATTGGGTTTTCCCCACCAAACTGGGTCCTTTCTCCGAAATCGTTTTTTTTTTTTGCCAAGCAAAATTCGTTCATTTTCCCCAAAATTGGGTTGTTTTTTTTTCCCCCCCGAAACTGTTTTCATTTTCCTCTACATCGGGTTTTCCCCCTAAACTGGGTTAATTGTCCCCAAAATCGGATTATACCGCCCAAAATCTGGGTTCATTTTCCCCATGAATGTGTTTTCCCCACAAACAGAATTCACTTTCCCCAAAATCGTTTTATTCCCCCAAAAGTGCGTTGATTTTCCACGAAACCGGGGGTTCCCCCACCCAAATAGCAAGTTTGTGTCTGTTCCTCAGGGAGGCAAGGAGCAAACTGCCGGGAAGTCTGTGGAACCGCGGCCAGAGACAGCTTTCTGAGCCGTTTCAGCTCGCAGAGCTACCCGGTAAGAGAAAGCGCTGTCTCCGGACCAAAGTAATGTTTGCAGCCCTAGCCTGCTGTGAAAGCCAGGGAAACCCTGTGAAGGCTGCTCAACGAAGCAACAGCAGCTACCGGGAAAATGCTTGCTCTTCTAGCGGCTATTCATGGTAAAACATTCCTGGATTCTTTAAAATCAAGGGGTTAGTTTCTGCTCTCCCTTGGAGAAAACACAAACTCGTGCAGTTCAGAGAATGTGCTGTGGATTCCCCTGCCTGCCGTGGTAACACGTTTCAGCACTAACAGTCTGCAGAGGCTGATGAGAATGCACAGGAAAAGAGGGATCCCTCGTCCTTGAAGCATGAGCAGATCATCTGATAATTTGCCCTTTAATTACATTGTTAGAGATGAAATGTCATGCTAAAATATTTCCCAAATAGTAAAATCTTAGGCATTTTAGACTCATGTGAATGCGCTGTGATGTGATGCTAGACATGGGAAATGAGTGTTCCTCAAGGAGGCAAGAAGCAGACTGCCGGGAAGTCTGTGGAACCGCGGCCAGAGACAGCTTCTTCAGCCGTTTCAGTTCACAGAGCTAGCCGGTAAGAGAAGGCGCTGACTCCGGACCAAAGTAATGTTTGCAGCCGGAGCCTGCTGTGAAAGCCAGGGAAACACTGTGAAGGCTGCTCAAGAAAGCAAGAGCAGCTCCTCTGTTTGCCTGTTTTTGAAAGCCCTCGAGAGAGGAATACCCTGCCGGTAAAATGCCTGCTCTTCTAGCAGCTATTCATGGGAGAACATTCTTGGATTCTTTAAAACTAAGGGGCTAGTTTCTGCTCTCCCTTGGAGAAAACGCAAACCCGTGCAGTTCAGAGAATGTGCTGTGGAATCCCTGCCTGCCGTGGTAACACGTTTCAGCAGAAACAGTTTGTAGAGGC
Source organism: Tapera naevia (assembly GCA_033556795.1). Taxonomy (NCBI): domain Eukaryota; kingdom Metazoa; phylum Chordata; class Aves; order Cuculiformes; family Neomorphidae; genus Tapera; species Tapera naevia. The sequence continues at coordinate 64,758 of JAUMJJ010000376.1, forward strand.
TGATGAGAATGCACAGGAAAAGAGGGATCCCTCGTCCTTGAAGCATGAGCAGATCATCTGATAATTTGCCTATTAATTACATGTGATGCTAGAAATCGGAACTGAGTGTTCCTCAACGAGGCAAGAAGACGACTGCCGGGAAGTCTGTGGAACCGCGGCCAGATATAGCTTTTTCAGACGTTTCAGTTTACAGAGCCAGCCGGTAAGAGAAGGCGCTGTCTGCGGACCAAAGTAATGTTTGCAGCCGGAGCTTGGTGTGAAAGCCGGGGAAACACAGTGAAGGCTGCTCAGGGAAGCAAGAGAGGCTTCTCTGTTCGCCTGTTTTTGTAAGCCTTCGAGACGGAATACCCTGCAGGGTATATGCTTTTTCTTGTAGCAGCTATTTATGGATGAACAAGTCTGGGATGTTTAACAATCAAGATGTTAGTCAGGGGGGAAAACCGATTTTGGTTAAAAAGAACCCAGTTTGGGGGAGAAATTCCGCTTTTGGGGAAAATGAACCCAGTTAGGGGGGGAGGGGAAATCATCGATGTTGGGGAAAATGAACCCAGTTTAAGGGACAAAACCCGATTTAGGGCCAAATGAAACCAGTTTGGGGAGAAGAAAACTGATTTTGGGCGAAATTAAACTAGTTTGTGTGGGAAAACCCGATTATGGAAAAAAAATGAACCAGATTGGGTTTTTCCCCCAAAATGAGGTCTCGGGATTTTTTCCCCTCAAACTGGGTTCATTTTCCCCAAAATCGGATTTATACCCCAAAACTGCGTTATGTTTTCCTCAAATCGTGATTTTTTTTTCCCCCAAAATGGGTTCATTTTCCCCAAAATAGCTTTTTTGCTACCAAACTGGGTTCAATTTTCCCAAAATTGGGTTTTATTCCACCGAACCGGGTTCATTTTCCCCAGAATCGGGCTTGTCCCCCCAAACTGAGTTTATTTTCCCAAAATCAGTTTTTCTTCTTAAAATGGGTTCATTCTTTTCCATAATCCGGTTTTTCCACCCCAAATGGCTTCATTTCCCCTATATTTTGATTTTCTTCCCGAAAACTGGGTTCATTTTTCTCTAAATTTGGGGGTTTTCACCCAAACTGTGTTCTTTTTCCCCGTTATGCATTTTTTTTCCCAGCAAAATGGATTAATTTCCCCCAAAATCGGGTTTTTGCACCCCAAACTGGGTCCATTTTCCCCAAAATCATCTTTATCCCCATAAACTGTGTTTATTTTCCCCCAAAGAAGGTTTTCTTCTCCCAAAATTGTATTGATTTTCCCCTAAATCGGGTTTTTCCCCCAAAAAACTGGGTTCATTTTGCCCAAAATCAAATTTTTCCCCGTAAAAATGGGTTCAGTTTCCCTCAAATCAGGCTTTTCCACCCAACCTGGCTTCATCTTCTCAAATCGATTTTTTTCTCCCCAACCTGGGTTGATTTTCTCCAAACTCGGGTTTATCCCCCTGAACAGGGATAAATTTCCCTCAAATCAGGTTTTTATCCTCCCAAACTGCTTTGATTTTCCCAAAATCGGGTTTCTCCACCCAAAGTGGGTTCATTTTTCCAAAATCGGATTTTTTCCCCCGAACCTGGGTTCATTTTCCCTCAAATCAGGTGTTTCCACCCAAAACGGCTTCATTTTCTCTCAAATTAGGATTTTTTTCCACCCAAACTGGCTTCATTTTCTCTCAAATCAGGGGTTTCCCCCCAAACTGAGTTCATTTTCACCAAAATCCTATTTTTCCACACAAAATGTGTTCATTTTCCTCAAAATCGGGTTTCCTCCTTGAAAACTGGGTTTATTTCCACCAAAATCATTTTTTTCCCCCAAAACTGGATTCATTTTCCTCAAAATTGTATTTATACACCGAAACAGGGTTAAGTTTCACTCAAATCGCGGTTTTTACCCCCCAAACTGCTTTCATTTTCCCCAAAATCGGGTTTATCCCTGAAAATGAGTTCATTTTTCCCCATAATCGTTTTTTTCCACCCGAACTGGGTTAGTTTTCCCGAAAATCAGGTTTTCTTCCCCCCAAATGGGTTCGTTTCCCCAAAAATCAGATTTTTCCTCCCCAAACTGGGTTCATTTTCGCCAAAATCAAGTTTTTCCACGAAACTGGGTTCATTTTCCCCAAAATCGGGTTTTTTCCCCCACACTGGCTTCATTTTCCCCAAAATTGGGTGTTGTTCCCCAAACTGGCTTCATTTGCCTTAAAATTGGATTTTCCCCAAAAAACTGGGTTCATTTTCCTCTAAATTGTTGTTTTTCCCCCCAAATGGATTCATTTTCCCCATTACCCACTTTTTTTCCCTGCAAACTGGAATAATTTTCCCCAAAATAGGTTTTTTCCCCCAAAACTGGATTCGTTTTCCCCAAAATTGAGGTTTTTTCCCCCTAACTGGGTTAATTTTCCTCATAATCAGGTTTTTTCCCCAAAACACGAGTTCATTTCCCCTAAAATCGGGGGTTTTTCCACCCAAACTGTGTTAATTTTATGCAAAATCGGGGTTTTCCATGCAAAAGGGTTCATTTTCCCCAAAAATCGTTTTTTTTCCCCAAAACTGGGTTCATTTCCCCTCAAATTGGGTTTTTCCCCCAAAACTGGATTCATTTTCCCCAAAATCGAGTATTTCCCCCAAAACTGGGTTAATTTTCTCCAAAATCAGGTTTTTTTCTGCCAAAACCAGCTTCATTTCCCCTAAAATTGTGTTTTTTTCCCACCAAAATGGGCTCATTTCCCCTAAAATTGGGTTTTTTTCCCACCAAACTGGGTTCATTTCCCCTAAAATTGTGTTTTTCCCCCAAACTGTTTTCTTTTTCCCCAAAATCATCTTTATCCCCGTAACTATGATAATTTTCTATCAAATCGGGATTTTTCCCCCAAAACTGCATTAATTTTCCCCCAAATCCTTCCCCCCCCCCCCCTCCCCAAATCTGGGTTTTTTTTTCCCAAAATCGGGGGTTTCCCCCCAAAAACTGGGGTTTTTTGGGGGGAAAATGGACCCAGTTTGGGGTGTAAAAACCCGATTTTGGGGAAAAAGAACCCAGTTTGGAGGGAAAAACACAATTTTAGGGGAAATGAACCCAGTTTGATGGGAAAAAAACACAATTTCAGGGGAAATGAAGCCGTTTTTGGCGGAAAAAACTGATTTTGGAGAAAATTTTCCCAAAATCAGTTTTTCCCCCTAAACTGGGTTCAGTTTCCCTCAAATCGGGTTTTCCCTCCCCAAACTGGGTTCATTTCCTACAAAATTTTGGGAAAATGAACACAGTTTGGGAAAAAAACCCGATTTTGGGGAAAATGAATCCAGTTTGCAGGGAAAATATTGGATAATGGGGAAAATGAATCCAGTTGGGGGGGAGAAACCCGATTTTAGCGGAATTGAACATATTTTGGTGGGATAAAATGCGATTTTAGGGGAAATTAAGCCAATTTTGGGAAAAAAATCCGATTTGAGAGAAGATGAAGCCAGTTGCGGGGGGGGGGGGGGGAACCCGATTTGAGGGAAACTGAACCCAGTTTATTTTTTTGGCCCTAAAATGGGTTCAGTTTCCCTCAAATCAGTTTTTTTCCCCCAAACTGGGTTCATTTTCCTCAAAATCGGGTTTTATCCCCCCAATCTAGGTTCATTTTCTCCAAAATCGGGTTTATCCCCCTGAACAGGGTTAATTTTCGCTCAAATCAGATTTTTCTCCTCCCAAACTGCTTTCATTTTCCCCAAAATCGGGTTTCTCCACCCAAAATGAGTTCATTTTTTTCCAAAATCGAGTTTTCCCACCAGAACTGGGTCCATTTTCCCCAAAATCAGGTTTTTCCTCCCCAAACTGGGTTCATTTTTGCCAAAATCATATTTTTTTTCCACAAAACTGGAGGAAAAAACTGATTTTGGGGAAAATGAACCTAGTGCCGATGGGAAAACCCGATTATGGAAAAAAATAAACTCATTTTGGGGGAAAAAACCCAACCTGGGTTCATTTGTTTTCCATAATCAAGTTTTTCCACACAAACTAGTTTAATTTCCCCCAAAATCAGTTTTTTCCTCCCCAAAATGGTTTCATTTTACCCAATATCGCGTTTTGTCCCTTAAACTGGTTTCATTTTCACCCAAATCAAGGATTTCCCTCCCCAACTGGATTCATTTTCCCAATTATCCAATATTTTCCCTGCAAACTGGATTCATTTTCCCCAAAATCGTGGGTTTTCTCCAAACTGGTTTCATTTTCCCAAAATTTTGTAGGAAATGAACACAGTTTTGGGGGGAAAAAACCCGATTTTGAGGCAAACGAACCCAGTTTGGGGAGGGAAAACCCGATTTGAGGGAAACTGAACACAGTTTAGGGGGAAAAACTGATTTTGGGGAAAATTTTTTTGGGGGAAACCCCCGATTTTAGGAAAAAAAATACCCCAGTTTTGGGGGGGGGGGGGGGGGAAAGGATTTGGGGGAAAATGAATGCAGTTTTGGGGGACAAAACCTGATTTGATAGAAAATTAACACAGGTACGGGGATAAAGATGATTTGGGGAAAATGGACCCAGTTTGGGCTGTAAAAACCCGATTTTGGGGAAAAAGAACCCAGTTTGGAGGGAAAAACACAATTTTAGGGGAAATGAACCCAGTTTGATGGGAAAAAACACAATTTCAGGGGAAATGAAGCCATTTTTGGCGGAAAAAACTGATTTTGGAGAAAATTAACCCAGTTTTGGAGGAAGTACTCGATTTTGGGGAAAATTAATCCAGTTTGGGGGAAAAACCCAATCTGAGGGCAATTGAAACCAGTTTCGGGAAAAAAAAAAAACGATTTGGGGGGAAAATGAACCCTTTTGCATGGAAAACCCCGATTTTGCATAAAATTAACACAGTTTGGGTGGAAAAAAAAACCCGATTTGGGGGAAATGAACCTAGTTTGGTGGGAAAAAACACGATTTTAGGGGAAATGAACCCATTTTTTTTTTGGAAAAACCCGATTATGAGGAAAATTAACCCAGTTTGGGGGAAAGAAACTCGGTTTTGAGGAAAATGAATCCAGTTTTGGGGGAAAAAAATCTCGATTTTGGGGAAAATTATTCCAGTTTGTGGGGAAAAAAATGGGTAATGGGGAAAATGAATCCATTTTGGGGGAAAAACCCCAATTTAGAGGAAAAGGAACCCAATTTTTGGGGGAAATCCAATTTTAGGGGAAATGAAGCCAATTTGGGGGAAAAACACCAGTTTTGGGGAAAATGAAGCCAGTTTGGGGGGAAAAAACAGATTTTAGAGAAAATGAACCCAGTTTCATGGAAAAACTCGATTTTGGCGAAAATAAACCCAGTTTGGGGAGGAAAAATTTGATTTTTGGGGAAACGAACCCATTTGGGGGGAAAAAAACCTGATTTTCGGGAAAATTAACCCAGTTCGGGTGGAAAAAAACGATTATGGGAAAAAAATGAACACATTTTCGGGGATAAACCCGATTTTGGGGAAAATGAAAGCAGTTTGGTGGGTAAAAATCACGATTTGAGTGAAACTTAACCCAGTTTCGGTGTATAAATCCAATTTTGAGGAAAATGAATACAGTTTTTGGGGAAAAAATGATTTTTGTGGAAATAAACCCAGTTTTCAAGGAGGAAAACCGATTTTGAGGAAAATAAACACATTTTGCATGGAAAAATAGGATTTTGGAGAAAGTGAACTCAGTTTGGGGGAAAAAAACCCTGATTTGAGAGAAAATGAAGCCAGTTTGGGTGGAAAAACCTGATTTGAGAGAAAATTAACCCATTTTTTGGGGGAAAAAATCCGATTTTGGTGAAAATGAACCCATTTTGGGGGGAGAAACCGGATTTTGGGGAAAATGAAAGCAGTTTGGGAGGATAAAAACCTGATTTGAGGGAAATTTATCCCTGTTCAGGGGGATAAACCTGATTTTGGAGAAAATCAACCCAGGTTGGGGAGAAAAAAAATCGATTTGAGAAGATGAAGCCAGGTTGGATGGAAAAAAACTGATTTGAGGGAAACTGAACCCATTTTCACGGGGAAAAATCTGATTTGGGGGAAAATGAACCCATTTTTTTGGGGGGAAAAACCCAATTTGGGGGAAAATTAATTCAATTTTGGGGGAAAAAAAAACCTTATTTGGGGGAAGATATACGCAGTTTAGGGGGATAAAGACGATTTTGGGGAAAATGGACCCAGTTTGGGGTGCAAAACCCCGATTTTGGGGGAAATGAATCCAGTTTGCCAGGAAAAAAAATGCATAACGGGGAAAAAGAACACAGTTTGGGAGAAACCTTCAAATTTAGAGGAAAATGAACCCAGTTTTCGGGGGAAAACCCTAAATTTAGGGGAAATGAAGTTAGTTTGGGTGGAAAAACCTGATTATGGAAAAGAAATGAACCCATTTTGGGAGGAAACCCTGATTTTGGGAAAATAAATTCAGTCTGGGGGGACAAGCCCGATTTTGGGGACAATGACCCCGGTTTGGTGGAAAAAAAACCCCAATTTTGCGAAAATTGAACCCAGATTTGGGGGGGGGGGGGAACCCTATTTTGGGAAAAAATAACCCAATTTGGGGGGAAAAAAATCACGATTTGAGGAGAACTTAAGGCAGTTTTGGGGTATAAATCCGATTTTGGGGAAAATGAACCCAGTTTGCCGGGAAAAACCTAATTTGAGGGGAAATGAACACAGTGTAGAGGAAAAAAACCCGATTTCGGGGAAAATGAACCACTTTTGTGTGGATAAACCCGATTTTGAGGAAAATTAACCCAGATTGGGGGGGAAAAAAGCCCGATTATGGGGAAAAGCAACCCAGTTTAGGGGGAAAAAACTATTTTGGGGAAAATGATTCCAGTTTGCGGGGAAATGGAGAAAATGAACCCAGTTTTGGATAAAAAGAAAAACCCAAATTGCACACAATTTTGGGGGAAGAGCAACAATTTTAGGGAAAATTACCCAATTTGGGGGAAAAAAAAAGCCCGATTTTGGGGAAAATGAACTCAGTTCAGGTGGGAAAACCCGATTATGGAAAAAAAGAACCCATTTTGGGGGAAAAACCCAAACTGGATCCATTTTTTTCCATAATCGGGGTTTTCCACCCAAACTAGTTTAATTTCTCCCAAACAATCAGTTTTTTTTCCTCCCCAAACTGGTTTGATGTTACCCAAAATCGTGTTTTGTCCCTTAAACTAGGTTCATTTTCCCCAAAATCAAGGATTCCCCCCAACTGACTTCATTTTCCCCCAAATCGGCTTTTACCCCTAAAATGGGTTAATTTTCCCTCAAATCAGGTTTTCTTCCCGCAAACTGCTTTCATTATTTTCCCACCAAACTTGGTTTATTTTCCCACAATCAAGTTTTTTTTCCCCCCCAAACTGAGTTCATTTTTTTTTCCATAATCGGGTTTTTTTTTCCCCAACCTGGGCTCATTTTCCCCAAAATGAGTTTTTTCCTCCCAAACTGGTTTCACTTCCCCCAAAATCCAGTTTCCTCTCCAAACTGGGTTCATTTTCCCTCAAATCGGGTTTTTCCTCCCAAATCCGAACTGGGTTCATTTTCCCCAAAATCGGATGTTTTTCCCCAAAACTGGGTTCATTTTCCCCATTATCGGTTTTTTAATGCCAAAACTGGGTTCATTTTCCTCAAAAATCTGTTCTTTTTCCTACTAAGTGGGTTCATTGTCCCCATAATCAGGTTTATTCCCTGAAAACTGGGGTCATTTTCCCCAAAATAGGGGTTTTATCCCTAAAATTTGTTTTTTTTTTTTTTTTCCAAAATCAGGGGTGATCGTCAAAATTGGGTTAATTTTCCCCCAAAATGTGTTTCCCCACCCAACTGCTTTCATTTCACGAAATTCGGGTTTTCACCACAAACTGGGTCCATTTTCCCCAAAAGAGGGGTTTTTATCCCCCCAAAATGGGTTCATTCTCCACGAAATCTGGATATATCCCAGCAAAATTGTTTCATTTTTCCCCAAAATCGGTTTTTTTAACCCAACACGGGGTTCTTTTTCCCAAAAATAGGCTTTTTCCTTCAAAACTGCATTCATTTCCTTCAAAAATCATATTTTTTCCCCACAAATTCGGTTCATTTACGGAAAAATTGGTTTTAACCACGCAAAATGTTTTCATATCCCCCCAAATCATTTTTTTTCTCCACAAACTGACTTCATTTTGCCCAAAATCGAGTTTTCCCCCCAAAATGGGTTCATTTTCCACGAAAACTGATTTTATCCCATCAAAATTGTTTCATTTTCCCCAAAATTGGGTTTTCCCCACCAAACTGGGTCCTTTCCCCGAAATCGTTTTTTTTTTTTGCCAAGCAAAATTCGTTCATTTTCCCCAAAATTGGGTTGTTTTTTTTTCCCCCCCGAAACTGTTTTCATTTTCCTCTACATCGGGTTTTCCCCCTAAACTGGGTTAATTGTCCCCAAAATCGGATTATACCGCCCAAAATCTGGGTTCATTTTCCCCATGAATGTGTTTTCCCCACAAACAGAATTCACTTTCCCCAAAATCGTTTTATTCCCCCAAAAGTGCGTTGATTTTCCACGAAACCGGGGGTTCCCCCACCCAAATAGCAAGTTTGTGTCTGTTCCTCAGGGAGGCAAGGAGCAAACTGCCGGGAAGTCTGTGGAACCGCGGCCAGAGACAGCTTTCTGAGCCGTTTCAGTTGGCAGAGCTAGCCGGTAAGAGAAGGCGCTGTCTCCGGACCAAAGTAATGTTTGCAGCCCTAGCCTGCTGTGAAAGCCAGGGAAACCCTGTGAAGGCTGCTCAACGAAGCAACAGCAGCTACCGGGAAAATGCTTGCTCTTCTAGCGGCTATTCATGGTAAAACATTCCTGGATTCTTTAAAATCAAGGGGTTAGTTTCTGCTCTCCCTTGGAGAAAACACAAACTCGTGCAGTTCAGAGAATGTGCTGTGGATTCCCCTGCCTGCCGTGGTAACACGTTTCAGCACTAACAGTCTGCAGAGGCTGATGAGAATGCACAGGAAAAGAGGGATCCCTCGTCCTTGAAGCATGAGCAGATCATCTGATAATTTGCCCTTTAATTACATTGTTAGAGATGAAATGTCATGCTAAAATATTTCCCAAATAGTAAAATCTTAGGCATTTTAGACTCATGTGAATGCGCTGTGATGTGATGCTAGACATGGGAAATGAGTGTTCCTCAAGGAGGCAAGAAGCAGACTGCCGGGAAGTCTGTGGAACCGCGGCCAGAGACAGCTTCTTCAGCCGTTTCAGTTCACAGAGCTAGCCGGTAAGAGAAGGCGCTGACTCCGGACCAAAGTAATGTTTGCAGCCGGAGCCTGCTGTGAAAGCCAGGGAAACACTGTGAAGGCTGCTCAAGAAAGCAAGAGCAGCTCCTCTGTTTGCCTGTTTTTGAAAGCCCTCGAGAGAGGAATACCCTGCCGGTAAAATGCCTGCTCTTCTAGCAGCTATTCATGGGAGAACATTCTTGGATTCTTTAAAACTAAGGGGCTAGTTTCTGCTCTCCCTTGGAGAAAACGCAAACCCGTGCAGTTCAGAGAATGTGCTGTGGAATCCCTGCCTGCCGTGGTAACACGTTTCAGCAGAAACAGTTTGTAGAGGCTGATGAGAATGCACAGGAAAAGAGGGATCCCTCGTCCTTGAAGCATGAGCAGATCATCTGATAATTTGCCTATTAATTACATGTGATGCTAGAAATCGGAACTGAGTGTTCCTCAACGAGGCAAGAAGACGACTGCCGGGAAGTCTGTGGAACCGCGGCCAGAGACAGCTTTTTCAGCCGTTTCAGTTTACAGAGCCAGCCGGTAAGAGAAGGCGCTGTCTGCGGACCAAAGTAATGTTTGCAGCCGGAGCTTGGTGTGAAAGCCGGGGAAACACAGTGAAGGCTGCTCAGGGAAGCAAGAGCAGCTTCTCTGTTCGCCTGTTTTTGTAAGCCTTCGAGACGGAATACCCTGCAGGGTATATGCTTTTTCTTGTAGCAGCTATTTATGGATGAACAAGCCTGGGATGTTTAACAATCAAGATGTTAGTCAGGGGGGAAAACCGATTTTGGTTAAAAAGAACCCAGTTTGGGGGAGAAATTCCGCTTTTGGGGAAAATGAACCCAGTTAGGGGGGGAGGGGAAATCATCGATGTTGGGGAAAATGAACCCAGTTTAAGGGACAAAACCCGATTTAGGGCCAAATGAAACCAGTTTGGGGAGAAGAAAACTGATTTTGGGCGAAATTAAACTAGTCTGTGTGGGAAAACCCGATTATGGAAAAAAAATGAACCAGATTGGGTTTTTCCCCCAAAATGAGGTCTCGGGATTTTTTCCCCTCAAACTGGGTTCATTTTCCCCAAAATCGGATTTATACCCCAAAACTGCGTTATGTTTTCCTCAAATCGTGATTTTTTTTCCCCCAAAATGGGTTCATTTTCCCCAAAATAGTTTTTTTGCTACCAAACTGGGTTCAATTTTCCCAAAATTGGGTTTTATTCCACCGAACCGGGTTCATTTTCCCCAGAATCGGGCTTGTCCCCCCAAACTGAGTTTATTTGCCCAAAATCAGTTTTTCTTCTAAAAATGGGTTCATTCTTTTCCATAATCCGGTTTTTCCACCCCAAATGGCTTCATTTCCCCTATATTTTGATTTTCTTCCCGAAAACTGGGTTCATTTTTCTCTAAATTTGGGGTTTTCACCCAAACTGTGTTCTTTTTCCCCGTTATGCATTTTTTTTCCCAGCAAACTGGATTAATTTCCCCCAAAATCGGGTTTTTGCACCCCAAACTGGGTCCATTTTCCCCAAAATCATCTTTATCCCCATAAACTGTGTTTATTTTCCCCCAAAGAAGGTTTTCTTCTCCCAAAATTGTATTGATTTTCCCCCAAATCGGGTTTTTCCCCCAAAAAACTGGGTTCATTTTGCCCAAAATCAAATTTTTCCCCGTAAAAATGGGTTCAGTTTCCCTCAAATCAGGCTTTTCCACCCAACCTGGCTTCATCTTCTCAAATCGATTTTTTTCTCCCCAACCTGGGTTGATTTTCTCCAAACTCGGGTTTATCCCCCTGAACAGGGATAAATTTCCCTCAAATCAGGTTTTTATCCTCCCAAACTGCTTTGATTTTCCCAAAATCGGGTTTATCCCTGAAAATGAGTTCATTTTTCCCCATAATCGTTTTTTTCCACCCGAACTGGGTTAGTTTTCCCGAAAATCAGGTTTTCTTCCCCCCAAATGGGTTCGTTTCCCCAAAAATCAGATTTTTCCTCCCCAAACTGGGTTCATTTTCGCCAAAATCAAGTTTTTCCACGAAACTGGGTTCATTTTCTCCAAAATCGGGTTTTTTCCACCACACTGGCTTCATTTTCCCAAAAATTGGGTGTTTTTCCCCAAACTGGCTTCATTTGCCTTAAAATTGGGTTTTCCCCAAAAAACTGGGTTCATTTTCCTCTAAATTGTTGTTTTTCCCCCCAAATGGATTCATTTTCCCCATTACCCACTTTTTTTCCCTGCAAACTGGAATAATTTTCCCCAAAATAGGTTTTTTCCCCCAAAACTGGATTCGTTTTCCCCAAAATTGAGGTTTTTTCCCCCTAACTGGGTTAATTTTCCTCATAATCAGGTTTTTTCCCCAAAACACGAGTTCATTTCCCCTAAACTCGGGGGTTTTTCCACACAAACTGTGTTAATTTTATGCAAAATCGGAGTTTTCCATGCAAAAGGGTTCATTTTCCCCAAAAATCGGTTTTTTTTCCCCAAAACTGGGTTCATTTCCCCTCAAATTGGGTTTTTCCCCCAAAACTGGATTCATTTTCCCCAAAATCGAGTATTTCCCCCAAAACTGGGTTAATTTTCTCCAAAATCAGGTTTTTTTTCTGCCAAAACCGGCTTCATTTCCCCTAAAATTGTGTTTTTTCCCACCAAACTGGATTCATTTCCCCTAAAATTGTGTTTTTCCCCCAAACTGTTTTCTTTTTCCCCAAAATCATCTTTATCCCCGTAACTATGATAATTTTCTATCAAATCGGGATTTTTCCCCCAAAACTGCATTAATTTTCCCCCAAATCCTTCCCCCCCCCCAAAATCTGGGGTTTTTTTCCCCAAAATCGGGGGTTTCCCCCAAAAAACTGGGTTCATTTTCCCAAAATCAGTTTTTCCCCCTAAACTGGGTTCAGTTTCTCTCAAATCGGGTTTTCCCTCCCCAGACTGGGTTCATTTGCCTCAAAATCGGGTTTTTCCCCCCAAAACTGTGTTCATTTCCTACAAAATTTTGGGAAAATGAACACAGTTTGGGAAAAAAACCCGATTTTGGGGAAAATGAATCCAGTTTGCAGGGAAAATATTGGATAATGGGGAAAATGAATCCAGTTGGGGGGGAGAAACCCGATTTTAGCGGAATTGAACATATTTTGGTGGGATAAAATGCGATTTTAGGGGAAATTAAGCCAATTTTGGGAAAAAAATCCAATTTGAGAGAAGATGAAGCCAGTTGCGGGGGGGGGGGGGGGGGGGGGGGGGAACCCGATTTGAGGGAAACTGAACCCAGTTTATTTTTTTGGCCCTAAAATGGGTACAGTTTCCCTCAAATCAGTTTTTTTCCCCCAAACTGGGTTCATTTTCCTCAAAATCGGGTTTTATCCCCCCAACCTAGGTTCATTTTCTCCAAAATCGGGTTTATCCCCCTGAACAGGGTTAATTTTTGCTCAAATCAGATTTTTCTCCTCCCAAACTGCTTTCATTTTCCCCAAAATCGGGTTTCTCCACCCAAAATGAGTTCATTTTTTTCCAAAATCGAGTTTTCCCACCAGAATTGGGTCCATTTTCCCCAAAATCAGGTTTTTCCTCCCCAAACTGGGTTCATTTTTGCCAAAATCATATTTTTTTTCCACAAAACTGGAGGAAAAAACTGATTTTGGGGAAAATGAACCTAGTGCCGATGGGAAAACCCGATTATGGAAAAAAATAAACTCATTTTGGGGGAAAAACCCAACCTGGGTTCATTTGTTTTCCATAATCAAGTTTTTCCACACAAACTAGTTTAATTTCCCCCAAAATCAGTTTTTTCCTCCCCAAAATGGTTTCATTTTACCCAATATCGCGTTTTGTCCCTTAAACTGGTTTCATTTTCACCCAAATCAAGGATTTCCCTCCCCAACTGGATTCATTTTCCCAATTATCCAATATTTTCCCTGCAAACTGGATTCATTTTCCCCAAAATCGTGGGTTTTCTCCAAACTGGTTTCATTTTCCCAAAATTTTGTAGGAAATGAACACAGTTTTTGGGGGAAAAAACCCGATTTTGAGGCAAACGAACCCAGTTTGGGGAGGGAAAACCCGATTTGAGGGAAACTGAACACAGTTTAGGGGGAAAAACTGATTTTGGGGAAAATTTTTTTGGGGGAAACCCCCGATTTTAGGAAAAAAAAAACCCCAGTTTTGGGGGGGGGGGGGGGGGGGAGGAAGGATTTGGGGGAAAATGAATGCAGTTTTGGGGACAAAACCTGATTTGATAGAAAATTAACACAGGTACGGGGATAAAGATGATTTGGGGAAAATGGACCCAGTTTGGGCTGTAAAAACCCGATTTTGGGGAAAAAGAACCCAGTTTGGAGGGAAAAACACAATTTTAGGGGAAATGAACCCAGTTTGATGGGAAAAAACACAATTTCAGGGGAAATGAAGCCGTTTTTGGCGGAAAAAACTGATTTTGGAGAAAATTAACCCAGTTTTGGAGGAAGTACTCGATTTTGGGGAAAATTAATCCAGTTTGGGGGAAAAACCCAATTTGAGGGCAATTGAAACCAGTTTCGGGAAAAAAAAACGATTTTGGGGGAAAATGAACCCTTTTGCATGGAAAACCCCGATTTTGCATAAAATTAACACAGTTTGGGTGGGAAAAAAACCCGATTTGGGGGAAATGAACCTAGTTTGGTGGGAAAAAACACGATTTTAGGGGAAATGAACCCCTTTTTTTTTGGAAAAACCCGATTATGAGAAAAATTAACCCAGTTTGGGGGAAAGAAACTCGGTTTTGAGGAAAATGAATCCAGTTTTGGGGGAAAAAATCTCGATTTTGGGGAAAATTATTCCAGTTTGTGGGGAAAAAAATGGGTAATGGGAAAATGAATCCATTTTGGGGGAAAAACCCCAATTTAGAGGAAAAGGAACCCAATTTTTGGGGGAAAATCCAATTTTAGGGAAAATGAAGCCAATTTGGGGGAAAAACACCAGTTTTGGGGAAAATGAAGCCAGTTTGGGGGGAAAAAACAGATTTTAGAGAAAATGAACCCAGTTTCATGGAAAAACTCGATTTTGGCGAAAATAAACCCAGTTTGGGGAGGAAAAATTTGATTTTTGGGGAAACGAACCCATTTGGGGGGAAAAAAACCTGATTTTCGGGAAAATTAACCCAGTTCGGGTGGAAAAAAACGATTATGGGAAAAAAATGAACACATTTTCGGGGATAAACCCGATTTTGGGGAAAATGAAAGCAGTTTGGTGGGTAAAAATCACGATTTGAGTGAAACTTAACCCAGTTTCGGTGTATAAATCCAATTTTGAGGAAAATGAATACAGTTTTTGGGGAAAAAAATGATTTTTGTGGAAATAAACCCAGTTTTCAAGGAGGAAAACCGATTTTGAGGAAAATGAACACATTTTGCATGGAAAAATAGGATTTTGGAGAAAGTGAACTCAGTTTGGGGGAAAAAAACCCTGATTTGAGAGAAAATGAAGCCAGTTTGGGTGGAAAAACCTGATTTGAGAGAAAATTAACCCATTTTTTGGGGGAAAAAATCCGATTTTGGTGAAAATGAACCCATTTTGGGGGGAGAAACCGGATTTTGGGGAAAATGAAAGCAGTTTGGGAGGATAAAAACCTGATTTGAGGGAAATTTATCCCTGTTCAGGGGGATAAACCTGATTTTGGAGAAAATCAACCCAGGTTGGGGAGAAAAAAAATCGATTTGAGAAGATGAAGCCAGGTTGGATGGAAAAACCTGATTTGAGGGAAACTGAACCCATTTTCACGGAGAAAAATCTGATTTGGGGGAAAATGAACCCAATTTTTTTTATGGAAAAACCCAATTTTGGGGAAAATTAATTCAATTTTGGGGGAAAAAAAAACCTTATTTGGGGAAGATAAACGCAGTTTAGGGGGATAAAGACGATTTTGGGGAAAATGGACCCAGTTTGGGGTGCAAAACCCCGATTTTGGGGGAAATGAATCCAGTTTGCCAGGAAAAAAAATGCATAACGGGGAAAAAGAACACAGTTTGGGAGAAACCTTCAAATTTAGAGGAAAATGAACCCAGTTTTCGGGGGAAAACCCTAAATTTAGGGGAAATGAAGCTAGTTTGGGTGGAAAAACCTGATTATGGAAAAGAAATGAACCCATTTTGGGAGGAAACCCTGATTTTGGGAAAATAAATTCAGTCGGGGGGACAAGCCCGATTTTGGGGACAATGACCCCGGTTTGGTGGAAAAAAACCCCCAATTTTGCGAAAATTGAACCCAGATGGGGGGGGGGGGGGGGGGGAACCCTATTTTGGGAAAAAATAACCCAATTTGGGGGGAAAAATCACGATTTGAGGAGAACTTAAGGCAGTTTTGGGGTATAAATCCGATTTTGGGGAAAATGAACCCAGTTTGCCGGGAAAAACCTAATTTGAGGGGAAATGAACACAGTGTAGAGGAAAAAAACCCGATTTCGGGGAAAATGAACCACTTTTGTGTGGATAAACCCGATTTTGAGGAAAATTAACCCAGATTGGGGGGGGAAAAAGCCCGATTATGGGGAAAAGCAACCCAGTTTAGGGGGAAAAAACTATTTTGGGGAAAATGATTCCAGTTTGCGGGGAAATGGAGAAAATGAACCCAGTTTTGGATAAAAAGAAAAACCCAAATTGCACACAATTTTGGGGGAAGAGCAACAATTTTAGGGAAAATTACCCAGTTTGGGGGAAAAAAAAAGCCCGATTTTGGGGAAAATGAACTCAGTTCAGGTGGGAAAACCCGATTATGGAAAAAAAGAACTCATTTTGGGGGAAAAACCCAAACTGGATCCATTTTTTTCCATAATCGGGGTTTTCCACCCAAACTAGTTTAATTTCTCCCAAACAATCAGTTTTTTTTCCTCCCCAAACTGGTTTGATGTTACCCAAAATCGTGTTTTGTCCCTTAAACTGGGTTCATTTTCCCCAAAATCAAGGATTCCCCCCAACTGACTTCATTTTCCCCCAAATCGGCTTTTACCCCTAAAATGGGTTAATTTTCCCTCAAATCAGGTTTTCTCCCCGCAAACTGCTTTCATTATTTTCCCACCAAACTTGGTTTATTTTCCCACAATCAAGTTTTTTTTCCCCCCCAAACTGAGTTCATTTTTTTTTCCATAATCGGGTTTTTTTTTCCCCAACCTGGGCTCATTTTCCCCAAAATGAGTTTTTTCCTCCCAAACTGGTTTCACTTCCCCCAAAATCCAGTTTCCTCTCCAAACTGGGTTCATTTTCCCTCAAATCGGGTTTTTCCTCCCAAATCCGAACTGGGTTCATTTTCCCCAAAATCGGATGTTTTTCCCCAAAACTGGGTTCATTTTCCCCATTATCGGTTTTTTAATGCCAAAACTGGGTTAATTTTCCTCAAAAATCTGTTCTTTTTCCTACTAAGTGGGTTCATTGTCCCCATAATCAGGTTTATTCCCTGAAAACTGGGGTCATTTTCCCCAAAATAGGGGTTTTATCCCTAAAATTTGTTTTTTTTTTTTTTTCCAAAATCAGGGGTGATCGGCAAAATTGGGTTAATTTTCCCCCAAAATGTGTTTCCCCACCCAACTGCTTTCATTTCACGAAATTCGGGTTTTCACCACAAACTGGGTCCATTTTCCCAAAAGAGGGGGTTTTTATCCCCCCAAAATGGGTTCATTCTCCACGAAATCTGGATATATCCCAGCAAAATTGTTTCATTTTTCCCCAAAATCGGTTTTTTTTAACCCAACACGGGGTTCTTTTTCCCAAAAATAGGCTTTTTCCTTCAAAACTGCGTTCATTTCCCTCAAAAATCATATTTTTTCCCCACAAATTCGGTTCATTTACGGAAAAATTGGTTTTAACCACGCAAAATGTTTTCATATCCCCCCAAATCAGTTTTTTTATCTCCACAAACTGGCTTCATTTTGCCCAAAATCGAGTTTTCACCACAAATTGGGTTCATTTTCCCAACAGTATTATATTTCCCCCCAAAATGGGTTCATTTTCCACGAAAACTGGTTTTATCCCAGCAAAATTGTTTCATTTTCCCCAAAATTGGGTTTTCCCCACCAAACTGGGTCCTTTCTCCGAAATCGTTTTTTTTTTTGCCAAGCAAAATTCATTCATTTTCCCCAAAATTGGGTTGTTTTTTTTTCCCCCCCGAAACTGTTTTCATTTTCCTCTACATCGGGTTTTCCCCCTAAACTGGGTTAATTGTCCCCAAAATCGGATTATACCGCCCAAAATCTGGGTTCATTTTCCCCATGAATGTGTTTTCCCCACAAACAGAATTCACTTTCCCCAAAATCGTTTTATTCCCCCAAAAGTGCGTTGATTTTCCACGAAACCGGGGGTTCCCCCACCCAAATAGCAAGTTTGTGTCTGTTCCTCAGGGAGGCAAGGAGCAAACTGCCGGGAAGTCTGTGGAACCGCGGCCAGAGACAGCTTTCTGAGCCGTTTCAGTTGGCAGAGCTAGCCGGTAAGAGAAGGCGCTGTCTCCGGACCAAAGTAATGTTTGCAGCCCTAGCCTGCTGTGAAAGCCAGGGAAACCCTGTGAAGGCTGCTCAACGAAGCAACAGCAGCTACCGGGAAAATGCTTGCTCTTCTAGCGGCTATTCATGGTAAAACATTCCTGGATTCTTTAAAATCAAGGGGTTAGTTTCTGCTCTCCCTTGGAGAAAACACAAACTCGTGCAGTTCAGAGAATGTGCTGTGGATTCCCCTGCCTGCCGTGGTAACACGTTTCAGCACTAACAGTCTGCAGAGGCTGATGAGAATGCACAGGAAAAGAGGGATCCCTCGTCCTTGAAGCATGAGCAGATCATCTGATAATTTGCCCTTTAATTACATTGTTAGAGATGAAATGTCATGCTAAAATATTTCCCAAATAGTAAAATCTTAGGCATTTTAGACTCATGTGAATGCGCTGTGATGTGATGCTAGACATGGGAAATGAGTGTTCCTCAAGGAGGCAAGAAGCAGACTGCCGGGAAGTCTGTGGAACCGCGGCCAGAGACAGCTTCTTCAGCCGTTTCAGTTCACAGAGCTAGCCGGTAAGAGAAGGCGCTGACTCCGGACCAAAGTAATGTTTGCAGCCGGAGCCTGCTGTGAAAGCCAGGGAAACACTGTGAAGGCTGCTCAAGAAAGCAAGAGCAGCTCCTCTGTTTGCCTGTTTTTGAAAGCCCTCGAGAGAGGAATACCCTGCCGGTAAAATGCCTGCTCTTCTAGCAGCTATTCATGGGAGAACATTCTTGGATTCTTTAAAACTAAGGGGCTAGTTTCTGCTGTCCCTTGGAGAAAACGCAAACCCGTGCAGTTCAGAGAATGTGCTGTGGAATCCCTGCCTGCCGTGGTAACACGTTTCAGCAGAAACAGTTTGTAGAGGCTGATGAGAATGCACAGGAAAAGAGGGATCCCTCGTCCTTGAAGCATGAGCAGATCATCTGATAATTTGCCTATTAATTACATGTGATGCTAGAAATCGGAACTGAGTGTTCCTCAACGAGGCAAGAAGACGACTGCCGGGAAGTCTGTGGAACCGCGGCCAGAGACAGCTTTTTCAGCCGTTTCAGTTTACAGAGCCAGCCGGTAAGAGAAGGCGCTGTCTGCGGACCAAAGTAATGTTTGCAGCCGGAGCTTGGTGTGAAAGCCGGGGAAACACAGTGAAGGCTGCTCAGGGAAGCAAGAGCAGCTTCTCTGTTCGCCTGTTTTTGTAAGCCTTCGAGACGGAATACCCTGCAGGGTATATGCTTTTTCTTGTAGCAGCTATTTATGGATGAACAAGCCTGGGATGTTTAACAATCAAGATGTTAGTCAGGGGGGAAAACCGATTTTGGTTAAAAAGAACCCAGTTTGGGGGAGAAATTCCGCTTTTGGGGAAAATGAACCCAGTTAGGGGGGGAGGGGAAATCATCGATGTTGGGGAAAATGAACCCAGTTTAAGGGACAAAACCCGATTTAGGGCCAAATGAAACCAGTTTGGGGAGAAGAAAACTGATTTTGGGCGAAATTAAACTAGTTTGTGTGGGAAAACCCGATTATGGAAAAAAAATGAACCAGATTGGGTTTTTCCCCCAAAATGAGGTCTCGGGATTTTTTCCCCTCAAACTGGGTTCATTTTCCCCAAAATCGGATTTATACCCCAAAACTGCGTTATGTTTTCCTCAAATCGTGATTTTTTTTCCCCCAAAATGGGTTCATTTTCCCCAAAATAGTTTTTTTGCTACCAAACTGGGTTCAATTTTCCCAAAATTGGGTTTTATTCCACCGAACCGGGTTCATTTTCCCCAGAATCGGGCTTGTCCCCCCAAACTGAGTTTATTTGCCCAAAATCAGTTTTTCTTCTAAAAATGGGTTCATTCTTTTCCATAATCCGGTTTTTCCACCCCAAATGGCTTCATTTCCCCTATATTTTGATTTTCTTCCCGAAAACTGGGTTCATTTTTCTCTAAATTTGGGGTTTTCACCCAAACTGTGTTCTTTTTCCCCGTTATGCATTTTTTTTCCCAGCAAACTGGATTAATTTCCCCCAAAATCGGGTTTTTGCACCCCAAACTGGGTCCATTTTCCCCAAAATCATCTTTATCCCCATAAACTGTGTTTATTTTCCCCCAAAGAAGGTTTTCTTCTCCCAAAATTGTATTGATTTTCCCCCAAATCGGGTTTTTCCCCCAAAAAACTGGGTTCATTTTGCCCAAAATCAAATTTTTCCCCGTAAAAATGGGTTCAGTTTCCCTCAAATCAGGCTTTTCCACCCAACCTGGCTTCATCTTCTCAAATCGATTTTTTTCTCCCCAACCTGGGTTGATTTTCTCCAAACTCGGGTTTATCCCCCTGAACAGGGATAAATTTCCCTCAAATCAGGTTTTTATCCTCCCAAACTGCTTTGATTTTCCCAAAATCGGGTTTATCCCTGAAAATGAGTTCATTTTTCCCCATAATCGTTTTTTTCCACCCGAACTGGGTTAGTTTTCCCGAAAATCAGGTTTTCTTCCCCCCAAATGGGTTCGTTTCCCCAAAAATCAGATTTTTCCTCCCCAAACTGGGTTCATTTTCGCCAAAATCAAGTTTTTCCACGAAACTGGGTTCATTTTCTCCAAAATCGGGTTTTTTCCACCACACTGGCTTCATTTTCCCAAAAATTGGGTGTTTTTCCCCAAACTGGCTTCATTTGCCTTAAAATTGGGTTTTCCCCAAAAAACTGGGTTCATTTTCCTCTAAATTGTTGTTTTTCCCCCCAAATGGATTCATTTTCCCCATTACCCACTTTTTTCCCTGCAAACTGGAATAATTTTCCCCAAAATAGGTTTTTTCCCCCAAAACTGGATTCGTTTTCCCCAAAATTGAGGTTTTTTCCCCCTAACTGGGTTAATTTTCCTCATAATCAGGTTTTTTCCCCAAAACACGAGTTCATTTCCCCTAAAATCGGGGGTTTTTCCACCCAAACTGTGTTAATTTTATGCAAAATCGGGGTTTTCCATGCAAAAGGGTTCATTTTCCCCAAAAATCGTTTTTTTTCCCCAAAACTGGGTTCATTTCCCCTCAAATTGGGTTTTTCCCCCAAAACTGGATTCATTTTCCCCAAAATCGAGTATTTCCCCCAAAACTGGGTTAATTTTCTCCAAAATCAGTTTTTTTTTCTGCCAAAACCGGCTTCATTTCCCCTAAAATTGTGTTTTTTCCCACCAAACTGGATTCATTTCCCCTAAAATTGTGTTTTTCCCCCAAACTGTTTTCTTTTTCCCCAAAATCATCTTTATCCCCGTAACTATGATAATTTTCTATCAAATCGGGATTTTTCCCCCAAAACTGCATTAATTTTCCCCCAAATCCTTCCCCCCCCCCAAAATCTGGGGTTTTTTTCCCCAAAATCGGGGGGTTCCCCCAAAAAACTGGGTTCATTTTCCCAAAATCAGTTTTTCCCCCTAAACTGGGTTCAGTTTCTCTCAAATCGGGTTTTCCCTCCCCAGACTGGGTTCATTTGCCTCAAAATCGGGTTTTTCCCCCAAAAACTGTGTTCATTTCCTACAAAATTTTGGGAAAATGAACACAGTTTGGGAAAAAAACCCGATTTTGGGGAAAATGAATCCAGTTTGCAGGGAAAATATTGGATAATGGGGAAAATGAATCCAGTTGGGGGGGAGAAACCCGATTTTAGCGGAATTGAACATATTTTGGTGGGATAAAATGCGATTTTAGGGGAAATTAAGCCAATTTTGGGAAAAAAATCCAATTTGAGAGAAGATGAAGCCAGTTGCGGGGGGGGGGGGGGGAGCCCGATTTGAGGGAAACTGAACCCAGTTTATTTTTTTGGCCCTAAACTGGGTTCAGTTTCCCTCAAATCAGGTTTTTTCCCCAAACTGGGTTCATTTTCCTCAAAATCGGGTTTTATCCCCCCAACCTAGGTTCATTTTCTCCAAAATCGGGTTTATCCCCCTGAACAGGGTTAATTTTTGCTCAA
>JAUMJJ010000377.1:0-91291 GCA_033556795.1 Tapera naevia
AAACTGGGTTCATTTTCCTTAAAAACGCGTTTTTCTGCCAAAACTGGGTTCATTTTCCGCATAATCAGCATTTTTCCTCCGAAACTAGGTTCATTTTCCACAAAATCCTTATTTCCCCCCAAAACTGGGTTTATTTTCACACAAATCAGGTTTTCCCCTCAAAACAGTATTCATTTTCCCCAAAATCTTCTATTTCCACTCCACACTTGGTTCATTTACCCCAAAAACAGATTTTCCCCCCAAAACTGTGTCCATTTTCCCTAAATTCGGGTTTTTTTCCACCAAAACTCGGTTCATTTCCCTAGAAGTTGGTTTTTCCCCCCCAAACTTTGTTCATTTTCCCCAAAATTCGTTTTTTTTACCCAATTACTGGGTTCATTTTCTCCAAAATAATTGTTTTCCCCAAAACTGGGTTCATTTTCTGCATAATCAGTTTTTCCCTCTGAAACTGGGTTCATTTTCCACAAAATTCGGGAAATGAACTGAGTTTTGGTGGAAAAAAAACTGACTTTGGGGAAAATGAACCCAGTTAGGGAGGAAAAAATCCGATTTTGGGGCAAATTACCCCAATTATGGGGGAAAAAAAAATAATTTTCGGGAAATGAACCCAGTAATTGGAAAACCCGGATTCTGGGAAAATGAACACAGTTTGGGAGGAAAGAAGCTGATTATGGGGAAAATGAAACCAGTTTTGGGGGAAAAAAGCATTTTTGGTGAAAATGAACCCAGTTTTGAAGGAAAAAAAAAGATTTTGGGGAAATAAAGCCAGTAACTGGTTCAAAAATCCATATGTTGGGGAAAATGAAACACAATTTGGTGGGGAAAACCCGATATGTAGGGAAATAAACCCATTTTTGGTGGAAAAAACATATTTTGAGGAAAATGAACCCAGTTTTTTGGGTGGAAAAAAATATTTTGGGGAAAATGAACCCAGTTTGGAAGGACAGAAGCTGATTATGGGGGAAATGAACCCAGTTTTTGGGGGGGGGGGGGAAATAGTTTTATGGAAATAAAGCCAGTAATTGGGTAAAAACCCCGGATTTTGGAGAAAAATGAACCCAGTCTGGTGGGGAAAACCCAATTTGTAGGGAAATAAACCCAGTTTTGTGGAAAAAAATATATTTTGGGGAAAATGAACGCAGTAATTGGGAAAAATCCTGATTTTGGGGAAAATGAACCAAGTGCGGAGTGGAAATAGAAGATTTTGAGGAAAATGAATCAGTTTGGAGGGGACAACCTGATTTGTGTGAAAATGTACCCAGTTTTGGGGGTTAATAGAGATTTTCTGGAAAATGAACCTAGTTTTGGAGGGAAAAAAATGCTGATTATGCGGAAAATGAACCCAGTTTTGGGGGAAAAATCCATTTTTAAGGAAAATGAACCCAGTTTGGGGGAAAAAAATTATTTTGGGGTAAATGAACCCAGTAATCGGGTAAAAAACCCGATTTTTTTGGAAAATGAACAGAGTTTGGGGGGGGGGGGAACCAACTTGTAGGGAAATGAACCGAGTTTTGCTCGAAAAAAAACAACTTTGGGGAAAATCAACCCAGTTTGGGAGGGAAAAAAACGATTTTGGGGAAAATGAACCCAGTTTTGGGGGAAAAAACCCGATTTTGGGGAAATGAACCCAGTAATGGGGAAAAAACCTGATTTTGGGGAAAATGAACACTGTTTGGAGGGGAAAACTTGATTTTGTGTGAAAATGTACCCAGTGTTTTGAAGAAAAAAAGGATTTGGGGGAAAATGAACCCAGTTTGGGAGGATAGAAGCTGATTATGGGGAAAATGAACCCAGTTTGGGGGGGGGGGAAAATATTTTGTGGAAATAAAGCCAGTAATTGGTTAAAAAACCCGGATTTTGGAGAAAAATGAACCCAGTCTGGTGGGGAAAACCCAATTTGTAGGGAAATAAACCCAGTTTTGTGGAAAAAATATATTTTGGGGAAAATGAACGCAGTAATAAGGAAAAATCGTGATTTTGGGGAAAATGAACCAAGTGCAGAGTGGAAATAGAAGAATTTTGAGGAAAATGAAATCAGTTTGGAGGGGACAACCTGATTTGTGTGAAAATGTACCCAGTTTTTGGGGGGGGGAAAGGATTTTGTGGAAAATGAACCTAGTTTTGGAGGAAAAAATCTGATTATGCGGAAAATGAACCCCTTTTGGGGGAAAAATGATTTTGGGGGAAATGAACGCAGTAAATTGGGTAAAAAAACTCTAATTTGGGGGAAAATGGAACCAGTTTGGTAGGGAAAACCAAATTTGTAGGGAAGTGAACCCATTTTTGGTGGAAAAAAACATATTTTGGGGAAAATGGACACAGTTTTGGGGGGAAAAAATGATTTTGGGGAAAATGAACCCAGTGTGGAATGGAAATAGAAGATTTTGGGGAAAATGAAATCAGATAGGAGGGGAAAACCTGATTTTTGTGAAAATGAACTGAGTTTTGGGGGGAAATAAGGATTTATGTAAAATGAACCTATTTTCGGAGGAAAAAAGCTGATTATGTGGAAAATGAACCAGTTTTGCGGAAAAAACCTGTTTTCAAGGAAAATGAACCCAGTTTTGGGGGAAAAAATGATTTTGGGGAAAATGAACCCAGTGATCGGGTAAAAAACCCGGATTTGGGGAAAATGAACACAGTTTGTTGGGGAAAACCTAATATGTAGGGAAATAAACCCAGTTTTGGTGGAAAAAACATATTTTGGGGAAAATGAACCCAGTTTTGGGGTAAAAAAATGATTTTTGGAAAAATTAACCCACTTTGTGAGAAAACCCCCTGATTTTGGAGAAAATGAACCCTGTAATGGGGAAAAATCCTGATTTTGGGAAAATGAACCAAGTGCGGAGTGGAAATAGAAGGTTTTGAGGAAAATGAAATCAGTTTGGACGGGACAACCTGATTTGTGTGAAAATGTACCCAGTTTTGGGGGTTAATAGGGATTTTGCGGAAAATGAACCTAGTTTCGGAGGAAAAATTCTGATTATACGGAAAATGAACACAGTTTTGGGGGGAAAAAACGTTTTTAAGGAAAATGAACCCAGTTTTTGGGGAAAAAAATATTTTGGGGAAAATGAACCCAGTAATTGGGTAAAAAAACCCGAATTTTGGGGAAAATCAGCAGAGTTGGGGGGGGGGGGAAGACTTGTAGAGAAATGAACCGACTTTTGCTGTAAAAAAACCGACTTTGGGGAAAATCAACCCAGTTTGGGAGGAAAAAATCCGATTTTGGGGAAAATGAACACTGGAGGGGAAAAAAACCTGGTTTTGGGGAAAATGAACACTGGAGGGGAAAACTAGATTTGTGTGAAAATGCACCCAGTGTTTTGTGGAAAAAAAAGGATTTTGGGGAAAATGAACCCATTTTAGGAAGAAAGAAGCTGATTATGGGGAAAATTAACCCAGTTTGGAGGGGATAACCCGTTTTTGATTAAAATGAACCCAGTTTTGAGGAGAAAAAAATTTTTTTGGGAAATAAAGCCAGTAATTGGGGCTTCTCCAAAACAACCAGGTTTTGGAGAAAATGAACACAATTTGGTGGTGAAAACACAATATTTAGGGAAATAAACCCAGTTTTGGTGAAAAAAAAACATATTTTGGGGAAAATGAACACAGTTTTGGGGAAAAAATGAATTTGGGGAAAATGAACCCAGTAATGGAGAAAAAATCCTGATTTTGGGGAAAATGAACCCAATGTGGAGTGGAAATTGAAGATTTTGGGGAAAATGAAATCAGTTTGGAGGGGAAAACCTGATTTGTGTGAAAATGTACCCAGTTTTTGGGGGAGAAAAAGGATTTTGGGTAAAATGAACCCAGTGTGGAGTGGAAATAGAAGATTTTGGAGAAAATGAACACTGTTTGGAGGGGAACACCTGATTTTGGAGAAAAAGCATCCAGTTTTGGGGGGAAATAAGGATTTTGTGGAAAATGAATATAGTTTCAGAGGATAAAAACTATTTATGCAGAAAATGAACCCAGTTTTGGGTAAAAAATCCGTTTTTAAGGAAAATTAACCCAATTTTGGGGAAAAAATTTATTTTTGGGAAAATGAACCCAGTAATTGGGTAAAAAACCCGAATTTTGGGGAAAATGAACCCCGTTTGGGAGGAAAAAAACCCGATTATGGGAAAAATGAACCCAGTTTTGGGGAAAAAATTATTTTGAGGAAAATGAAATCAGTTTTGGGAAAAAAATTATTTTGGGGAAAATGAACCCAGTAATGGAGAAAAAAAATGATTTTGGGGAAAATGAACCCAGTGTGGAGTGGAAATTGAAGATTTTGGGGAAAATGAAATCAGTTTGGAGGGGAAAACCTGATTTGTGTGAAAATGTACCCAGTTTTTGGGGGAGAAAAAGGATTTTGGGTAAAATGAACCAGTGTGGAGTGGAAATAGAAGATTTTGGAGAAAATGAACACTGTTTGGAGGAGAACACCTGATTTTGGAGAAAAAGCATCCAGTTTTGGGGGGAAATAAGGATTTTGTGGAAAATGAATATAGTTTCAGAGGATAAAAACTATTTATGCAGAAAATGAACCCAGTTTTGGGTAAAAAATCCGTTTTTAAGGAAAATTAACCCAATTTTGGGGAAAAAATTTATTTTTGGGAAAATGAACCCAGTAATTGGGTAAAAAACCCGAATTTTGGGGAAAATGAACCCCGTTTGGGAGGAAAAAAACCCGATTATGGGAAAAATGAACCCAGTTTTGGGGAAAAAATTATTTTGAGGAAAATGAAATCAGTTTTGGGAAAAAAATTATTTTGGGGAAAATGAACCCAGTAATGGAGAAAAAAAATGATTTTGGGGAAAATGAACCCAGTGTGGAGTGGAAATTGAAGATTTTGGGGAAAATGAAATCAGTTTGGAGGGGAAAACCTGATTTGTGTGAAAATGTACCCAGTTTTTGGGGGAGAAAAAGGATTTTGGGTAAAATGAACCAGTGTGGAGTGGAAATAGAAGATTTTGGAGAAAATGAACACTGTTTGGAGGAGAACACCTGATTTTGGAGAAAAAGCATCCAGTTTTGGGGGGAAATAAGGATTTTGTGGAAAATGAATATAGTTTCAGAGGATAAAAACTATTTATGCAGAAAATGAACCCAGTTTTGGGTAAAAAATCCGTTTTTAAGGAAAATTAACCCAATTTTGGGGAAAAAATTTATTTTTGGGAAAATGAACCCAGTAATTGGGTAAAAAACCCGAATTTTGGGGAAAATGAACCCCGATTGGGAGGAAAAAAACCCGATTATGGGAAAAATGAACCCAGTTTTGGGGAAAAAATTATTTTGAGGAAAATGAAATCAGTTTTGGGAAAAAAATTATTTTGGGGAAAATGAACCCAGTAATGGGGAAAAAAAATGATTTTGGGGAAAATGAACCCAGTTTTGGGGGAAAACCCCGGATTTGGGGAAAATGAACACAGTTTTGTGGGAAAAAATGATTTTGGGGAAAATGAACCCAGTAATGGAGAAAAAATCCTGATTTTGGGGAAAATGAACCCAGTGTGGAGTGGAAATTGAAGATTTTGGGGAAAATGAAATCAGTTTGGAGGGGAACACCTGATTTTGGAGAAAAAGCATCCAGTTTTGGGGGGAAATAAGGATTTTGTGGAAAATGAATATAGTTTCGGAGGATAAAAGCTATTTATGCAGAAAATGAACCCAGTTTTGGGTAAAAAACCCGTTTTTAAGGAAAATGAACCCAATTTGGGGGAAAAAAAATTATGTTTGGGAAAATGAACCCAGTAATTGGGTAAAAAACCCGAATTTTGGGGAAAATGAACCCCGTTTGGGAGGAAAAAAACCGGATTATGGGAAAAATGAACCCAGATTTGGGGAAAAAATTATTTTGGGGAAAATGAAATCAGTTTTGGGAAAAAAATTATTTTGGGGAAAATGAACCCAGTAATGGGGAAAAAAAACCTGATTTTGGGGAAAATGAACCCAGTGTTTCAGAGGAAATAGAAGATTTTGGGGAAAAAAAATCAAAAATTCACCAAAAATTACACCAAAAATTTCACCAAAATCATTATTTCCCTCCCAAAACTGGATTCATTTCCCCCAAAATCAGATTTTTTCCTCCCAAACCGGATTCATTTTCCCCAAAATCCTATTTTTCCCCCAAAATTGGGTGCATATTCACACAAATCAGGTTTTCCCCTCCTAAAACGGTTCATTTTCCACAAAAGCTTCTATTTCCACTCCACACTGGGTTCATTTTCCCCATAATCAGGGTTTATTCCCAATTACTGTGTTCACTTTCTCAAAAATCCTTTTACCCCCCCCCCCCCAAAAATGGGTTCATTTATCTCAAAAACTAACCCCTTGATTTTAAAGAATCCTGGAATTTCCTTCCATGAATAGCTGCCAGAAGAGAAAGCTTCTTACCGGCAGGGTATTCCTCTCTCGAAGGCTTACAAATACAGGCAAAGAGAGGATCTGCTCCTGCTTTCTTGAGCAGCCTTCACAGTGTTTCCCCGGCTTTCACACCACATTCCGGCTGCAAACATTACGTTGGTCCGGAGACAGCGCCTTCTCTTGCCGGCTGGCTCTCTAAACTGAAACCGCTCAGAAAGCTGTCTCTGGCCGCGATTTCACAGACATCTCGGCTGTCTGCTCCTTGCCGCTCTGAGGAGCAGTCATTTCAGATATCTAGCATCACATCACAGCGCATGCACATGACTCTAAAATCTTTCTCGCTTAGAAAGTTGCTATTTATGAAAATTGTTTTAGCATGACTTTTCATCTTCTAACAATGTAATTAAAGGGAAAATTATCAGATGATCTGCTCGTGCTTCAAGGACGAGGGATCCCTGTTTTCCAGTGTAGTCTCATCAGTCTCTGCAAACTCTTTCTACTGAAACAGCAGGCAGGGAATCCACAGCACATTCTCTGAACGGCACGGTTTTGTGTTTCTCCAAAGGAGAGCAGAAACTAACCCCTTGATTTTAAAGAATCACAGAATGTTCTTCCATGAATCGCTGCTAGAAGAGAAAGCATTTTAGCGGCAGGCTATTCCTCTCTCGAAGGCTGACAAATACAGGCAAAGAGTCGAGCTGCTTTTGCTTTCTTGCGCAGCCTTCACAGTGTAGCCCCGGCTTTCACAGTAGGCTTCAGCTGCAAACATTACGTTGTTCGGGAGACAGTGCCTTCTCTTACCGGCTAGCTCTCTAAACTGAAGCCGGTCGGAAAGCTGCCTCTCGCCGCGGTTCTACAGACATCCCGGCGGTCTGCTGCTTGCCTCCCTGACGAACAGTCTTTTCCGATTTCTAGCAGCATATTAAAGCGCGTCCACAGCAGTCTAAAATCTTGCCTCCTACCCACCCCCGAATTTTCTAATTTGGAAATGTTTTAGCATGACATCTAATCTCCTAACAATGTATTTAAAAGACAAATAATCAGATGATCTGTTCGTGTTCAAGGACGAGAGATGCCTTTTTTCCTGTCCATTCCCCTCAGCCTCTGCAAACTGTTTCTGCTGAAACTTGTTACAACAGCCGGCAGCGAATTCACACACATTCTCTGAACTGCACGGTTTTGTTTTTCCTCCAAGGGAGAGCAGAAACTAACCCTTTGAATTTAAAGAATCCTGGAATTTCCTTCCATGAATAGCTGCCAGAAGAGAAAGCTTTTTACCGGCAGGGTATTCCTCTCTCGAAGGCTTACAAATACAGGCAAAGTGAGGATCTGCTCCTGCTTTCTTGAGCAGCCTTCACAGTGTTTCCCCGGCTTTCACACCACATTCCGGCTGCAAACATTACGTTGGTCCGGAGACAGCGCCTTCTCTTGCCGGCTGGCTCTCTAAACTGAAACCGCTAAAAAAACTGTCTCTGGCCGCGGTTTCACAGACATCTCGGCTGTCTGCTCCTTGCCGCTCTGAGGAGCAGTCATTTCAGATATCTAGCATCACATCACAGCGCATGCACATGACTCTAAAATCTTTCTCTCTTAGAAAGTTGCTATTTATGAAAATTGTTTTAGCATGACTTTTCATCTTCTAACAATGTAATTAAAAGGAAAATTATCAGATGATCTGCTCGTGCTTCAAGGACGAGGGATCCCTGTTTTCCAGTGTAGTCTCATCAGCCTCTGCAAACTCTTTCTACTGAAACAGCAGGCAGGGAATCCACAGCACATTCTCTGAACGGCACGGTTTTGTGTTTCTCCAAAGGAGAGCAGAAACTAACCCCTTGATTTTAAAGAATCCTGGAATGTTCTTCCATGAATCGCTGCTAGAAGAGAAAGCATTTTAGCGGCAGGCTATTCCTCTCTCGAAGGCTGACAAATACAGGCAAAGAGTCGAGCTGCTTTTGCTTTCTTGCGCAGCCTTCACAGTGTAGCCCCGGCTTTCACAGTAGGCTTCAGCTGCAAACATTACGTTGTTCGGGAGACAGTGCCTTCTCTTACCGGCTAGCTCTCTAAACTGAAGCCGGTCGGAAAGCTGCCTCTCGCCGCGGTTCTATAGACATCCCGGCGGTCTGCTGCTTGCCTCCCTGACGAACAGTCTTTTCCGATTTCTAGCAGCATATTAAAGCGCGTCCACAGCAGTCTAAAATCTTGCCTCCTACCCACCCCCGAATTTTCTAATTTGGAAATGTTTTAGCATGACATCTAATCTCCTAACAATGTATTTAAAAGACAAATAATCAGATGATCTGTTCGTGTTCAAGGACGAGAGATCTCTTTTTTCCTGTCCATTCCCTTCAGCCTCTGCAAACTGTTTCTGCTGAAACTTGTTACAACAGCCGGCAGCGAATTCACACACATTCTCTGAACTGCACGGTTTTGTTTTTCCTCCAAGGGAGAGCAGAAACTAACCCTATGAATTTAAAGAATCCTGGAATTTCCTTCCATGAATAGCTGCCAGAAGAAAAAGCTTTTTACCGGCAGGGTATTCCTCTCTCGAAGGCTTACAAATACAGGCAAAGAGAGGATCTGCTCCTGCTTTCTTGAGCAGCCCTCACAGTGTTTCCCCGGCTTTCACACCACATTCCGGCTGCAAACATTACGTTGGTCCGGAGACAGCGCCTTCTCTTACCGACTAGCTCTGTAAACTGAAGCCGGTCGGAAAGCTGCCTCTGCCCGCGGTTCTAAAGACATCCCGGTGGTCTTCTTCTTGCCTCCCTGACGAACAGTCATTTCAGATTTTGGGAGGAATTAACACAGTTTGGGAGAAAAAAAAACTGATTATGGGGAAAATGAAGCCAGTTTTTGGGGAAAAAGCTGTTTTTGAATATAATAAACCCAGTTATGGGTAAAATGAACCAGTAATGGGGAAAAAACCGATTATGGGGAAAATGAACAGAGTTTGGGGGGGGAAACCCATTTTGTAGGGAAAGGAACACAGTTAAGGTGGAAAGAAACAGATTCTGTGGAAAATGAAATTGTAGGGAAATGAACCCAGTTTTGCTGGAATAAAACATATTTTGTGGAAAATGAGGGTTTTTTTCTCCCCCCGATTGGATTCATTTTCCCCAAAATCGGGTTTTTTTCCTCCCAAATTGGGTTCATTTTCCCCAAAATCCTTTTTTTCCCACAAAAACTGGGTGCATTTTCACACAAATCAGGTTTTCCCCTCCAAACTGATTACATTTTCCAAAAATCTTCTATTTCCACTCCACACTGGGTTTATTTTCCCCAAAATCATTTTTTTCCCCATTACTGGATTCATTTCCCCAAAATCGTTTTTTTTCCACCAAAACTGAGTTCATTTTCCCGAAATCGTTTCCCCCCCTCCCCCCCCCCAAAAAAAAACTGGCTGCATTTTCACACAAATGAGATTTTCCCCTCCAAACTGATTTCATTTTCCCCCAAATCCGGGTTTATTTCCCAATTACTGGGTTCATTTCCCCAAAATAATTTTTTCCCAAAGCACTCTTCATTTTCCCCAAAATCGATTTTTTTCCACCAAAACAGAGACCATTTACCTACAAGTTGGGTTTTCCCCCCAAACTGTGTTCATTTTCCCCCAAATTAGGGTTTTTTACAAAACTTTACAAAATTACTGGGTTAATTTTCCCCAAAATCACTTCGCCCACACCCCCCCCCCCCCAAACTGGATGCATTTTCATATAAATCAGGTTTTTCCCCCCCAAAGTGGGTTAATTTTCACCATAATCAGCTTCTTTCCTCCCAAACTCGGTTCATTTCCCTTCAAGTTGGTTTCCTCCGCCCAAAACTTTGTTCATTTTCCCCAAAATTCGAATTTTTTAACCCAATTACTGGGTTCATTTTCCCAAAATATTTTTTTTCCCCAAAACTGGGTTCATTTTCCTTAAAAACGCGTTTTTCTGCCAAAACTGGGTTCATTTTCCGCATAATCAGCATTTTTCCTCCGAAACTAGGTTCATTTTCCACAAAATCCTTATTTCCCCCCAAAACTGGGTTTATTTTCACACAAATCAGGTTTTCCCCTCAAAACAGTATTCATTTTCCCCAAAATCTTCTATTTCCACTCCACACTTGGTTCATTTACCCCAAAAACAGATTTTCCCCCCAAAACTGTGTCCATTTTCCCTAAATTCGGGTTTTTTTCCACCAAAACTCGGTTCATTTCCCTAGAAGTTGGTTTTTCCCCCCAAACTTTGTTCATTTTCCCCAAAATTCGTTTTTTTTACCCAATTACTGGGTTCATTTTCTCCAAAATAATTGTTTTCCCCAAAACTGGGTTCATTTTCTGCATAATCAGTTTTTCCCTCTGAAACTGGGTTCATTTTCCACAAAATTCGGGAAATGAACTGAGTTTTGGTGGAAAAAAAACTGACTTTGGGGAAAATGAACCCAGTTAGGGAGGAAAAAATCCGATTTTGGGGCAAATTACCCCAATTATGGGGGAAAAAAAAATAATTTTCGGGAAATGAACCCAGTAATTGGAAAACCCGGATTCTGGGGAAAATGAACACAGTTTGGGAGGAAAGAAGCTGATTATGGGGAAAATGAAACCAGTTTTGGGGGAAAAAAGCATTTTTGGTGAAAATGAACCCAGTTTTGAAGGAAAAAAAAAGATTTTGGGGAAATAAAGCCAGTAACTGGTTCAAAAATCCATATGTTGGGGAAAATGAACACAATTTGGTGGGGAAAACCCGATATGTAGGGAAATAAACCCATTTTTGGTGGAAAAAACATATTTTGAGGAAAATGAACCCAGTTTTTTGGGGGAAAAAAATATTTTGGGGAAAATGAACCCAGTTTGGAAGGACAGAAGCTGATTATGGGGGAAATGAACCCAGTTTGGGGGGGGGGGGGAAATATTTTATGGAAATAAAGCCAGTAATTGGGTAAAAACCCCGGATTTTGGAGAAAAATGAACCCAGTCTGGTGGGGAAAACCCAATTTGTAGGGAAATAAACCCAGTTTTGTGGAAAAAAATATATTTTGGGGAAAATGAACGCAGTAATGGGGAAAAATCCTGATTTTGGGGAAAATGAACCAAGTGCGGAGTGGAAATAGAAGATTTTGAGGAAAATGAAATCAGTTTGGAGGGGACAACCTGATTTGTGTGAAAATGTACCCAGTTTTGGGGGTTAATAGAGATTTTCTGGAAAATGAACCTAGTTTTGGAGGGAAAAAAATGCTGATTATGCGGAAAATGAACCCAGTTTTGGGGGGAAAAATCCATTTTTAAGGAAAATGAACCCAGTTTGGGGGAAAAAAATTATTTTGGGGTAAATGAACCCAGTAATCGGGTAAAAAACCCGATTTTTTTGGAAAATGAACAGAGTTTGGGGGGGGGGGAACCAACTTGTAGGGAAATGAACCGAGTTTTGCTCGAAAAAAAACAACTTTGGGGAAAATCAACCCAGTTTGGGAGGGAAAAAAACGATTTTGGGGAAAATGAACCCAGTTTTGGGGGAAAAAACCCGATTTTGGGGAAATGAACCCAGTAATGGGGAAAAAACCTGATTTTGGGGAAAATGAACACTGTTTGGAGGGGAAAACTTGATTTGTGTGAAAATGTACCCAGTGTTTTGAAGAAAAAAAGGATTTGGGGGAAAATGAACCCAGTTTGGGAGGATAGAAGCTGATTATGGGGAAAATGAACCCAGTTTCGGGGGGGGGGAAAATATTTTGTGGAAATAAAGCCAGTAATTGGTTAAAAAACCCGGATTTTGGAGAAAAATGAACCCAGTCTGGTGGGGAAAACCCAATTTGTAGGGAAATAAACCCAGTTTTGTGGAAAAAATATATTTTGGGGAAAATGAACGCAGTAATAAGGAAAAATCGTGATTTTGGGGAAAATGAACCAAGTGCAGAGTGGAAATAGAAGATTTTGAGGAAAATGAAATCAGTTTGGAGGGGACAACCTGATTTGTGTGAAAATGTACCCAGTTTTTGGGGGGGGGAAAGGATTTTGTGGAAAATGAACCTAGTTTTGGAGGAAAAAATCTGATTATGCGGAAAATGAACCCCTTTTGGGGGGAAAAATGATTTTGGGGAAATGAACGCAGTAATTGGGTAAAAAAACTCTAATTTGGGGGAAAATGGAACCAGTTTGGTAGGGAAAACCAAATTTGTAGGGAAGTGAACCCATTTTTGGTGGAAAAAAAACATATTTTGGGGAAAATGGACACAGTTTTGGGGGGAAAAAATGATTTTGGGGAAAATGAACCCAGTGTGGAATGGAAATAGAAGATTTTGGGGAAAATGAAATCAGATAGGAGGGGAAAACCTGATTTTTGTGAAAATGAACTGAGTTTTGGGGGGAAATAAGGATTTTATGTAAAATGAACCTATTTTCGGAGGAAAAAAGCTGATTATGTGGAAAATGAACCCAGTTTTGCGGAAAAACCTGTTTTCAAGGAAAATGAACCCAGTTTTGGGGGAAAAAATGATTTTGGGGAAAATGAACCCAGTGATCGGGTAAAAAACCCGGATTTTGGGGAAAATGAACACAGTTTGTTGGGGAAAACCTAATATGTAGGGAAATAAACCCAGTTTTGGTGGAAAAAACATATTTTGGGGAAAATGAACCCAGTTTTGGGGTAAAAAAATGATTTTTGGAAAAATTAACCCACTTTGTGAGAAAACCCCCTGATTTTGGAGAAAATGAACCCTGTAATGGGGAAAAATCCTGATTTTGGGGAAAATGAACCAAGTGCGGAGTGGAAATAGAAGGTTTTGAGGAAAATGAAATCAGTTTGGACGGGACAACCTGATTTGTGTGAAAATGTACCCAGTTTTGGGGGTTAATAGGGATTTTGCGGAAAATGAACCTAGTTTCGGAGGAAAAATTCTGATTATACGGAAAATGAACACAGTTTTGGGGGGAAAAAACGTTTTTAAGGAAAATGAACCCAGTTTTTGGGGAAAAAAATATTTTGGGGAAAATGAACCCAGTAATTGGGTAAAAAAACCCGAATTTTGGGGAAAATCAGCAGAGTTGGGGGGGGGGGGAAGACTTGTAGAGAAATGAACCGACTTTTGCTGTAAAAAAACCGACTTTGGGGAAAATCAACCCAGTTTGGGAGGAAAAAATCCGATTTTGGGGAAAATGAACACTGGAGGGGAAAAAAACCTGGTTTTGGGGAAAATGAACACTGGAGGGGAAAACTAGATTTGTGTGAAAATGCACCCAGTGTTTTGTGGAAAAAAAAGGATTTTGGGGAAAATGAACCCATTTTAGGAAGAAAGAAGCTGATTATGGGGAAAATTAACCCAGTTTTGAGGGGATAACCCGTTTTTGATTAAAATGAACCCAGTTTTGAGGGAAAAAAAATTTTTTTGGGAAATAAAGCCAGTAATTGGGGCTTCTCCAAAACAACCAGGTTTTGGAGAAAATGAACACAATTTGGTGGTGAAAACACAATATTTAGGGAAATAAACCCAGTTTTGGTGGAAAAAAAAACATATTTTGGGGAAAATGAACACAGTTTTGGGGGAAAAAATGAATTTGGGGAAAATGAACCCAGTAATGGAGAAAAAATCCTGATTTTGGGGAAAATGAACCCAATGTGGAGTGGAAATTGAAGATTTTGGGGAAAATGAAATCAGTTTGGAGGGGAAAACCTGATTTGTGTGAAAATGTACCCAGTTTTTGGGGGAGAAAAAGGATTTTGGGTAAAATGAACCCAGTGTGGAGTGGAAATAGAAGATTTTGGAGAAAATGAACACTGTTTGGAGGGGAACACCTGATTTTGGAGAAAAAGCATCCAGTTTTGGGGGGAAATAAGGATTTTGTGGAAAATGAATATAGTTTCAGAGGATAAAAACTATTTATGCAGAAAATGAACCCAGTTTTGGGTAAAAAATCCGTTTTTAAGGAAAATTAACCCAATTTTGGGGAAAAAATTTATTTTTGGGAAAATGAACCCAGTAATTGGGTAAAAAACCCGAATTTTGGGGAAAATGAACCCCGTTTGGGAGGAAAAAAACCCGATTATGGGAAAAATGAACCCAGTTTTGGGGAAAAAATTATTTTGAGGAAAATGAAATCAGTTTTGGGAAAAAAATTATTTTGGGGAAAATGAACCCAGTAATGGAGAAAAAAAATGATTTTGGGGAAAATGAACCCAGTGTGGAGTGGAAATTGAAGATTTTGGGGAAAATGAAATCAGTTTGGAGGGGAAAACCTGATTTGTGTGAAAATGTACCCAGTTTTTGGGGGAGAAAAAGGATTTTGGGTAAAATGAACCAGTGTGGAGTGGAAATAGAAGATTTTGGAGAAAATGAACACTGTTTGGAGGAGAACAGGAGAACACCTGATTTTGGAGAAAAAGCATCCAGTTTTGGGGGGAAATAAGGATTTTGTGGAAAATGAATATAGTTTCAGAGGATAAAAACTATTTATGCAGAAAATGAACCCAGTTTTGGGTAAAAAATCCGTTTTTAAGGAAAATTAACCCAATTTTGGGGAAAAAATTTATTTTTGGGAAAATGAACCAGTAATTGGGTAAAAAACCCGAATTTTGGGGAAAATGAACCCCGATTGGGAGGAAAAAAACCCGATTATGGGAAAATGAACCCAGTTTTGGGGAAAAAATTATTTTGAGGAAAATGAAATCAGTTTGGGAAAAAAATTATTTTGGGGAAAATGAACCCAGTAATGGGGAAAAAAAATGATTTTGGGGAAAATGAACCCAGTTTTGGGGGAAAACCCCGGATTTGGGGAAAATGAACACAGTTTTGTGGGAAAAATGATTTTGGGGAAAATGAACCCAGTAATGGAGAAAAAATCCTGATTTTGGGGAAAATGAACCAGTGTGGAGTGGAAATTGAAGATTTTGGGGAAAATGAAATCAGTTTGGAGGGGAACACCTGATTTTGGAGAAAAAGCATCCAGTTTTGGGGGGAAATAAGGATTTTGTGGAAAATGAATATAGTTTCGGAGGATAAAAGCTATTTATGCAGAAAATGAACCCAGTTTTGGGTAAAAAACCCGTTTTTAAGGAAAATGAACCCAATTTGGGGGAAAAAAAATTATGTTTGGGAAAATGAACCCAGTAATTGGGTAAAAAACCCGAATTTTGGGGAAAATGAACCCCGTTTGGGAGGAAAAAAAACGGATTATGGAAAAATGAACCCAGATTTGGGGGAAAAAATTATTTTGGGGAAAATGAAATCAGTTTTGGGAAAAAAATTATTTTGGGGAAAATGAACCCAGTAATGGGGAAAAAAAACCTGATTTTGGGGAAAATGAACCCAGTGTTTCAGAGGAAATAGAAGATTTTGGGGAAAAAAAATCAAAAATTCACCAAAAATTACACCAAAAATTTCACCAAAATCATTATTTCCCTCCAAAACTGGATTCATTTCCCCCAAAATCAGATTTTTTCCTCCCAAACCGGATTCATTTTCCCCAAAATCCTATTTTTCCCCCAAAATTGGGTGCATATTCACACAAATCAGGTTTTCCCCTCCTAAAACGGTTCATTTTCCACAAAAGCTTCTATTTCCACTCCACACTGGTTCATTTTCCCCATAATCAGGGTTTATTCCCAATTACTGTGTTCACTTTCTCAAAAATCCTTTTACCCCCCCCCCCCTCAAAAATGGGTTCATTTATCTCAAAAACTAACCCCTTGATTTTAAAGAATCCTGGAATTTCCTTCCATGAATAGCTGCCAGAAGAGAAAGCTTCTTACCGGCAGGGTATTCCTCTCTCGAAGGCTTACAAATACAGGCAAAGAGAGGATCTGCTCCTGCTTTCTTGAGCAGCCTTCACAGTGTTTCCCCGGCTTTCACACCACATTCCGGCTGCAAACATTACGTTGGTCCGGAGACAGCGCCTTCTCTTGCCGGCTGGCTCTCTAAACTGAAACCGCTCAGAAAGCTGTCTCTGGCCGCGATTTCACAGACATCTCGGCTGTCTGCTCCTTGCCGCTCTGAGGAGCAGTCATTTCAGATATCTAGCATCACATCACAGCGCATGCACATGACTCTAAAATCTTTCTCGCTTAGAAAGTTGCTATTTATGAAAATTGTTTTAGCATGACTTTTCATCTTCTAACAATGTAATTAAAGGGAAAATTATCAGATGATCTGCTCGTGCTTCAAGGACGAGGGATCCCTGTTTTCCAGTGTAGTCTCATCAGTCTCTGCAAACTCTTTCTACTGAAACAGCAGGCAGGGAATCCACAGCACATTCTCTGAACGGCACGGTTTTGTGTTTCTCCAAAGGAGAGCAGAAACTAACCCCTTGATTTTAAAGAATCACAGAATGTTCTTCCATGAATCGCTGCTAGAAGAGAAAGCATTTTAGCGGCAGGCTATTCCTCTCTCGAAGGCTGACAAATACAGGCAAAGAGTCGAGCTGCTTTTGCTTTCTTGCGCAGCCTTCACAGTGTAGCCCCGGCTTTCACAGTAGGCTTCAGCTGCAAACATTACGTTGTTCGGGAGACAGTGCCTTCTCTTACCGGCTAGCTCTCTAAACTGAAGCCGGTCGGAAAGCTGCCTCTCGCCGCGGTTCTACAGACATCCCGGCGGTCTGCTGCTTGCCTCCCTGACGAACAGTCTTTTCCGATTTCTAGCAGCATATTAAAGCGCGTCCACAGCAGTCTAAAATCTTGCCTCCTACCCACCCCCGAATTTTCTAATTTGGAAATGTTTTAGCATGACATCTAATCTCCTAACAATGTATTTAAAAGACAAATAATCAGATGATCTGTTCGTGTTCAAGGACGAGAGATGCCTTTTTTCCTGTCCATTCCCCTCAGCCTCTGCAAACTGTTTCTGCTGAAACTTGTTACAACAGCCGGCAGCGAATTCACACACATTCTCTGAACTGCACGGTTTTGTTTTTCCTCCAAGGGAGAGCAGAAACTAACCCTTTGAATTTAAAGAATCCTGGAATTTCCTTCCATGAATAGCTGCCAGAAGAGAAAGCTTTTTACCGGCAGGGTATTCCTCTCTCGAAGGCTTACAAATACAGGCAAAGTGAGGATCTGCTCCTGCTTTCTTGAGCAGCCTTCACAGTGTTTCCCCGGCTTTCACACCACATTCCGGCTGCAAACATTACGTTGGTCCGGAGACAGCGCCTTCTCTTGCCGGCTGGCTCTCTAAACTGAAACCGCTAAAAAAACTGTCTCTGGCCGCGGTTTCACAGACATCTCGGCTGTCTGCTCCTTGCCGCTCTGAGGAGCAGTCATTTCAGATATCTAGCATCACATCACAGCGCATGCACATGACTCTAAAATCTTTCTCTCTTAGAAAGTTGCTATTTATGAAAATTGTTTTAGCATGACTTTTCATCTTCTAACAATGTAATTAAAAGGAAAATTATCAGATGATCTGCTCGTGCTTCAAGGACGAGGGATCCCTGTTTTCCAGTGTAGTCTCATCAGCCTCTGCAAACTCTTTCTACTGAAACAGCAGGCAGGGAATCCACAGCACATTCTCTGAACGGCACGGTTTTGTGTTTCTCCAAAGGAGAGCAGAAACTAACCCCTTGATTTTAAAGAATCCTGGAATGTTCTTCCATGAATCGCTGCTAGAAGAGAAAGCATTTTAGCGGCAGGCTATTCCTCTCTCGAAGGCTGACAAATACAGGCAAAGAGTCGAGCTGCTTTTGCTTTCTTGCGCAGCCTTCACAGTGTAGCCCCGGCTTTCACAGTAGGCTTCAGCTGCAAACATTACGTTGTTCGGGAGACAGTGCCTTCTCTTACCGGCTAGCTCTCTAAACTGAAGCCGGTCGGAAAGCTGCCTCTCGCCGCGGTTCTATAGACATCCCGGCGGTCTGCTGCTTGCCTCCCTGACGAACAGTCTTTTCCGATTTCTAGCAGCATATTAAAGCGCGTCCACAGCAGTCTAAAATCTTGCCTCCTACCCACCCCCGAATTTTCTAATTTGGAAATGTTTTAGCATGACATCTAATCTCCTAACAATGTATTTAAAAGACAAATAATCAGATGATCTGTTCGTGTTCAAGGACGAGAGATCTCTTTTTTCCTGTCCATTCCCTTCAGCCTCTGCAAACTGTTTCTGCTGAAACTTGTTACAACAGCCGGCAGCGAATTCACACACATTCTCTGAACTGCACGGTTTTGTTTTTCCTCCAAGGGAGAGCAGAAACTAACCCTATGAATTTAAAGAATCCTGGAATTTCCTTCCATGAATAGCTGCCAGAAGAAAAAGCTTTTTACCGGCAGGGTATTCCTCTCTCGAAGGCTTACAAATACAGGCAAAGAGAGGATCTGCTCCTGCTTTCTTGAGCAGCCCTCACAGTGTTTCCCCGGCTTTCACACCACATTCCGGCTGCAAACATTACGTTGGTCCGGAGACAGCGCCTTCTCTTACCGACTAGCTCTGTAAACTGAAGCCGGTCGGAAAGCTGCCTCTGCCCGCGGTTCTAAAGACATCCGGTGGTCTTCTTCTTGCCTCCCTGACGAACAGTCATTTCAGATTTTGGGAGGAATTAACACAGTTTGGGAGAAAAAAAACTGATTATGGGGAAAATGAAGCCAGTTTTTGGGGAAAAAGCTGTTTTTGAATATAATAAACCCAGTTATGGGTAAAATGAACCAGTAATGGGGAAAAAACCGATTATGGGGAAAATGAACAGAGTTTGGGGGGGGAAACCCATTTTGTAGGGAAAGGAACACAGTTAAGGTGGAAAGAAACAGATTCTGTGGAAAATGAAATTGTAGGGAAATGAACCCAGTTTTGCTGGAATAAAACATATTTTGTGGAAAATGAGGGTTTTTTTCTCCCCCCGATTGGATTCATTTTCCCAAAATCGGGTTTTTTTCCTCCCAAATTGGGTTCATTTTCCCCAAAATCCTTTTTTTCCCACAAAAACTAGGTGCATTTTCACACAAATCAGGTTTTCCCCTCCAAACTGATTACATTTTCCAAAAATCTTCTATTTCCACTCCACACTGGGTTTATTTTCCCCAAAATCATTTTTTTCCCCATTACTGGATTCATTTCCCC
Organism: Tapera naevia; assembly: GCA_033556795.1. Lineage (NCBI taxonomy): Eukaryota > Metazoa > Chordata > Aves > Cuculiformes > Neomorphidae > Tapera > Tapera naevia. The sequence goes on from JAUMJJ010000377.1 coordinate 19,364, forward strand.
AAAATCGTTTTTTTTCCACCAAAACTGAGTTCATTTTCCCGAAATCGTTTCCCCCCCTCCCCCCCCCCCAAAAAAAAACTGGCTGCATTTTCACACAAATGAGATTTTCCCCTCCAAACTGATTTCATTTTCCCCCAAATCCGGGTTTATTTCCCAATTACTGGGTTCATTTCCCCAAAATAATTTTTTCCCAAAGCACTCTTCATTTTCCCCAAAATCGATTTTTTTCCACCAAAACAGAGACCATTTACCTACAAGTTGGGTTTTCCCCCCAAACTGTGTTCATTTTCCCCAAATTAGGGTTTTTTACAAAACTTTACAAAATTACTGGGTTAATTTTCCCCAAAATCACTTCGCCCACACCCCCCCCCCCCAAACTGGATGCATTTTCATATAAATCAGGTTTTTCCCCCCCAAAGTGGGTTAATTTTCACCATAATCAGCTTCTTTCCTCCAAACTCGGTTCATTTCCCTTCAAGTTGGTTTCCTCCGCCCAAAACTTTGTTCATTTTCCCCAAAATTCGAATTTTTTAACCCAATTACTGGGTTCATTTTCCCAAAATATTTTTTTTCCCCAAAACTGGGTTCATTTTCCTTAAAAACGCGTTTTTCTGCCAAAACTGGGTTCATTTTCCTCATAATCAGCATTTTTCCTCTGAAACTAGGTTCATTTTCCACAAAATCCTTATTTCCCCCCAAAACTGGGTTTATTTTCACACAAATCAGGTTTTCCCCTCAAAACAGTATTCATTTTCCCCAAAATCTTCTATTTCCACTCCACACTTGGTTCATTTTCCCAAAAACAGATTTTTCCCCCAAAACTGTGTCCATTTTCCCTAAATTCGGGTTTTTTTCCACCAAAACTCGGTTCATTTCCCTAGAAGTTGGTTTTTCCCCCCAAACTTTGTTCATTTTCCCCAAAATTCGTTTTTTTTACCCAATTACTGGGTTCATTTTCTCCAAAATAATTGTTTTCCCCAAAACTGGGTTCATTTTCTGCATAATCAGTTTTTCCCTCTGAAACTGGGTTCATTTTCCACAAAATTCGGAAATGAACTGAGTTTTGGTGGAAAAAAAACTGACTTTGGGAAAATGAACCCAGTTAGGGAGGAAAAAATCCGATTTGGGGGCAAATTACCCCAATTATGGGGGAAAAAAAAATAATTTTCGGGAAATGAACCCAGTAATTGGAAAACCCGGATTCTGGGGAAAACGAACACAGTTTGGGAGGAAAGAAGCTGATTATGGGGAAAATGAAACCAGTTTTGGGGGAAAAAAACATTTTTGGTGAAAATGAACCCAGTTTTGAAGGAAAAAAAAAGATTTTGGGGAAATAAAGCCAGTAACTGGTTCAAAAATCCATATGTTGGGGAAAATGAACACAATTTGGTGGGGAAAACCCGATATGTAGGGAAATAAACCCATTTTTGGTGGAAAAAACATATTTTGAGGAAAATGAACCCAGTTTTTTGGGGGAAAAAATTATTTTGGGGAAAATGAACCCAGTTTGGAAGGACAGAAGCTGATTATGGGGGAAATGAACCCAGTTTGGGGGGGGGGGAAATATTTTATGGAAATAAAGCCAGTAATTGGGTAAAAACCCCGGATTTTGGAGAAAAATGAACCCAGTCTGGTGGGGAAAACCCAATTTGTAGGGAAATAAACCCAGTTTTGTGGAAAAAAATATATTTTGGGGAAAATGAACGCAGTAATGGGGAAAAATCCTGATTTTGGGGAAAATGAACCAAGTGCGGAGTGGAAATAGAAGATTTTGAGGAAAATGAAATCAGTTTGGAGGGGACAACCTGATTTGTGTGAAAATGTACCCAGTTTTGGGGGTTAATAGAGATTTTCTGGAAAATGAACCTAGTTTTGGAGGGAAAAAAATGCTGATTATGCGGAAAATGAACCCAGTTTTGGGGGAAAAATCCATTTTTAAGGAAAATGAACCCAGTTTGGGGGAAAAAAATTATTTTGGGGTAAATGAACCCAGTAATCGGGTAAAAAACCCGATTTTTTTGGAAAATGAACAGAGTTTGGGGGGGGGGGAACCAACTTGTAGGGAAATGAACCGAGTTTTGCTCGAAAAAAAACAACTTTGGGGAAAATCAACCCAGTTTGGGAGGGAAAAAAACGATTTTGGGGAAAATGAACCCAGTTTTGGGGGAAAAAACCCGATTTTGGGGAAATGAACCCAGTAATTGGGAAAAAACCTGATTTTGGGGAAAATGAACACTGTTTGGAGGGGAAAACTTGATTTGTGTGAAAATGTACCCAGTGTTTTGAAGAAAAAAAGGATTTGGGGGAAAATGAACCCAGTTTGGGAGGATAGAAGCTGATTAAGGGGAAAATGAACCCAGTTTGGGGGGGGGGGAAATATTTTGTGGAAATAAAGCCAGTAATTGGTTAAAAACCCCGGATTTTGGAGAAAAATGAACCCAGTCTGGTGGGGAAAACCCAATTTGTAGGGAAATAAACCCAGTTTTGTGGAAAAAATATATTTTGGGGAAAATGAACGCAGTAATAAGGAAAAATCGTGATTTTGGGGAAAATGAACCAAGTGCAGAGTGGAAATAGAAGATTTTGAGGAAAATGAAATCAGTTTGGAGGGGACAACCTGATTTGTGTGAAAATGTACCCAGTTTTTGGGGGGGGGAAAGGATTTTGTGGAAAATGAACCTAGTTTTGGAGGAAAAAATCTGATTATGCGGAAAATGAACCCCTTTTGGGGGGAAAAATGATTTTGGGGGAAATGAACGCAGTAATTGGGTAAAAAAACTCTAATTTGGGGGAAAATGGAACCAGTTTGGTAGGGAAAACCAAATTTGTAGGGAAGTGAACCCATTTTTGGTGGAAAAAAACATATTTTGGGGAAAATGGACACAGTTTTGGGGGGAAAAAATGATTTTGGGGAAAATGAACCCAGTAATGGGGAAAAAAATGATTTTGGGGAAAATGAACCCAGTGTGGAATGGAAATAGAAGATTTTGGGGAAAATGAAATCAGATAGGAGGGGAAAACCTGATTTTTGTGAAAATGAACTGAGTTTTGGGGGGAAATAAGGATTTTATGTAAAATGAACCTATTTTCGGAGGAAAAAAGCTGATTATGTGGAAAATGAACCCAGTTTTGCGGAAAAACCTGTTTTCAAGGAAAATGAACCCAGTTTTGGGGGAAAAAATGATTTTGGGGAAAATGAACCCAGTGATCGGGTAAAAAACCCGGATTTTGGGGAAAATGAACACAGTTTGTTGGGGAAAACCTAATATGTAGGGAAATAAACCCAGTTTTGGTGGAAAAAACATATTTTGGGGAAAATGAACCCAGTTTTGGGGTAAAAAAATGATTTTTGGAAAAATTAACCCACTTTGTGAGAAAAACCCCTGATTTTGGAGAAAATGAACCCTGTAATGGGGAAAAATCCTGATTTTGGGGAAAATGAACCAAGTGCGGAGTGGAAATAGAAGGTTTTGAGGAAAATGAAATCAGTTTGGACGGGACAACCTGATTTGTGTGAAAATGTACCCAGTTTTGGGGGTTAATAGGGATTTTGCGGAAAATGAACCTAGTTTCGGAGGAAAAATTCTGATTATACGGAAAATGAACACAGTTTTGGGGGGAAAAAACGTTTTTAAGGAAAATGAACCCAGTTTTTGGGGAAAAAAATATTTTGGGGAAAATGAACCCAGTAATTGGGTAAAAAAACCCGAATTTTGGGGAAAATCAGCAGAGTTGGGGGGGGGGGGGGGAAGACTTGTAGAGAAATGAACCGACTTTTGCTGTAAAAAAACCGACTTTGGGGAAAATCAACCCAGTTTGGGAGGAAAAAATCCGATTTTGGGGAAAATGAACACTGGAGGGGAAAAAAACCTGGTTTTGGGGAAAATGAACACTGGAGGGGAAAACTAGATTTGTGTGAAAATGCACCCAGTGTTTTGTGGAAAAAAAAGGATTTTGGGGAAAATGAACCCATTTTAGGAAGAAAGAAGCTGATTATGGGGAAAATTAACCCAGTTTGGAGGGGATAACCCGTTTTTGATTAAAATGAACCCAGTTTTGAGGGAAAAAAAATTTTTTTGGGAAATAAAGCCAGTAATTGGGGCTTCTCCAAAACAACCAGGTTTTGGAGAAAATGAACACAATTTGGTGGTGAAAACACAATATTTAGGGAAATAAACCCAGTTTTGGTGGAAAAAAAAACATATTTTGGAAAATGAACACAGTTTTGGGGGAAAAAATGATTTTGGGGAAAATGAACCCAGTAATGGAGAAAAAATCCTGATTTTGGGGAAAATGAACCCAGTGTGGAGTGGAAATTGAAGATTTTGGGGAAAATGAAATCAGTTTGGAGGGGAAAACCTGATTTGTGTGAAAATGTACCCAGTTTTTGGGGGAGAAAAAGGATTTTGGGTAAAATGAACCCAGTGTGGAGTGGAAATAGAAGATTTTGGAGAAAATGAACACTGTTTGGAGGGGAACACCTGATTTTGGAGAAAAAGCATCCAGTTTTGGGGGGAAATAAGGATTTTGTGGAAAATGAATATAGTTTCAGAGGATAAAAACTATTTATGCAGAAAATGAACCCAGTTTTGGGTAAAAAACCCGTTTTTAAGGAAAATTAACCCAATTTTGGGGAAAAAAATTTATTTTTGGGAAAATGAACCCAGTAATTGGGTAAAAAACCCGAATTTTGGGGAAAATGAACCCCGTTTGGGAGGAAAAAAACCCGATTATGGGAAAAATGAACCCAGTTTTGGGGAAAAAATTATTTTGAGGAAAATGAAATCAGTTTTGGGAAAAAAATTATTTTGGGGAAAATGAACCCAGTAATGGAGAAAAAAAATGATTTTGGGGAAAATGAACCCAGTGTGGAGTGGAAATTGAAGATTTTGGGGAAAATGAAATCAGTTTGGAGGGGAAAACCTGATTTGTGTGAAAATGTACCCAGTTTTTGGGGGAGAAAAAGGATTTTGGGTAAAATGAACCCAGTGTGGAGTGGAAATAGAAGATTTTGGAGAAAATGAACACTGTTTGGAGGAGAACACCTGATTTTGGAGAAAAAGCATCCAGTTTTGGGGGGAAATAAGGATTTTGTGGAAAATGAATATAGTTTCAGAGGATAAAAACTATTTATGCAAAAAATGAACCCAGTTTTGGGTAAAAAATCCGTTTTTAAGGAAAATTAACCCAATTTTGGGGAAAAAATTTATTTTGGGAAAATGAACCCAGTAATTGGGTAAAAAACCCGAATTTTGGGGAAAATGAACCCCGTTTGGGAGGAAAAAAACCCGATTATGGGAAAAATGAACCCAGTTTTGGGGAAAAAAATTATTTTGAGGAAAATGAAATCAGTTTTGGGAAAAAAATGATTTTGGGGAAAATGAACCCAGTAATGGGGAAAAAAAATGATTTTGGGGAAAATGAACCCAGTTTTGGGGGAAAACCCCGGATTTGGGGAAAATGAACCCAGTTTTGGGGGAAAAAATGATTTTGGGGAAAATGAACCCAGTAATGGAGAAAAAATCCTGATTTTGGGGAAAATGAACCCAGTGTGGAGTGGAAATAGAAGATTTTGGGGAAAATGAAATCAGTTTGGATGGGAACACCTGATTTTGGAGAAAAAGCATCCAGTTTTGGGGGAAATAAGGATTTTGTGGAAAATGAATATAGTTTCGGAGGATAAAAACTATTTATGCAGAAAATGAACCAGTTTTGGGTAAAAAACACGTTTTTAAGGAAAATGAAGCCAATTTTGGGGAAAAAAATTTATTTTGGAAAAATGAACCCAGTAATTGGGTAAAAAACCAGAATTTTGGGGAAAATGAACCCCGTTTGGGAGGAAAAAAACCCGATTATGGGAAAAATGAACCCAGTTTTGGGGAAAAAATTATTTTGAGGAAAATGAAATCAGTTTTGGGAAAAAAAATATTTTGGGGGAAATGAACCCAGTAATGGGGAAAAAAAACTGATTTTGGGGAAAATGAACCCAGTTTTGGGGGAAAACCCCGGATTTGGGGAAAATGAACCCAGTTTTGGGGGGAAAAAATGATTTTGGGGAAAATGAACCCAGTAATGGAGAAAAAATCCTGATTTTGGGGAAAATGAACCCAGTGTGGAGTGGAAATAGAAGATTTTGGGGAAAATGAAATCAGTGTGGAGGGGAACACCTGATTATGGAGAAAAGCATCCAGTTTTGGGGGGAAATAAGGATTTTGTGGAAAATGAATATAGTTTCGGAGGATAAAAGTTATTTATGCAGAAAATGAACCCAGTTTTGGGTAAAAAACCCGTTTTTAAGGAAAATGAACCCAATTTTGGGGAAAAAAATTATTTTTGGGAAAATGAACCCAGTAATTGGGTAAAAAAACCGAATTTTGGGGAAAATGAACCCCGTTTGGGAGGAAAAAAAACCCGATTATGGGAAAAATGAACCCAGATTTGGGGAAAAAATTATTTTGGGGAAAATGAAATCAGTTTTGGGAAAAAAATTATTTTGGGGAAAATGAACCCAGTAATGGGGAAAAAAAAAACCTGATTTTGGGGAAAATGAACCCAGTGTTTCAGAGGAAATAGAAGATTTTGGGGAAAAAAAATCAAAAATTCACCAAAAATTACACCAAAAATTTCACCAAAATCATTATTTCCCTCCCAAAACTGGATTCATTTCCCCAAAATCAGATTTTTTCTTCCCAAACCGGGTTCATTTTCCCCAAAATCCTATTTTTCCCCCAAAACTGGGTGCATATTCACACAAATAGGGTTTTCCCCTCCTAAAACGGTTCATTTTCCACAAAAGCTTCTATTTCCACTCCACACTGGGTTCATTTTCCCCATAATCAGGGTTTATTCCCAATTACTGTGTTCACTTTCTCAAAAATCCTTTTACCCCCCCCCCCTCAAAAATGGGTTCATTTCTCTCAAAAAATAACCCCTTGATTTTAAAGAATCCTGGAATTTCCTTCCATGAATAGCTGCCAGAAGAGAAAGCTTTTTACCGGCAGGGTATTCCTCTCTCGAAGGCTTACAAATACAGGCAAAGAGAGGATCTGCTCCTGCTTTCTTGAGCAGCCTTCACAGTGTTTCCCCGGCTTTCACACCACATTCCGGCTGCAAACATTACGTTGGTCTGGAGACAGCGCCTTCTCTTGCCGGCTGGCTCTCTAAACTGAAACCGCTCAGAAAGCTGTCTCTGGCCGCGGTTTCACAGACATCTCGGCTGTCTGCTCCTTGCCGCTCTGAGGAGCAGTCATTTCAGATATCTAGCATCACATCACAGCGCATGCACATGACTCTAAAACCTTTCTCTCTTAGAAAGTTGCTATTTATGAAAATTGTTTAAGCATGACTTTTCATCTTCTAACAATGTAATTAAAGGGAATATTATCAGATGATCTGCTCGTGCTTCAAGGACGAGGGATCCCTGTTTTCCAGTGTAGTCTCATCAGTCTCTGCAAACTCTTTCTACTGAAACAGCAGGCAGGGAATCCACAGCACATTCTCTGAACGGCACGGTTTTGTGTTTCTCCAAAGGAGAGCAGAAACTAACCCCTTGATTTTAAAGAATCCTGGAATGTTCTTCCATGAATCGCTGCTAGAAGAGAAAGCATTTTAGCGGCAGGCTATTCCTCTCTCGAAGGCTGACAAATACAGGCAAAGAGTCGAGCTGCTTTTGCTTTCTTGCGCAGAGTTCACAGTGTAGTCCCGGCTTTCACAGTAGGCTTCAGCTGCAAACATTACGTTGTACGGGAGACAGTGCCTTCTCTTACCGGCTAGCTCTCTAAACTGAAGCCGGTCGGAAAGCTGCCTCTCGCCGCGGTTCTACAGACATCCCGGCGGTCTTCTTCTTGCCTCCCTGACGAACAGTCTTTTCCGATTTCTAGCAGCATATTAAAGCGCGTCCACAGCAGTCTAAAATCTTGCCTCCTACCCACCCCCGAATTTTCTATTTTGGAAATGTTTTAGCATGACATCTAATCTCCTAACAATGTATTTAAAAGACAAATAATCAGATGATCTGTTCGTGTTCAAGGACGAGAGATGCCTTTTTTCCTGTCCATTCCCCTCAGCCTCTGCAAACTGTTTCTGCTGAAACTTGTTACAACAGCCGGCAGCGAATTCACACACATTCTCTGAACTGCACGGTTTTGTTTTTCTCCAAGGGAGTGCAGAAACTAACCCTTTGAATTTAAAGAATCCTGGAATTTCCTTCCATGAATAGCTGCCAGAAGAGAAAGCTTTTTACCGGCAGGGTATTCCTCTCTCGAAGGCTTACAAATACAGGCAAAGTGAGGATCTGCTCCTGCTTTCTTGAGCAGCCTTCACAGTGTTTCCCCGGCTTTCACACCACATTCCGGCTGCAAACATTACGTTGGTCCGGAGACAGCGCCTTCTCTTGCCGGCTGGCTCTCTAAACTGAAACCGCTCAGAAAGCTGTCTCTGGCCGCGGTTTCACAGACATTTCGGCTGTCTGCTCCTTGCCGCTCTGAGGAGCAGTCATTTCAGATATCTAGCATCACATCACAGCGCATGCACATGACTCTAAAATCTTTCTCTCTTAGAAAGTTGCTATTTATGAAAATTGTTTTAACATGACTTTTCATCTTCTAACAATGTAATTAAAAGGAAAATTATCAGATGATCTGCTCGTGCTTCAAGGACGAGGGATCCCTGTTTTCCAGTGTAGTCTCATCAGCCTCGGCAAACTCTTTCTACTGAAACAGCAGGCAGGGAATCCACAGCACATTCTCTGAACGGCACGGTTTTGTGTTTCTCCAAAGGAGAGCAGAAACTAACCCCTTGATTTTAAAGAATCCTGGAATGTTCTTCCATGAATCGCTGCTAGAAGAGAAAGCATTTTAGCGGCAGGCTATTCCTCTCTCGAAGGCTGACAAATACAGGCAAACAGTCGAGCTGCTTTTGCTTTCTTGCGCAGCCTTCACAGTGTAGCCCCGGCTTTCACAGTAGGCTTCAGCTGCAAACATTACGTTGTTCGGGAGACAGCGCCTTCTCTTACCGGCTAGCTCTCTAAACTGAAGCCGGTCGGAAAGCTGCCTCTCGCCGCGGTTCTACAGACATCCCGGCGGTCTGCTGCTTGCCTCCCTGACGAACAGTCATTTCAGATTTTGGGAGGAATTAACACAGTTTGGGAGAAAAAAAACTGATTATGGGGAAAATGAAGCCAGTTTGTGGGGAAAAAGCCGTTTTTGAATATAATAAACCCAGTTATGGGGAAAGTGAACCAGTAATGGGGAAAAAACCGATTATGGGGAAAATGAACAGAGTTTGGGGGGGGTAAAACCCATTTTGTAGGGAAAGGAACACAGTTAAGGTGGAAAGAAACAGATTCTGTGGAAAATGAAATTGTAGGGAAATGAACCCAGTTTTGTTGGAATAAAACATATTTTGTGGAAAATGAGGGTTTTTTTCTCCCCCCGACTGGATTCATTTTCCCCCAAATCGGGTTTTTTTCCTCCCAAATTGGGTTCATTTTCCCCAAAATCCTTTTTTTCCCACAAAAACTGGGTGCATTTTCACACAAATCAGGTTTTCCCCTCCAAACTGATTACATTTTCCAAAAATCTTCTATTTCCACTCCACACTGGGTTTATTTTCCCCAAAATCATTTTTTTCCCCATTACTGGATTCATTTCCCCAAAATCGTTTTTTTTCCACCAAAACTGAGTTCATTTTCCCGAAATCGTTTCCCCCCCTCCCCCCCCAAAAAAAAAAACTGGCTGCATTTTCACACAAATGAGATTTTCCCCTCCAAACTGATTTCATTTTCCCCCAAATCCGGGTTTATTTCCCAATTACTGGGTTCATTTCCCCAAAATAATTTTTTCCCAAAGCACTCTTCATTTTCCCCAAAATCGATTTTTTTCCACCAAAACAGAGACCATTTACCTACAAGTTGGGTTTTCCCCCCAAACTGTGTTCATTTTCCCCCAAATTAGGGTTTTTTTACAAAATTTTACAAAATTACTGGGTTAATTTTCCCCAAAATCACTTCGCGCCCCCCCCCCCCCCAAACTGGATGCATTTTCATACAAATCAGGTTTTTCCCCCCCAAAGTGGGTTAATTTTCACCATAATCAGCTTCTTTCCTCCCAAACTCGGTTCATTTCCCTTCAAGTTGGTTTCCTCCGCCCAAAACTTTGTTCATTTTCCCCAAAATTCGAATTTTTTAGCCCAATTACTGGGTTCATTTTCCCAAAATATTTTTTTCCCCAAAACTGGGTTCATTTTCCTTAAAAATGGGTTTTTCTGCCAAAACTGGGTTCATTTTCCGCATAATCAGCATTTTTCCTCCGAAACTAGGTTCATTTTCCACAAAATCCTTATTTCCCCCCAAAACTGGGTTTATTTTCACACAAATCAGGTTTTCCCCTCAAAACAGTGTTCATTTTCCCCAAAATCTTCTATTTCTACTCCACACTTGGTTCATTTTCCCCAAAAACAGATTTTTCCCCCAAAACTGGGTCCATTTTCCCTAAATTCGGGTATTTTTCCACCAAAACTCTGTTCATTTCCCTAGAAGTTGGTTTTTCCCCGCCAAACTTTGTTCATTTTCCCCAAAATTCGGTTTTTTTACCCAATTACTGGGTTCGTTTTCTCCAAAATAATTGTTTTCCCCAAAACTGGGTTCATTTTCTGCATAATCAGTTTTTCCCTCTGAAACTGGGTTCATTTTCCACAAAATTCGGGAAATGAACTGAGTTTTGGTGGAAAAAAACTGACTTTGGGGAAAATGAACCCAGTTAGGGAGGAAAAAATCCGATTTTGGGGCAAATTACCCCAATTATGGGGGAAAAAAAAATAATTTTCGGGAAATGAACCCAGTAATTGGAAAACCCGGATTCTGGGGAAAATGAACACAGTTTGGGAGGAAAGAAGCTGATTATGGGGAAAATGAAACCAGTTTTGGGGGAAAAAAAACATTTTTGGTGAAAATGAACCCAGTTTTGAAGGAAAAAAAAAGATTTTGGGGAAATAAAGCCAGTAACTGGTTCAAAAATCCATATGTTGGGGAAAATGAACACAATTTGGTGGGGAAAACCCGATATGTAGGGAAATAAACCCATTTTTGGTGGAAAAAACATATTTTGAGGAAAATGAACCCAGTTTTTTTGGGGAAAAAATTATTTTGGGGAAAATGAACCCAGTTTGGGAGGAGAGAAGCTGATTATGGGGGAAATGAACCCAGTTTGGGGGGGGGGAAATATTTTGTGGAAATAAAGCCAGTAATTGGGTAAAAACCCCGGATTTTGGAGAAAAATGAACCCAGTCTGGTGGGGAAAACCCAATTTGTAGGGAAATAAACCCAGTTTTGTGGAAAAAAATATATTTTGGGGAAAATGAACGCAGTAATGGGGAAAAATCCTGATTTTGGGGAAAATGAACCAAGTGCGGAGTGGAAATAGAAGATTTTGAGGAAAATGAAATCAGTTTGGAGGGGACAACCTGATTTGTGTGAAAATGTACCCAGTTTTGGGGGTTAATAGGGATTTTCTGGAAAATGAACCTAGTTTTGGAGGGAAAAAAATGCTGATTATGTGGAAAATGAACCCAGTTTTGGGGGATAAAATCCATTTTTAAGGAAAATGAACCCACTTTGGGGGAAAAAAATTATTTTGGGGAAAATGAACCCAGTAATCGGGTAAAAAACCCGATTTTTTTGGAAAATGAACAGAGTTTGGGGGGGGGGGAACCAACTTGTAGGGAAATGAACCGAGTTTTGCTCGAAAAAAAACAACTTTGGGGAAAATCAACCCAGTTTGGGAGGGAAAAAAACGATTTTGGGGAAAATGAACCCAGTTTTGGGGGAAAAAACCCGATTTTGGGGAAATGAACCCAGTAATGGGGAAAAAACCTGATTTTGGGGAAAATGAACACTGTTTGTAGGGGAAAACTTGATTTGTGTGAAAATGTACCCAGTGTTTTGAAGAAAAAAAGGATTTGGGGGAAAATGAACCCAGTTTGGGAGGATAGAAGCTGATTATGGGGAAAATGAACCCAGTTTGGGGGGGGGGAAATATTTTGTGGAAATAAAGCCAGTAATTGGTTAAAAAACCCGGATTTTGGAGAAAAATGAACCCAGTCTGGTGTGGAAAACCCAATTTGTAGGGAAATAAACCCAGTTTTGTGGAAAAAATATATTTTGGGGAAAATGAACGCAGTAATGGGGAAAAATCGTGATTTTGGGGAAAATGAACCAAGTGCAGAGTGGAAATAGAAGATTTTGAGGAAAATGAAATCAGTTTGGAGGGGACAACCTGATTTGTGTGAAAATGTACCCAGTTTTGGGGGGGGGGAAAGGATTTTGTGGAAAATGAACCTAGTTTTGGAGGAAAAAATCTGATTATGCGGAAAATGAACCCCTTTTGGGGGGAAAAATGATTTTGGGGGAAATGAACGCAGTAATTGGGTAAAAAACTCTAATTTGGGGGAAAATGGAACCAGTTTGGTAGGGAAAACCAAATTTGTAGGGAAGTGAACCCATTTTTGGTGGAAAAAACCATATTTTGGGGAAAATGGACACAGTTTTGGGGGGGAAAATGATTTTGGGGAAAATGAACCCAGTAATGGGGAAAAAAATGATTTTGGGGAAAATGAACCCAGTGTGGAATGGAAATAGAAGATTTTGGGGAAAATGAAATCAGATAGGAGGGGAAAACCTGATTTTTGTGAAAATGAACTGAGTTTTGGGGGGAAATAAGGATTTTATGTAAAATGAACCTATTTTCGGAGGAAAAAAGCTGATTATGTGGAAAATGAACCCAGTTTTGCGGAAAAACCTGTTTTCAAGGAAAATGAACCCAGTTTTGGGGAAAAAAATTATTTTGGGGAAAATGAAGCCAGTGATCGGGTAAAAAACCCGGATTTTGGGGAAAATGAACACAGTTTGTTGGGGAAAACCTAATATGTAGGGAAATAAACCCAGTTTTGGTGGAAAAAACATATTTTGGGGAAAATGAACCCAGTTTTGGGGTAAAAAAAATGATTTTTGGAAAAATTAACCCACTTTGTGAGAAAAAACCCTGATTTTGGAGAAAATGAACCCAGTAATGGGGAAAAATCCTGATTTTGGGGAAAATGAACCAAGTGCGGAGTGGAAATAGAAGGTTTTGAGGAAAATGAAATCAGTTTGGACGGGACAACCTGATTTGTGTGAAAATGTACCCAGTTTTGGGGGTTAATAGGGATTTTGCGGAAAATGAACCTAGTTTCGGAGGAAAAATTCTGATTATACGGAAAATGAACACAGTTTTGGGGGAAAAAAACGTTTTTAAGGAAAATGAACCCAGTTTTTGGGGAAAAAAATATTTTGGGGAAAATGAACGCAGTAATTGGGTAAAAAAACCCGAATTTTGGGGAAAATCAGCAGAGTTGGGGGGGGGGGGGTGAAGACTTGTAGAGAAATGAACCGACTTTTGCTGTAAAAAAACCGACTTTGGGGAAAATCAACCCAGTTTGGGAGGAAAAAATCCGATTTTGGGGAAAATGAACACTGGAGGGGAAAAAAACCTGGTTTTGGGGAAAATGAACACTGGAGGGGAAAACTAGATTTGTGTGAAAATGCACCCAGTGTTTTGTGGAAAAAAAGGATTATGGGGAAAATTAACCCAGTTTGGAGGGGATAACCCGTTTTTGATTAAAATGAACCCAGTTTTGAGGGAAAAACAAATTTTTGGGGAAATAAAGCCAGTAATTGGGGCTTCTCCAAAACAACCAGGTTTTGGAGAAAATGAACACAATTTGGTGGGGAAAACCCAATATTTAGGGAAATAAACCCAGTTTTGGTGGAAAAAAAAACATATTTTGGGGAAAATGAACACAGTTTTGGGGGAAAAAATGATTTTGGGGAAAATGAACCCAGTAATGGAGAAAAAATCCTGATTTTGGGGAAAATGAACCCAGTGTGGAGTGGAAATTGAAGATTTTGGGGAAAATGAAATCAGTTTGGAGGGGAAAACCTGATTTGTGTGAAAATGTACCCAGTTTTTGGGGGAGAAAAAGGATTTTGGGTAAAATGAACCCAGTGTGGAGTGGAAATAGAAGATTTTGGAGAAAATGAACACTGTTTGGAGGGGAACACCTGATTTTGGAGAAAAAGCATCCAGTTTTGGGGGGAAATAAGGATTTTGTGGAAAATGAATATAGTTTCGGAGGATAAAAAATATTTATGCAGAAAATGAACCCAGTTTTGGGTAAAAAACCCGTTTTTAAGGAAAATGAACCCAATTTGGGGGAAAAAAAATTATTTTTGGGAAAATGAACCCAGTAATTGGGTAAAAACCCGAATTTTGGGGAAAATGAACCCCGTTTGGGAGGAAAAAAACCCGATTATGGGAAAAATGAACCCAGTTTTGGGGAAAAAATTATTTTGGGGAAAATGAAATCAGTTTTGGGAAAAAATTATTTTGGGGAAAATGAACCCAGTAATGGGGAAAAAAAATGATTTTGGGGAAAATGAACACAGTTTTGGGGGAAAAAATGATTTTGGGGAAAATGAACCCAGTAATGGAGAAAAAATCCTGATTTTGGGGAAAATGAACCCAGTGTGGAGTGGAAATAGAAGATTTTGGGGAAAATGAAATCAGTTTGGAGGGGAACACCTGATTTTGGAGAAAAAGCATCCAGTTTTGGGGGGAAATAAGGATTTTGTGGAAAATGAATATAGTTTTGGAGGATAAAAGCTATTTATGCAGAAAATGAACCCAGTTTTGGGTAAAAAACCCGTTTTTAAGGAAAATGAACCCAATTTTGGGGAAAAAAATTATGTTTGGGAAAATGAACCCAGTAATTGGGTAAAAAACCCGAATTTTGGGGAAAATGAACCCCGTTTGGGAGGAAAAAAACCCGATTATGGGAAAAATGAACCCAGTTTTGGGGAAAAAATTATTTTGAGGAAAATGAAATCAGTTTTGGGAAAAAAATTATTTTGGGGAAAATGAACCCAGTAATGGGGAAAAAAAATGATTTTGGGGAAAATGAACCCAGTTTTGGGGGAAAACCCCGGATTTGGGGAAAATGAACCCAGTTTTGGGGGAAAAAATGATTTTGGGGAAAATGAACCCAGTAATGGAGAAAAAATCCTGATTTTGGGGAAAATGAACCCAGTGTGGAGTGGAAATAGAAGATTTTGGGGAAAATGAAATCAGTTTGGAGGGGAACACCTGATTTTGGAGAAAAAGCATCCAGTTTTGGGGGGAAATAAGGATTTTGTGGAAAATGAATATAGTTTTGGAGGATAAAAGCTATTTATGCAGAAAATGAACCCAGTTTTGGGTAAAAAACCCGTTTTTAAGGAAAATGAACCCAATTTTGGGGAAAAAAATTATTTTTGGGAAAATGAACCCAGTAATTGGGTAAAAAACCCGAATTTTGGGGAAAATGAACCCCGTTTGGGAGGAAAAAAACCCGATTATGGGAAAAATGAACCCAGTTTTGGGGAAAAAAATATTTTGAGGAAAATGAAATCAGTTTTGGGAAAAAAATGATTTTGGGGAAAATGAACCCAGTAATGGGGAAAAAAAATGATTTTGGGGAAAATGAACCCAGTTTTGGGGGAAAACCCCGGATTTGGGGAAAATGAACCCAGTTTTGGGGGAAAAAATGATTTTGGGGAAAATGAACCCAGTAATGGAGAAAAAATCCTGATTTTGGGGAAAATGAACCCAGTGTGGAGTGGAAATAGAAGATTTTGGGGAAAATGAAATCAGTTTGGATGGGAACACCTGATTTTGGAGAAAAAGCATCCAGTTTTGGGGGGAAATAAGGATTTTGTGGAAAATGAATATAGTTTCGGAGGATAAAAACTATTTATGCAGAAAATGAACCCAGTTTTGGGTAAAAAACCCGTTTTTAAGGAAAATGAAGCCAATTTTGGGGAAAAAAATTTATTTTTGGAAAAATGAACCCAGTAATTGGGTAAAAAACCAGAATTTTGGGGAAAATGAACCCCGTTTGGGAGGAAAAAAACCCGATTATGGGAAAAATGAACCCAGTTTTGGGGAAAAAATTATTTTGAGGAAAATGAAATCAGTTTTGGGAAAAAAATTATTTTGGGGAAAATGAACCCAGTAATGGGGAAAAAAAACTGATTTTGGGGAAAATGAACCCAGTTTTGGGGGAAAACCCCGGATTTGGGGAAAATGAACCCAGTTTTGGGGGAAAAAATGATTTTGGGGAAAATGAACCCAGTAATGGAGAAAAAATCCTGATTTTGGGGAAAATGAACCCAGTGTGGAGTGGAAATTGAAGATTTTGGGGAAAATGAAATCAGTGTGGAGGGGAACACCTGATTATGGAGAAAAAGCATCCAGTTTTGGGGGGAAATAAGGATTTTGTGGAAAATGAATATAGTTTCGGAGGATAAAAGTTATTTATGCAGAAAATGAACCCAGTTTTGGCTAAAAAACCCGTTTTTAAGGAAAATGAACCCAATTTTGGGGAAAAAAATTATTTTTGGGAAAATGAACCCAGTAATTGGGTAAAAAAAACCGAATTTTGGGGAAAATGAACCCCGTTTGGGAGGAAAAAAAACCCGATTATGGGAAAAATGAACCCAGATTTGGGGAAAAAATTATTTTGGGGAAAATGAAATCAGTTTTGGGAAAAAAATTATTTTGGGGAAAATGAACCCAGTAATGGGGAAAAAAAAACCTGATTTTGGGGAAAATGAACCCAGTGTTTCAGAGGAAATAGAAGATTTTGGGGAAAAAAAATCAAAAATTCACCAAAAATTACACCAAAAATTTCACCAAAATCATTATTTCCCTCCCAAAACTGGATTCATTTCCCCCAAAATCAGATTTTTTCTTCCCAAACCGGGTTCATTTTCCCCAAAATCCTATTTTTCCCCCAAAACTGGGTGCATATTCACACAAATAGGGTTTTCCCCTCCTAAAACGGTTCATTTTCCACAAAAGCTTCTATTTCCACTCCACACTGGGTTCATTTTCCCCATAATCAGGGTTTATTCCCAATTACTGTGTTCACTTTCTCAAAAATCCTTTTACCCCCCCCCCCTCAAAAATGGGTTCATTTCTCTCAAAAAATAACCCCTTGATTTTAAAGAATCCTGGAATTTCCTTCCATGAATAGCTGCCAGAAGAGAAAGCTTTTTACCGGCAGGGTATTCCTCTCTCGAAGGCTTACAAATACAGGCAAAGAGAGGATCTGCTCCTGCTTTCTTGAGCAGCCTTCACAGTGTTTCCCCGGCTTTCACACCACATTCCGGCTGCAAACATTACGTTGGTCCGGAGACAGCGCCTTCTCTTGCCGGCTGGCTCTCTAAACTGAAACCGCTCAGAAAGCTGTCTCTGGCCGCGGTTTCACAGACATCTCGGCTGTCTGCTCCTTGCCGCTCTGAGGAGCAGTCATTTCAGATATCTAGCATCACATCACAGCGCATGCACATGAGTCTAAAACCTTTCTCTCTTAGAAAGTTGCTATTTATGAAAATTGTTTAAGCATGACTTTTCATCTTCTAACAATGTAATTAAAGGGAATATTATCAGATGATCTGCTCGTGCTTCAAGGACGAGGGATCCCTGTTTTCCAGTGTAGTCTCATCAGTCTCTGCAAACTCTTTCTACTGAAACAGCAGGCAGGGAATCCACAGCACATTCTCTGAACGGCACGGTTTTGTGTTTCTCCAAAGGAGAGCAGAAACTAACCCCTTGATTTTAAAGAATCCTGGAATGTTCTTCCATGAATCGCTGCTAGAAGAGAAAGCATTTTAGCGGCAGGCTATTCCTCTCTCGAAGGCTGACAAATACAGGCAAAGAGTCGAGCTGCTTTTGCTTTCTTGCGCAGCCTTCACAGTGTAGCCCCGGCTTTCACAGTAGGCTTCAGCTGCAAACATTACGTTGTTCGGGAGACAGTGCCTTCTCTTACCGGCTAGCTCTCTAAACTGAAGCCGGTCGGAAAGCTGCCTCTCGCCGCGGTTCTACAGACATCCCGGCGGTCTGCTGCTTGCCTCCCTGACGAACAGTCTTTTCCGATTTCTAGCAGCATATTAAAGCGCGTCCACAGCAGTCTAAAATCTTGCCTCCTACCCACCCCCGAATTTTCTATTTTGGAAATGTTTTAGCATGACATCTAATCTCCTAACAATGTATTTAAAAGACAAATAATCAGATGATCTGTTCGTGTTCAAGGACGAGAGATGCCTTTTTTCCTGTCCATTCCCCTCAGCCTCTGCAAACTGTTTCTGCTGAAACTTGTTACAACAGCCGGCAGCGAATTCACACACATTCTCTGAACTGCACGGTTTTGTTTTTCCTCCAAGGGAGTGCAGAAACTAACCCTTTGAATTTAAAGAATCCTGGAATTTCCTTCCATGAATAGCTGCCAGAAGAGAAAGCTTTTTACCGGCAGGGTATTCCTCTCTCGAAGGCTTACAAATACAGGCAAAGTGAGGATCTGCTCCTGCTTTCTTGAGCAGCCTTCACAGTGTTTCCCCGGCTTTCACACCACATTCCGGCTGCAAACATTACGTTGGTCCGGAGACAGCGCCTTCTCTTGCCGGCTGGCTCTCTAAACTGAAACCGCTCAGAAAGCTGTCTCTGGCCGCGGTTTCACAGACATTTCGGCTGTCTGCTCCTTGCCGCTCTGAGGAGCAGTCATTTCAGATATCTAGCATCACATCACAGCGCATGCACATGACTCTAAAATCTTTCTCTCTTAGAAAGTTGCTATTTATGAAAATTGTTTTAACATGACTTTTCATCTTCTAACAATGTAATTAAAAGGAAAATTATCAGATGATCTGCTCGTGCTTCAAGGACGAGGGATCCCTGTTTTCCAGTGTAGTCTCATCAGCCTCGGCAAACTCTTTCTACTGAAACAGCAGGCAGGGAATCCACAGCACATTCTTTGAACGGCACGGTTTTGTGTTTCTCCAAAGGAGAGCAGAAACTAACCCCTTGATTTTAAAGAATCCTGGAATGTTCTTCCATGAATCGCTGCTAGAAGAGAAAGCATTTTAGCGGCAGGCTATTCCTCTCTCGAAGGCTGACAAATACAGGCAAAGAGTCGAGCTGCTTTTGCTTTCTTGCGCAGCCTTCACAGTGTAGCCCCGGCTTTCACAGTAGGCTTCAGCTGCAAACATTACGTTGTTCGGGAGACAGCGCCTTCTCTTACCGGCTAGCTCTCTAAACTGAAGCCGGTCGGAAAGCTGCCTCTCGCCGCGGTTCTACAGACATCCCGGCGGTCTGCTGCTTGCCTCCCTGACGAACAGTCATTTCAGATTTTGGGAGGAATTAACACAGTTTGGGAGAAAAAAAACTGATTATGGGGAAAATGAAGCCAGTTTGTGGGGAAAAAGCCGTTTTTGAATATAATAAACCCAGTTATGGGGAAAGTGAACCAGTAATGGGGAAAAAACTGATTATGGGGAAAATGAACAGAGTTTGGGGGGGGTAAAACCCATTTTGTAGGGAAAGGAACACAGTTAAGGTGGAAAGAAACAGATTCTGTGGAAAATGAAATTGTAGGGAAATGAACCCAGTTTTGTTGGAATAAAACATATTTTGTGGAAAATGAGGGTTTTTTTCTCCCCCCGACTGGATTCATTTTCCCCCAAATCGGGTTTTTTTCCTCCCAAATTGGGTTCATTTTCCCCAAAATCCTTTTTTTCCCACAAAAACTGGGTGCATTTTCACACAAATCAGGTTTTCCCCTCCAAACTGATTACATTTTCCAAAAATCTTCTATTTCCACTCCACACTGGGTTTATTTTCCCCAAAATCATTTTTTTCCCCATTACTGGATTCATTTCCCCAAAATCGTTTTTTTTCCACCAAAACTGAGTTCATTTTCCCGAAATCGTTTCCCCCCCTCCCCCCCCAAAAAAAAAACTGGCTGCATTTTCACACAAATGAGATTTTCCCCTCCAAACTGATTTCATTTTCCCCCAAATCCGGGTTTATTTCCCAATTACTGGGTTCATTTCCCCAAAATAATTTTTTCCCAAAGCACTCTTCATTTTCCCCAAAATCGATTTTTTTTCCACCAAAACAGAGACCATTTACCTACAAGTTGGGTTTTCCCCCCAAACTGTGTTCATTTTCCCCCAAATTAGGGTTTTTTACAAAATTTTACAAAATTACTGGGTTAATTTTCCCCAAAATCACTTCGCGCCCCCCCCCCCCCAAACTGGATGCATTTTCATACAAATCAGGTTTTTCCCCCCCAAAGTGGGTTAATTTTCACCATAATCAGCTTCTTTCCTCCCAAACTCGGTTCATTTCCCTTCAAGTTGGTTTCCTCCGCCCAAAACTTTGTTCATTTTCCCCAAAATTCGAATTTTTTAACCCAATTACTGGGTTCATTTTCCCAAAATATTTTTTTCCCCAAAACTGGGTTCATTTTCCTTAAAAACGGGTTTTTCTGCCAAAACTGGGTTCATTTTCCGCATAATCAGCATTTTTCCTCCGAAACTAGGTTCATTTTCCACAAAATCCTTATTTCCCCCCAAAACTGGGTTTATTTTCACACAAATCAGGTTTTCCCCTCAAAACAGTGTTCATTTTCCCCAAAATCTTCTATTTCTACTCCACACTTGGTTCATTTTCCCCAAAAACAGATTTTTCCCCCAAAACTGGGTCCATTTTCCCTAAATTCGGGTATTTTTCCACCAAAACTCTGTTCATTTCCCTAGAAGTTGTTTTTTCCCCGCCAAACTTTGTTCATTTTCCCCAAAATTCGGTTTTTTTACCCAATTACTGGTTCGTTTTCTCCAAAATAATTGTTTTCCCCAAAACTGGGTTCATTTTCTGCATAATCAGTTTTTCCCTCTGAAACTGGGTTCATTTTCCACAAAATTCGGGAAATGAACTGAGTTTTGGTGGAAAAAAACTGACTTTGGGGAAAATGAACCCAGTTAGGGAGGAAAAAATCCGATTTTGGGGCAAATTACCCCAATTATGGGGGAAAAAAAAATAATTTTCGGGAAATGAACCCAGTAATTGGAAAACCCGGATTCTGGGGAAAATGAACACAGTTTGGGAGGAAAGAAGCTGATTATGGGGAAAATGAAACCAGTTTTGGGGGAAAAAAAACATTTTTGGTGAAAATGAACCCAGTTTTGAAGGAAAAAAAAAGATTTTGGGGAAATAAAGCCAGTAACTGGTTCAAAAATCCATATGTTGGGGAAAATGAACACAATTTGGTGGGGAAAACCCGATATGTAGGGAAATAAACCCATTTTTGGTGGAAAAAACATATTTTGAGGAAAATGAACCCAGTTTTTTTGGGGAAAAAATTATTTTGGGGAAAATGAACCCAGTTTGGGAGGAGAGAAGCTGATTATGGGGGAAATGAACCCAGTTTGGGGGGGGGGAAATATTTTGTGGAAATAAAGCCAGTAATTGGGTAAAAACCCCGGATTTTGGAGAAAAATGAACCCAGTCTGGTGGGGAAAACCCAATTTGTAGGGAAATAAACCCAGTTTTGTGGAAAAAAATATATTTTGGTGATTTTGGGGAAAATGAACCAAGTGCGAGTGGAAATAGAAGATTTTGAGGAAAATGAAATCAGTTTGGAGGGGACAACCTGATTTGTGTGAAAATGTACCCAGTTTTGGGGGTTAATAGGGATTTTCTGGAAAATGAACCTAGTTTTGGAGGGAAAAAAATGCTGATTATGTGGAAAATGAACCCAGTTTTGGGGGATAAAATCCATTTTTAAGGAAAATGAACCCAGTTTGGGGGAAAAAAATTATTTTGGGGAAAATGAACCCAGTAATCGGGAGTAAAAAACCCGATTTTTTTGGAAAATGAACAGAGTTTGGGGGTGGGGGGAACAACTTGTAGGGAAATGAACCGAGTTTTGCTCGAAAAAAAAAACTTTGGGGAAAATCAACCCAGTTTGGGAGGGAAAAAAACGATTTTGGGGAAAATGAACCCAGTTTTGGGGGGGAAAAAACCCGATTTTGGGGAAATGAACCCAGTAATGGGAGAAAAAACCTGATTTTGGGGAAAATGAACACTGTTTGTAGGGGAAAACTTGATTTGTGTGAAAATGTACCCAGTGTTTTGAAGAAAAAAAGGATTTGGGGGAAAATGAACCCAGTTTGGGAGGATAGAAGCTGATTATGGGGAAAATGAACCCAGTTTGGGGGGGGGGAAATATTTTGTGGAAATAAAGCCAGTAATTGGTTAAAAAACCCGGATTTTGGAGAAAAATGAACCCAGTCTGGTGTGGAAAACCCAATTTGTAGGGAAATAAACCCAGTTTTGTGGAAAAAATATATTTTGGGGAAAATGAACGCAGTAATGGGGAAAAAATCGTGATTTTGGGGAAAATGAACCAAGTGCAGAGTGGAAATAGAAGATTTTGAGGAAAATGAAATCAGTTTGGAGGGGACAACCTGATTTGTGTGAAAATGTACCCAGTTTTGGGGGGGGGGAAAGGATTTTGTGGAAAATGTAACCTAGTTTTGGAGGAAAAAATCTGATTATGCGGAAAATGAACCCCTTTTGGGGGGAAAAATGATTTTGGGGGAAATGAACGCAGTAATTGGGTAAAAAAACTCTAATTTGGGGGAAAATGGAACCAGTTTGGTAGGGAAAACCAAATTTGTAGGGAAGTGAACCCATATTTGGTGGAAAAATCATATTTTGGGGAAAATGGACACAGTTTTGGGGGGAAAAAATGATTTTGGGGAAAATGAACCCAGTAATGGGGAAAAAAATGATTTGGGGAAAATGAACCGCAGGTGTGGAATGGAAATAGAAGATTTTTGGGGAAAATGAAATCAGATAGGAGGGGAAAACCTGATTTTTGTGAAAATGAACTGAGTTTTGGGGGGGAAATAAGGATTTTAATGTAAAATGAACCTATTTTCGGAGGAAAAAAGCTGATTATGTGGAAAATGAACCCAGTTTTGCGGAAAAACCTGTTTTCAAGGAAAATGAACCCAGTTTTGGGGAAAAAAAATTATTTTGGGGAAAATGAACCCAGTGATCGGGTAAAAAACCCGGATTTTGGGGAAAATGAACACAGTTTGTTGGGGAAAACCTAATATGTAGGGGAAATAAACCCAGTTTTGGTGGAAAAAAACATATTTTGGGGAAAATGAACCAGTTTTGGGGGTAAAAAAATGATTTTTGGAAAAATTAACCCACTTTGTGAGGAAAAACCCCTGATTTTGGAGAAAATGAACCCTGTAATGGGGAAAAATCCTGATTTTGGGGAAAATGAACCAAGTGCGGAGTGGAAATAGAAGGTTTTGAGGAAAATGAAATCAGTTTGGACGGGGACAACCTGATTTGTGTGAAAATGTACCCAGTTTTGGAGGTTAATAGGGATTTTGCGGAAAATGAACCTAGTTTCGGAGGAAAAATTCTGATTATACGGAAAATGAACACAGTTTTGGGGGAAAAAAAACGTTTTTAAGGAAAATGAACCCAGTTTTTGGGGAAAAAATTATTTTGGGGGAAAATGAACCCAGTAATTGGGTAAAAAAAACCCGAATTTTGGGGAAAATCAGCAGAGTTGGGGGGGGGGGGGGGAAGACTTGTAGAGAAATGAACCGACTTTTGCTGTAAAAAAACCGACTTTGGGGGAAAATCAACCCAGTTTGGGAGGAAAAAATCCGATTTTGGGGAAAATGAACACTGGAGGGGAAAAAAAACTGGTTTTGGGGAAAATGAACACTGGAGGGGAAAACTAGATTTGTGTGAAAATGCACCCAGTGTTTTGTGGAAAAAAAAGGATTTTGGGGAAAATGAACCCAGTTTAGGAAGAAAGAAGCTGATTATGGGGAAAATTAACCCAGTTTTGGAGGGGATAACCCGTTTTTGATTAAAATGAACCCAGTTTTGAGGGAAAAAAAAATTTTTTGGGAAATAAAGCCAGTAATTGGGGCTTCTCCAAAACAACCAGGTTTTGGAGAAAATGAACACAATTTGGTGGGGAAAACCCAATATTTAGGGAAATAAACCCAGTTTTGGTGGAAAAAAAACATATTTTGGGGGAAAATGAACACAGTTTTGGGGGAAAAAAATGATTTTGGGGAAAATGAACCCAGTAATGGAGAAAAAATCCTGATTTTGGGGAAAATGAACCCAGTGTGGAGTGGAAATTGAAGATTTTGGGGAAAATGAAATCAGTTTGGAGGGGAAAACCTGATTTGTGTGAAAATGTACCCAGTTTTTGGGGGAGAAAAAGGATTTTGGGTAAAATGAACCCAGTGTGGAGTGGAAATAGAAGATTTTGGAGAAAATGAACACTGTTTGGAGGGGAACACCTGATTTTGGAGAAAAAGCATCCAGTTTTGGGGGGAAATAAGGATTTTGTGGAAAATGAATATAGTTTCAGAGGATAAAAAACTATTTATGCAGAAAATGAACCCAGTTTTGGGTAAAAAACCCGTTTTTAAGGAAAATTAACCCAATTTTGGGGGAAAAAATTTATTTTTGGGAAAATGAACCCAGTAATTGGGTAAAAAACCCGAATTTTGGGGAAAATTAACCCCGTTTGGGAGGAAAAAAACCCGATTATGGGAAAAATGAACCCAGTTTTGGGGAAAAAATTATTTTGAGGAAAATGAAATCAGTTTTGGGAAAAAAATTATTTTGGGGAAAATGAACCCAGTAATGGAGAAAAAAAATGATTTTGGGGGAAAATGAACCCAGTGTGGAGTGGAAATTGAAGATTTTGGGGAAAATGAAATCAGTTTGGAGGGGAAAACCTGATTTGTGTGAAAATGTACCCAGTTTTTGGGGGAGAAAAAGGATTTTGGGTAAAATGAACCCAGTGTGGAGTGGAAATAGAAGATTTTGGAGAAAATGAACACTGTTTGGAGGAGAACACCTGATTTTGGAGAAAAAGCATCCAGTTTTGGGGGGGAAATAAGGATTTTGTGGAAAATGAATATAGTTTCAGAGGATAAAAACTATTTATGCAGAAAATGAACCCAGTTTTGGGTAAAAAATCCGTTTTTAAGGAAAATTAACCCAATTTTGGGGAAAAAATTTATTTTTGGGAAAATGAACCCAGTAATTGGGTAAAAAACCCGAATTTTGGGGAAAATGAACCCCGTTTGGGAGGAAAAAAACCCGATTATGGGAAAAATGAACCCAGTTTTGGGGAAAAAAAATTATTTTGAGGAAAATGAAATCAGTTTTGGGAAAAAAATGATTTTGGGGAAAATGAACCCAGTAATGGGAAAAAAAATGATTTTGGGGGAAAATGAACCCAGTTTTGGGGGAAAACCCCGGATTTGGGGAAAATGAACCCAGTTTTGGGGGGAAAAAATGATTTTGGGGAAAATGAACCAGTAATGGAGAAAAAATCCTGATTTTGGGGAAAATGAACCCAGTGAGTGTGGAGTGGAAATAGAAGATTTTGGGGAAAATGAAATCAGTTTGGATGGGAACACCTGATTTTGGAGAAAAAGCATCCAGTTTTGGGGGGAAATAAGGATTTTGTGGAAAATGAATATAGTTTCGGAGGATAAAAACTATTTATGCAGAAAATGAACCCAGTTTTGGGTAAAAAACACGTTTTTAAGGAAAATGAAGCCAATTTTGGGGAAAAAAATTTATTTTTGGAAAAATGAACCCAGTAATTGGGTAAAAAACCAGAATTTTGGGGAAAATGAACCCCGTTTGGGAGGAAAAAAACCCGATTATGGGAAAAATGAACCCAGTTTTGGGGAAAAAATTATTTTGAGGAAAATGAAATCAGTTTTGGGAAAAAAAATATTTTGGGGAAAATGAACCCAGTAATGGGGAAAAAAAACTGATTTTGGGGAAAATGAACCCAGTTTTGGGGGAAAACCCCGGATTTGGGGAAAATGAACCCAGTTTTGGGGGAAAAAATGATTTTGGGGAAAATGAACCCAGTAATGGAGAAAAAATCCTGATTTTGGGGAAAATGAACCCAGTGTGGAGTGGAAATAGAAGATTTTGGGGAAAATGAAATCAGTGTGGAGGGGAACACCTGATTATGGAGAAAAAGCATCCAGTTTTGGGGGGAAATAAGGATTTTGTGGAAAATGAATATAGTTTCGGAGGATAAAAGTTATTTATGCAGAAAATGAACCCAGTTTTGGGTAAAAAACCCGTTTTTAAGGAAAATGAACCCAATTTTGGGGAAAAAAATTATTTTTGGGAAAATGAACCCAGTAATTGGGTAAAAAAACCGAATTTTGGGGAAAATGAACCCCGTTTGGGAGGAAAAAAACCCGATTATGGGAAAAATGAACCCAGATTTGGGGAAAAAATTATTTTGGGGAAAATGAAATCAGTTTTGGGAAAAAAATTATTTTGGGGAAAATGAACCCAGTAATGGGGAAAAAAACCCTGATTTTGGGGAAAATGAACCCAGTGTTTCAGAGGAAATAGAAGATTTTGGGGAAAAAAAATCAAAAATTCACCAAAAATTACACCAAAAATTTCACCAAAATCATTATTTCCCTCCCAAAACTGGATTCATTTCCCCCAAAATCAGATTTTTTCCTCCCAAACCGGGTTCATTTTCCCCAAAATCCTATTTTTCCCCCAAAACTGGGTGCATATTCACACAAATCGGGTTTTCCCCTCCTAAAACGGTTCATTTTCCACAAAAGCTTCTATTTCCACTCCACACTGGGTTCATTTTCCCCATAATCAGGGTTTATTCCCAATTACTGTGTTCACTTTCTCAAAAATCCTTTTACCCCCCCCCCCCTCAAAAATGGGTTCATTTCTCTCAAAAAATAACCCCTTGATTTTAAAGAATCCTGGAATTTCCTTCCATGAATAGCTGCCAGAAGAGAAAGCTTTTTACCGGCAGGGTATTCCTCTCTCGAAGGCTTACAAATACAGGCAAAGAGAGGATCTGCTCCTGCTTTCTTGAGCAGCCTTCACAGTGTTTCCCCGGCTTTCACACCACATTCCGGCTGCAAACATTACGTTGGTCTGGAGACAGCGCCTTCTCTTGCCGGCTGGCTCTCTAAACTGAAACCGCTCAGAAAGCTGTCTCTGGCCGCGGTTTCACAGACATTTCGGCTGTCTGCTCCTTGCCGCTCTGAGGAGCAGTCATTTCAGATATCTAGCATCACATCACAGCGCATGCACATGACTCTAAAATCTTTCTCTCTTAGAAAGTTGCTATTTATGAAAATTGTTTTAACATGACTTTTCATCTTCTAACAATGTAATTAAAAGGAAAATTATCAGATGATCTGCTCGTGCTTCAAGGACGAGGGATCCCTGTTTTCCAGTGTAGTCTCATCAGCCTCGGCAAACTCTTTCTACTGAAACAGCAGGCAGGGAATCCACAGCACATTCTCTGAACGGCACGGTTTTGTGTTTCTCCAAAGGAGAGCAGAAACTAACCCCTTGATTTTAAAGAATCCTGGAATGTTCTTCCATGAATCGCTGCTAGAAGAGAAAGCATTTTAGCGGCAGGCTATTCCTCTCTCGAAGGCTGACAAATAGAGGCAAACAGTCGAGCTGCTTTTGCTTTCTTGCGCAGCCTTCACAGTGTAGCCCCGGCTTTCACAGTAGGCTTCAGCTGCAAACATTACGTTGTTCGGGAGACAGCGCCTTCTCTTACCGGCTAGCTCTCTAAACTGATGCCGGTCGGAAAGCTGCCTCTCGCCGCGGTTCTACAGACATCCGGCGGTCTGCTGCTTGCCTCCCTGACGAACAGTCTTTTCCGATTTCTAGCAGCATATTAAAGCGCGTCCACAGCAGTCTAAAATCTTGCCTCCTACCCACCCCCGAATTTTCTATTTTGGAAATGTTTTAGCATGACATCTAATCTCCTAACAATGTATTTAAAAGACAAATAATCAGATGATCTGTTCGTGTTCAAGGACGAGAGATCCCTTTTTTCCTGTCCATTCCCTTCAGCCTCTGCAAACTGTTTCTGCTGAAACTTGTTACAACAGCCGGCAGCGAATTCACACACATTCTCTGAACTGCACGGTTTTGTTTTTCCTCCAAGGGAGTGCAGAAACTAACCCTTTAAATTTAAAGAATCCTGGAATTTCCTTCCATGAATAGCTGCCAGAAGAGAAAGCTTTTTACCGGCAGGGTATTCCTCTCTCGAAGGCTTACAAATACAGGCAAAGTGAGGATCTGCTCCTGCTTTCTTGAGCAGCCTTCACAGTGTTTCCCCGGCTTTCACACCACATTCCGGCTGCAAACATTACGTTGGTCCGGAGACAGCGCCTTCTCTTGCCGGCTGGCTCTCTAAACTAAAACCGCTCAGAAAGCTGTCTCTGGCCGCGGTTCCACAGACATCTCGGCTGTCTGCTCCTTGCCGCTCTGAGGAGCAGTCATTTCAGATATCTAGCATCACATCACAGCGCATGCACATGAGTCTAAAATCTTTCTCTCTTAGAAAGTTGCTATTTATGAAAATTGTTTTAACATGACTTTTCATCTTCTAACAATGTAATTAAAGGGAAAATTATCAGATGATCTGCTCGTGCTTCAAGGACGAGGGATCCCTGTTTTCCAGTGTAGTCTCATCAGCCTCTGCAAACTCTTTCTACTGAAACAGCAGGCAGGGAATCCACAGCACATTCTCTGAACGGCACGGTTTTGTGTTTCTCCAAAGGAGAGCAGAAACTAACCCCTTGATTTTAAAGAATCCTGGAATGTTCTTCCATGAATCGCTGCTAGAAGAGAAAGCATTTTAGCGGCAGGCTATTCCTCTCTCGAAGGCTGACAAATACAGGCAAAGAGTCGAGCTGCTTTTGCTTTCTTGCGCAGCCTTCACAGTGTAGCCCCGGCTTTCACAGTAGGCTTCAGCTGCAAACATTACGTTGTTCGGGAGACAGTGCCTTCTCTTACCGGCTAGCTCTCTAAACTGAAGCCGGTCGGAAAGCTGCCTCTGCCCGCGGTTCTACAGACATCCCGGCGGTCTGCTGCTTGCCTCCCTGACGAACAGTCATTTCAGATTTTGGGAGGAATTAACACAGTTTGGGAGAAAAAAAACTGATTATGGGGAAAATGAAGCCAGTTTGTGGGGAAAAAGCCGTTTTTGAATATAATAAACCCAGTTATGGGGAAAGTGAACCAGTAATGGGGAAAAAACCGATTATGGGGAAAATGAACAGAGTTTGGGGGGGGTAAAACCCATTTTGTAGGGAAAGGAACACAGTTAAGGTGGAAAGAAACAGATTCTGTGGAAAATGAAATTGTAGGGAAATGAACCCAGTTTTGTTGGAATAAAACATATTTTGTGGAAAATGAGGGTTTTTTTCTCCCCCCGACTGGATTCATTTTCCCCCAAATCGGGTTTTTTTCCTCCCAAATTGGGTTCATTTTCCCCAAAATCCTTTTTTTCCCACAAAAACTGGGTGCATTTTCACACAAATCAGGTTTTCCCCTCCAAACTGATTACATTTTCCAAAAATCTTCTATTTCCACTCCACACTGGGTTTATTTTCCCCAAAATCATTTTTTTCCCCATTACTGGATTCATTTCCCCAAAATCGTTTTTTTTTCCACCAAAACTGAGTTCATTTTCCCGAAATCGTTTCCCCCCTCCCCCCCCAAAAAAAAAACTGGCTGCATTTTCACACAAATGAGATTTTCCCCTCCAAACTGATTTCATTTTCCCCCAAATCCGGGTTTATTTCCCAATTACTGGGTTCATTTCCCCAAAATAATTTTTTCCCAAAGCACTCTTCATTTTCCCCAAAATCGATTTTTTTCCACCAAAACAGAGACCATTTACCTACAAGTTGGGTTTTCCCCCCAAACTGTGTTCATTTTCCCCCAAATTAGGGTTTTTTACAAAATTTTACAAAATTACTGGGTTAATTTTCCCCAAAATCACTTCGCGCCCCCCCCCCCCCCAAACTGGATGCATTTTCATACAAATCAGGTTTTTCCCCCCCAAAGTGGGTTAATTTTCACCATAATCAGCTTCTTTCCTCCCAAACTCGGTTCATTTCCCTTCAAGTTGGTTTCCTCCGCCCAAAACTTTGTTCATTTTCCCCAAAATTCGAATTTTTTAGCCCAATTACTGGGTTCATTTTCCCAAAATATTTTTTTCCCCAAAACTGGGTTCATTTTCCTTAAAAACGGGTTTTTCTGCCAAAACTGGGTTCATTTTCCGCATAATCAGCATTTTTCCTCCGAAACTAGGTTCATTTTCCACAAAATCCTTATTTCCCCCCAAAACTGGGTTTATTTTCACACAAATCAGGTTTTCCCCTCAAAACAGTGTTCATTTTCCCCAAAATCTTCTATTTCTACTCCACACTTGGTTCATTTTCCCCAAAAACAGATTTTTCCCCCAAAACTGGGTCCATTTTCCCTAAATTCGGGTATTTTTCCACCAAAACTCTGTTCATTTCCCTAGAAGTTGTTTTTTCCCCGCCAAACTTTGTTCATTTTCCCCAAAATTCGGTTTTTTTACCCAATTACTGGGTTCGTTTTCTCCAAAATAATTGTTTTCCCCAAAACTGGGTTCATTTTCTGCATAATCAGTTTTTCCCTCTGAAACTGGGTTCATTTTCCACAAAATTCGGGAAATGAACTGAGTTTTGGTGTTCATTTTACCCGACTTTTGTGGAAAATGAACCCAGTTAGGGAGGAAAAAATCCGATTTTGGGGCAAATTACCCCAATTATGGGGGAAAAAAAAATAATTTTCGGGAAATGAACCCAGTAATTGGAAAACCGGATTCTGGGGAAAATGAACACAGTTTGGGAGGAAAGAAGCTGATTATGGGGAAAATGAAACCAGTTTTGGGGAAAAAAAACATTTTTGGTGAAAATGAACCCAGTTTTGAAGGAAAAAAAAAGATTTTGGGGAAATAAAGCCAGTAACTGGTTCAAAAATCCATATGTTGGGGAAAATGACACAATTTGGTGGGGAAAACCCGATATGTAGGGAAATAAACCCATTTTTGGTGGAAAAAACATATTTTGAGGAAAATGAACCCAGTTTTTTTGGGGAAAAAATTATTTTGGGGAAAATGAACCCAGTTTGGGAGGAGAGAAGCTGATTATGGGGGAAATGAACCCAGTTTGGGGGGGGGGAAATATTTTATGGAAATAAAGCCAGTAATTGGGTAAAACCCCCGGATTTTGGAGAAAAATGAACCCAGTCTGGTGGGGAAAACCCAATTTGTAGGGAAATAAACCCAGTTTTGTGGAAAAAATATATTTTGGGGAAAATGAACGCAGTAATGGTGAAAAATCCTGATTTTGGGAAAATGAACCAGGTGCGGAGTGGAAATAGAGATTTTGAGGAAAATGAAATCAGTTTGGAGGGGACAACCTGATTTGTGTGAAAATGTACCCAGTTTTGGGGGTTAATAGGGATTTTCTGGAAAATGAACCTAGTTTTGGAGGGAAAAAAATGCTGATTATGCGGAAAATGAACCCAGTTTTGGGGAAAAAATCCATTTTTAGGAAAATGAACCCAGTTTGGGGGAAAAAAATTATTTTGGGGAAAATGAACCCAGTAATCGGGTAAAAAACCCGATTTTTTTGGAAAATGAACAGAGTTTGGGGGGGGGGGAACCAACTTGTAGGGAAATGAACCGAGTTTTGCTCGAAAAAAACCAACTTTGGGGAAAATCAACCCAGTTTGGGAGGGAAAAAAACGATTTTGGGGAAAATGAACCCAGTTTTGGGGGAAAAAACCCGATTTTGGGGAAATGAACCCAGTAATGGGGAAAAAACCTGATTTTGGGGAAAATGAACACTGTTTGTAGGGGAAAACTTGATTTGTGTGAAAATGTACCCAGTGTTTTGAAGAAAAAAAGGATTTGGGGGAAAATGAACCCAGTTTGGGAGGATAGAAGCTGATTATGGGGAAAATGAACCCAGTTTGGGGGGGGGGAAATATTTTGTGGAAATAAAGCCAGTAATTGGTTAAAAAACCCGGATTTTGGAGAAAAATGAACCCAGTCTGGTGTGGAAAACCCAATTTGTAGGGAAATAAACCCAGTTTTGTGGAAAAAATATATTTTGGGGAAAATGAACGCAGTAATGGGGAAAAATCGTGATTTTGGGGAAAATGAACCAAGTGCAGAGTGGAAATAGAAGATTTTGAGGAAAATGAAATCAGTTTGGAGGGGACAACCTGATTTGTGTGAAAATGTACCCAGTTTTGGGGGGGGGGAAAGGATTTTGTGGAAAATGAACCTAGTTTTGGAGGAAAAAATCTGATTATGCGGAAAATGAACCCCTTTTGGGGGGAAAAATGATTTTGGGGGAAATGAACGCAGTAATTGGGTAAAAAAACTCTAATTTGGGGGAAAATGGAACCAGTTTGGTAGGGAAAACCAAATTTGTAGGGAAGTGAACCCATATTTGGTGGAAAAATCATATTTTGGGGAAAATGGACACAGTTTTGGGGGGAAAAAATGATTTTGGGGAAAATGAACCCAGTAATGGGGAAAAAAATGATTTTGGGGAAAATGAACCCAGTGTGGAATGGAAATAGAAGATTTTGGGGAAAATGAAATCAGATAGGAGGGGAAAACCTGATTTTTGTGAAAATGAACTGAGTTTTGGGGGGAAATAAGGATTTTATGTAAAATGAACCTATTTTCGGAGGAAAAAAGCTGATTATGTGGAAAATGAACCCAGTTTTGCGGAAAAACCTGTTTTCAAGGAAAATGAACCCAGTTTTGGGGAAAAAATTATTTTGGGGAAAATGAACCCAGTGATCGGGTAAAAAACCTGGATTTTGGGGAAAATGAACACAGTTTGTTGGGGAAAACCTAATATGTAGGGAAATAAACCCAGTTTTGGTGGAAAAAACATATTTTGGGGAAAATGAACCCAGTTTTGGGGTAAAAAAATGATTTTTGGAAAAATTAACCCACTTTGTGAGAAAAACCCCTGATTTTGGAGAAAATGAACCCTGTAATGGGGAAAAATCCTGATTTTGGGGAAAATGAACCAAGTGCGGAGTGGAAATAGAAGGTTTTGAGGAAAATGAAATCAGTTTGGACGGGACAACCTGATTTGTGTGAAAATGTACCCAGTTTTGGAGGTTAATAGGGATTTTGCGGAAAATGAACCTAGTTTCGGAGGAAAAATTCTGATTATACGGAAAATGAACACAGTTTTGGGGGAAAAAAACGTTTTTAAGGAAAATGAACCCAGTTTTTGGGGAAAAAATTATTTTGGGGAAAATGAACCCAGTAATTGGGTAAAAAAACCCGAATTTTGGGGAAAATCAGCAGAGTTGGGGGGGGGGGGGAAGACTTGTAGAGAAATGAACCGACTTTTGCTGTAAAAAAACCGACTTTGGGGAAAATCAACCCAGTTTGGGAGGAAAAAATCCGATTTTGGGGAAAATGAACACTGGAGGGGAAAAAAAACTGGTTTTGGGGAAAATGAACACTGGAGGGGAAAACTAGATTTGTGTGAAAATGCACCCAGTGTTTTGTGGAAAAAAAAGGATTTTGGGGAAAATGAACCCATTTTAGGAAGAAAGAAGCTGATTATGGGGAAAATTAACCCAGTTTGGAGGGGATAACCCGTTTTTGATTAAAATGAACCCAGTTTTGAGGGAAAAAAAATTTTTTGGGAAATAAAGCCAGTAATTGGGGCTTCTCCAAAACAACCAGGTTTTGGAGAAAATGAACACAATTTGGTGGGGAAAACCCAATATTTAGGGAAATAAACCCAGTTTTGGTGGAAAAAAAACATATTTTGGGGAAAATGAACACAGTTTTGGGGGAAAAAATGATTTTGGGGAAAATGAACCCAGTAATGGAGAAAAAATCCTGATTTTGGGGAAAATGAACCCAGTGTGGAGTGGAAATTGAAGATTTTGGGGAAAATGAAATCAGTTTGGAGGGGAAAACCTGATTTGTGTGAAAATGTACCCAGTTTTTGGGGGAGAAAAAGGATTTTGGGTAAAATGAACCCAGTGTGGAGTGGAAATAGAAGATTTTGGAGAAAATGAACACTGTTTGGAGGGGAACACCTGATTTTGGAGAAAAAGCATCCAGTTTTGGGGGGAAATAAGGATTTTGTGGAAAATGAATATAGTTTCAGAGGATAAAAACTATTTATGCAGAAAATGAACCCAGTTTTGGGTAAAAAACCCGTTTTTAAGGAAAATTAACCCAATTTTGGGGAAAAAATTTATTTTTGGGAAAATGAACCCAGTAATTGGGTAAAAAACCCGAATTTTGGGGAAAATGAACCCCGTTTGGGAGGAAAAAAAACCGATTATGGGAAAAATGAACCCAGTTTTGGGGAAAAAATTATTTTGAGGAAAATGAAATCAGTTTTGGGAAAAAAATTATTTTGGGGAAAATGAACCCAGTAATGGAGAAAAAAAATGATTTTGGGGAAAATGAACCCAGTGTGGAGTGGAAATTGAAGATTTTGGGGAAAATGAAATCAGTTTGGAGGGGAAAACCTGATTTGTGTGAAAATGTACCCAGTTTTTGGGGGAGAAAAAGGATTTTGGGTAAAATGAACCCAGTGTGGAGTGGAAATAGAAGATTTTGGAGAAAATGAACACTGTTTGGAGGAGAACACCTGATTTTGGAGAAAAAGCATCCAGTTTTGGGGGGAAATAAGGATTTTGTGGAAAATGAATATAGTTTCAGAGGATAAAAACTATTTATGCAAAAAATGAACCCAGTTTTGGGTAAAAAATCCGTTTTTAAGGAAAATTAACCCAATTTTGGGGAAAAAAATTATTTTTGGGAAAATGAACCCAGTAATTGGGTAAAAAACCCGAATTTTGGGGAAAATGAACCCCGTTTGGGAGGAAAAAAACCCGATTATGGGAAAAATGAACCCAGTTTTGGGGAAAAAAATTATTTTGAGGAAAATGAAATCAGTTTTGGGAAAAAAATGATTTTGGGGAAAATGAACCCAGTAATGGGGAAAAAAAATGATTTTGGGGAAAATGAACCCAGTTTTGGGGGAAAACCCCGGATTTGGGGAAAATGAACCCAGTTTTGGGGGAAAAAATGATTTTGGGGAAAATGAACCCAGTAATGGAGAAAAAATCCTGATTTTGGGGAAAATGAACCCAGTGTGGAGTGGAAATAGAAGATTTTGGGGAAAATGAAATCAGTTTGGATGGGAACACCTGATTTTGGAGAAAAAGCATCCAGTTTTGGGGGGAAATAAGGATTTTGTGGAAAATGAATATAGTTTCGGAGGATAAAAACTATTTATGCAGAAAATGAACCCAGTTTTGGGTAAAAAACCCGTTTTTAAGGAAAATGAAGCCAATTTTGGGGAAAAAAATTTATTTTTGGAAAAATGAACCCAGTAATTGGGTAAAAAACCAGAATTTTGGGGAAAATGAACCCCGTTTGGGAGGAAAAAAACCCGATTATGGGAAAAATGAACCCAGTTTTGGGGAAAAAATTATTTTGAGGAAAATGAAATCAGTTTTGGGAAAAAAAATATTTTGGGGAAAATGAACCCAGTAATGGGGAAAAAAAACTGATTTTGGGGAAAATGAACCCAGTTTTGGGGGAAAACCCCGGATTTGGGGAAAATGAACCCAGTTTTGGGGGAAAAAATGATTTTGGGGAAAATGAACCCAGTAATGGAGAAAAAATCCTGATTTTGGGGAAAATGAACCCAGTGTGGAGTGGAAATAGAAGATTTTGGGGAAAATGAAATCAGTGTGGAGGGGAACACCTGATTATGGAGAAAAAGCATCCAGTTTTGGGGGGAAATAAGGATTTTGTGGAAAATGAATATAGTTTCGGAGGATAAAAGTTATTTATGCAGAAAATGAACCCAGTTTTGGGTAAAAAACCCGTTTTTAAGGAAAATGAACCCAATTTTGGGGAAAAAAATTATTTTTGGGAAAATGAACCCAGTAATTGGGTAAAAAAACCGAATTTTGGGGAAAATGAACCCCGTTTGGGAGGAAAAAAAACCCGATTATGGGAAAAATGAACCCAGATTTGGGGAAAAAATTATTTTGGGGAAAATGAAATCAGTTTTGGGAAAAAAATTATTTTGGGGAAAATGAACCCAGTAATGGGGAAAAAAAAAACTGATTTTGGGGAAAATGAACCCAGTGTTTCAGAGGAAATAGAAGATTTTGGGGAAAAAAAATCAAAAATTCACCAAAAATTACACCAAAAATTTCACCAAAATCATTATTTCCCTCCCAAAACTGGATTCATTTCCCCCAAAATCAGATTTTTTCTTCCCAAACCGGGTTCATTTTCCCCAAAATCCTATTTTTCCCCCAAAACTGGGTGCATATTCACACAAATCGGGTTTTCCCCTCCTAAAACGGTTCATTTTACACAAAAGCTTCTATTTCCACTCCACACTGGGTTCATTTTCCCCATAATCAGGGTTTATTCCCAATTACTGTGTTCACTTTCTCAAAAATCCTTTTACCCCCCCCCCCTCAAAAATGGGTTCATTTCTCTCAAAAAATAACCCCTTGATTTTAAAGAATCCTGGAATTTCCTTCCATGAATAGCTGCCAGAAGAGAAAGCTTTTTACCGGCAGGGTATTCCTCTCTCGAAGGCTTACAAATACAGGCAAAGAGAGGATCTGCTCCTGCTTTCTTGAGCAGCCTTCACAGTGTTTCCCCGGCTTTCACACCACATTCCGGCTGCAAACATTACCTTGGTCTGGAGACAGCGCCTTCTCTTGCCGGCTGGCTCTCTAAACTGAAACCGCTCAGAAAGCTGTCTCTGGCCGCGGTTTCACAGACATCTCGGCTGTCTGCTCCTTGCCGCTCTGAGGAGCAGTCATTTCAGATATCTAGCATCACATCACAGCGCATGCACATGACTCTAAAACCTTTCTCTCTTAGAAAGTTGCTATTTATGAAAATTGTTTAAGCATGACTTTTCATCTTCTAACAATGTAATTAAAGGGAATATTATCAGATGATCTGCTCGTGCTTCAAGGACGAGGGATCCCTGTTTTCCAGTGTAGTCTCATCAGTCTCTGCAAACTCTTTCTACTGAAACAGCAGGCAGGGAATCCACAGCACATTCTCTGAACGGCACGGTTTTGTGTTTCTCCAAAGGAGAGCAGAAACTAACCCCTTGATTTTAAAGAATCACAGAATGTTCTTCCATGAATCGCTGCTAGAAGAGAAAGCATTTTAGCGGCAGGCTATTCCTCTCTCGAAGGCTGACAAATACAGGCAAAGAGTCGAGCTGCTTTTGCTTTCTTGCGCAGAGTTCACAGTGTAGTCCCGGCTTTCACAGTAGGCTTCAGCTGCAAACATTACGTTGTTCGGGAGACAGTGCCTTCTCTTACCGGCTAGCTCTCTAAACTGAAGCCGGTCGGAAAGCTGCCTCTCGCCGCGGTTCTACAGACATCCCGGCGGTCTGCTGCTTGCCTCCCTGACGAACAGTCTTTTCCGATTTCTAGCAGCATATT
The DNA here is from genome assembly GCA_033556795.1 of Tapera naevia. Classification (NCBI taxonomy): domain Eukaryota; kingdom Metazoa; phylum Chordata; class Aves; order Cuculiformes; family Neomorphidae; genus Tapera; species Tapera naevia. The sequence goes on from JAUMJJ010000377.1 coordinate 56,689, forward strand.
AAAGCGCGTCTACAGCAGTCTAAAATCTTGCCTCCTACCCACCCCCGAATTTTCTATTTTGGAAATGTTTTAGCATGACATCTAATCTCCTAACAATGTATTTAAAAGACAAATAATCAGATGATCTGTTCGTGTTCAAGGACGAGAGATGCCTTTTTTCCTGTCCATTCCCCTCAGCCTCTGCAAACTGTTTCTGCTGAAACTTGTTACAACAGCCGGCAGCGAATTCACACACATTCTCTGAACTGCACGGTTTTGTTTTTCCTCCAAGGGAGTGCAGAAACTAACCCTTTGAATTTAAAGAATCCTGGAATTTCCTTCCATGAATAGCTGCCAGAAGAGAAAGCTTTTTACTGGCAGGGTATTCCTCTCTCGAAGGCTTACAAATACAGGCAAAGTGAGGATCTGCTCCTGCTTTCTTGAGCAGCCTTCACAGTGTTTCCCCGGCTTTCACACCACATTCCGGCTGCAAACATTACGTTGGTCCGGAGACAGCGCCTTCTCTTGCCGGCTGGCTCGCTAAACTAAAACCGCTCAGAAAGCTGTCTCTGGCCGCGGTTCCACAGACATCTCGGCTGTCTGCTCCTTGCCGCTCTGAGGAGCAGTCATTTCAGATATCTAGCATCACATCACAGCGCATGCACATGACTCTAAAATCTTTCTCTCTTAGAAAGTTGCTATTTATGAAAATTGTTTTAACATGACTTTTCATCTTCTAACAATGTAATTAAAGGGAAAATTATCAGATGATCTGCTCGTGCTTCAAGGACGAGGGATCCCTGTTTTCCAGTGTAGTCTCATCAGCCTCGGCAAACTCTTTCTACTGAAACAGCAGGCAGGGAATCCACAGCACATTCTCTGAACGGCACGGTTTTGTGTTTCTCCAAAGGAGAGCAGAAACTAACCCCTTGATTTTAAAGAATCCTGGAATGTTCTTCCATGAATCGCTGCTAGAAGAGAAAGCATTTTAGCGGCAGGCTATTCCTCTCTCGAAGGCTGACAAATACAGGCAAAGAGTCGAGCTGCTTTTGCTTTCTTGCGCAGCCTTCACAGTGTAGCCCCGGCTTTCACAGTAGGCTTCAGCTGCAAACATTACGTTGTTCGGGAGACAGTGCCTTCTCTTACCGGCTAGCTCTCTAAACTGAAGCCGGTCGGAAAGCTGCCTCTGCCCGCGGTTCTACAGACATCCCGGCGGTCTTCTTCTTGCCTCCCTGACGAACAGTCATTTCAGATTTTGGGAGGAATTAACACAGTTTGGGAGAAAAAAAACTGATTATGGGGAAAATGAAGCCAGTTTGTGGGGAAAAAGCCGTTTTTGAATATAATAAACCCAGTTATGGGGAAAGTGAACCAGTAATGGGGAAAAAACCGATTATGGGGAAAATGAACAGAGTTTGGGGGGGGTAAAACCCATTTTGTAGGGAAAGGAACACAGTTAAGGTGGAAAGAAACAGATTCTGTGGAAAATGAAATTGTAGGGAAATGAACCCAGTTTTGTTGGAATAAAACATATTTTGTGGAAAATGAGGGTTTTTTTCTCCCCCCGACTGGATTCATTTTCCCCCAAATCGGGTTTTTTTCCTCCCAAATTGGGTTCATTTTCCCCAAAATCCTTTTTTTCCCACAAAAACTGGGTGCATTTTCACACAAATCAGGTTTTCCCCTCCAAACTGATTACATTTTCCAAAAATCTTCTATTTCCACTCCACACTGGGTTTATTTTCCCCAAAATCATTTTTTTCCCCATTACTGGATTCATTTCCCCAAAATCGTTTTTTTTTCCACCAAAACTGAGTTCATTTTCCCGAAATCGTTTCCCCCCCTCCCCCCCCAAAAAAAAAACTGGCTGCATTTTCACACAAATGAGATTTTCCCCTCCAAACTGATTTCATTTTCCCCCAAATCCGGGTTTATTTCCCAATTACTGGGTTCATTTCCCCAAAATAATTTTTTCCCAAAGCACTCTTCATTTTCCCCAAAATCGATTTTTTTCCACCAAAACAGAGACCATTTACCTACAAGTTGGGTTTTCCCCCCAAACTGTGTTCATTTTCCCCCAAATTAGGGTTTTTTACAAAATTTTACAAAATTACTGGGTTAATTTTCCCCAAAATCACTTCGCGCCCCCCCCCCCCCCAACTGGATGCATTTTCATACAAATCAGGTTTTTCCCCCCCAAAGTGGGTTAATTTTCACCATAATCAGCTTCTTTCCTCCCAAACTCGGTTCATTTCCCTTCAAGTTGGTTTCCTCCGCCCAAAACTTTGTTCATTTTCCCCAAAATTCGAATTTTTTAGCCCAATTACTGGGTTCATTTTCCCAAAATATTTTTTTCCCCAAAACTGGGTTCATTTTCCTTAAAAACGGGTTTTTCTGCCAAAACTGGGTTCATTTTCCGCATAATCAGCATTTTTCCTCCGAAACTAGGTTCATTTTCCACAAAATCCTTATTTCCCCCCAAAACTGGGTTTATTTTCACACAAATCAGGTTTTCCCCTCAAAACAGTGCTCATTTTCCTAAAAATCTTCTATTTCTACTCCACACTTGGTTCATTTTCCCCAAAAACAGATTTTTCCCCCAAAACTGGGTCCATTTTCCCTAAATTCGGGTATTTTTCCACCAAAACTCTGTTCATTTCCCTAGAAGTTGGTTTTTCCCCGCCAAACTTTGTTCATTTTCCCCAAAATTCGTTTTTTTTACCCAATTACTGGGTTCGTTTTCTCCAAAATAATTGTTTTCCCCAAAACTGGGTTCATTTTCTGCATAATCAGTTTTTCCCTCTGAAACTGGGTTCATTTTCCACAAAATTCGGGAAATGAACTGAGTTTTGGTGGAAAAAAACTGACTTTGGGGAAAATGAACCCAGTTAGGGAGGAAAAAATCCGATTTTGGGGCAAATTACCCCAATTATGGGGGAAAAAAAAATAATTTTCGGGAAATGAACCCAGTAATTGGAAAACCCGGATTCTGGGGAAAATGAACACAGTTTGGGAGGAAAGAAGCTGATTATGGGGAAAATGAAACCAGTTTTGGGGGAAAAAAAACATTTTTGGTGAAAATGAACCCAGTTTTGAAGGAAAAAAAAAGATTTTGGGGAAATAAAGCCAGTAACTGGTTCAAAAATCCATATGTTGGGGAAAATGAACACAATTTGGTGGGGAAAACCCGATATGTAGGGAAATAAACCCATTTTTGGTGGAAAAAACATATTTTGAGGAAAATGAACCCATTTTTTTTGGGGAAAAAATTATTTTGGGGAAAATGAACCCAGTTTGGGAGGAGAGAAGCTGATTATGGGGGAAATGAACCCAGTTTGGGGGGGGGGAAATATTTTGTGGAAATAAAGCCAGTAATTGGGTAAAAACCCCGGATTTTGGAGAAAAATGAACCCAGTCTGGTGGGGAAAACCCAATTTGTAGGGAAATAAACCCAGTTTTGTGGAAAAAATATATTTTGGGGAAAATGAACGCAGTAATGGGGAAAAATCCTGATTTTGGGGAAAATGAACCAGGTGCGGAGTGGAAATAGAAGATTTTGAGGAAAATGAAATCAGTTTGGAGGGGACAACCTGATTTGTGTGAAAATGTACCCAGTTTTGGGGGTTAATAGGGATTTTCTGGAAAATGAACCTAGTTTTGGAGGGAAAAAAATGCTGGTTATGCGGAAAATGAACCCAGTTTTGGGGGAAAAATCCATTTTTAAGGAAAATGAACCCAGTTTGGGGGAAAAAAATTATTTTGGGGAAAATAGTAATCGGGTAAAAAACCCGATTTTTTTGGAAAATGAACAGAGTTTGGGGGGGGGGGGAACCAACTTGTAGGGAAATGAACCGAGTTTTGCTCGAAAAAAAACAACTTTGGGGAAAATGAACCCAGTTTGGGAGGGAAAAAAAACGATTTTGGGGAAAATGAACCCAGTTTTGGGGGAAAAACCCCGATTTTGGGGAAATGAACCCAGTAATGGGGAAAAAAACTGATTTTGGGGAAAATGAACACTGTTTGGAGGGGAAAACTTGATTTGTGTGAAAATGCACCCAGTGTTTTGAAGAAAAAAAGGATTTTGGGGAAAATGAACCCAGTTTGGGAGGATAGAAGCTGATTAAGGGGAAAATGAACCCAGTTTGGGGGGGGGGGAAATATTTTGTGGAAATAAAGCCAGTAATTGGGTAAAAACCCCGGATTTTGGAGAAAAATGAACCCAGTCTGGTGGGGAAAACCCAATTTGTAGGGAAATAAACCCAGTTTTGTGGAAAAAATATATTTTGGGGAAAATGAACGCAGTAATGGGGAAAAATCCTGATTTTGGGGAAAATGAACCAAGTGCGGAGTGGAAATAGAAGATTTTGAGGAAAATGAAATCAGTTTGGAGGGGACAACCTGATTTGTGTGAAAATGTACCCAGTTTTGGGGGGGGGGGGGGGAAAGGATTTTGTGGAAAATGAACCTAGTTTTGGAGGAAAAAATCTGATTATGCGGAAAATGAACCCCTTTTGGGGGGAAAAATGATTTTGGGGGAAATGAACGCAGTAATTGGGTAACAAACTCTAATTTGGGGGAAAATGGAACCAGTTTGGTAGGGAAAACCAAATTTGTAGGGAAGTGAACCCATTTTTGGTGGAAAAAACCATATTTTGGGGAAAATGGACACAGTTTTGGGGGGGAAAATGATTTTGGGGAAAATGAACCCAGTAATGGGGAAAAAAATGATTTTGGGGAAAATGAACCCAGTGTGGAATGGAAATAGAAGATTTTGGGGAAAATGAAATCAGATAGGAGGGGAAAACCTGATTTTTGTGAAAATGAACTGAGTTTTGGGGGGAAATAAGGATTTTATGTAAAATGAACCTATTTTCGGAGGAAAAAAGCTGATTATGTGGAAAATGAACCCAGTTTTGCGGAAAAACCTGTTTTCAAGGAAAATGAACCCAGTTTTGGGGAAAAAAATTATTTTGGGGAAAATGAAGCCAGTGATCGGGTAAAAAACCCGGATTTTGGGGAAAATGAACACAGTTTGTTGGGGAAAACCTAATATGTAGGGAAATAAACCCAGTTTTGGTGGAAAAAACATATTTTGGGGAAAATGAACCCAGTTTTGGGGTAAAAAAAATGATTTTTGGAAAAATTAACCCACTTTGTGAGAAAAAACCCTGATTTTGGAGAAAATGAACCCAGTAATGGGGAAAAATCCTGATTTTGGGGAAAATGAACCAAGTGCGGAGTGGAAATAGAAGGTTTTGAGGAAAATGAAATCAGTTTGGACGGGACAACCTGATTTGTGTGAAAATGTACCCAGTTTTGGGGGTTAATAGGGATTTTGCGGAAAATGAACCTAGTTTCGGAGGAAAAATTCTGATTATACGGAAAATGAACACAGTTTTGGGGGAAAAAAACGTTTTTAAGGAAAATGAACCCAGTTTTTGGGGAAAAAAATATTTTGGGGAAAATGAACGCAGTAATTGGGTAAAAAAACCCGAATTTTGGGGAAAATCAGCAGAGTTGGGGGGGGGGGGTGAAGACTTGTAGAGAAATGAACCGACTTTTGCTGTAAAAAAACCGACTTTGGGGAAAATCAACCCAGTTTGGGAGGAAAAAATCCGATTTTGGGGAAAATGAACACTGGAGGGGAAAAAAACCTGGTTTTGGGGAAAATGAACACTGGAGGGGGAAAACTAGATTTGTGTGAAAATGCACCCAGTGTTTTGTGGAAAAAAAGGATTTTGGGGAAAATGAACCCAGTTTAGGAAGAAAGAAGCTGATTATGGGGAAAATTAACCCAGTTTGGAGGGGATAACCCGTTTTTGATTAAAATGAACCCAGTTTTGAGGGAAAAAACAAATTTTTGGGGAAATAAAGCCAGTAATTGGGGCTTCTCCAAAACAACCAGGTTTTGGAGAAAATGAACACAATTTGGTGGGGAAAACCCAATATTTAGGGAAATAAACCCAGTTTTGGTGGAAAAAAAAACATATTTTGGGGAAAATGAACACAGTTTTGGGGGAAAAAATGATTTTGGGGAAAATGAACCCAGTAATGGAGAAAAAATCCTGATTTTGGGGAAAATGAACCCAGTGTGGAGTGGAAATTGAAGATTTTGGGGAAAATGAAATCAGTTTGGAGGGGGAAAACCTGATTTGTGTGAAAATGTACCCAGTTTTTGGGGGAGAAAAAGGATTTTGGGTAAAATGAACCCAGTGTGGAGTGGAAATAGAAGATTTTGGAGAAAATGAACACTGTTTGGAGGGGAACACCTGATTTGGAGAAAAAGCATCCAGTTTTGGGGGGGAAATAAGGATTTTGTGGAAAATGAATATAGTTTCGGAGGATAAAAACTATTTATGCAGAAAATGAACCCAGTTTTGGGTAAAAAACCCGTTTTTAAGGAAAATGAACCCAATTTGGGGGAAAAAAAAATATTTTTGGGAAAATGAACCAGTAATTGGGTAAAAACCCCGAATTTTGGGGAAAATGAACCCCGTTTGGGAGGAAAAAAACCCGATTATGGGAAAAATGAACCCAGTTTTGGGGAAAAAAATATTTTGGGGAAAATGAAATCAGTTTTGGGAAAAAATTATTTTGGGGAAAATGAACCCAGTAATGGGGAAAAAAAATGATTTTGGGGAAAATGAACACAGTTTTGGGGGAAAAAATGATTTTGGGGAAAATGAACCCAGTAATGGAGAAAAAATCCTGATTTTGGGGAAAATGAACCCAGTGTGGAGTGGAAATAGAAGATTTTGGGGAAAATGAAATCAGTTTGGAGGGGAACACCTGATTTTGGAGAAAAAGCATCCAGTTTTGGGGGGAAATAAGGATTTTGTGGAAAATGAATATAGTTTTGGAGGATAAAAGCTATTTATGCAGAAAATGAACCCAGTTTTTGGGTAAAAAACCCGTTTTTAAGGAAAATGAACCCAATTTTGGGGAAAAAAATTATGTTTGGGAAAATGAACCCAGTAATTGGGTAAAAAACCCGAATTTTGGGGAAAATGAACCCCGTTTGGGAGGAAAAAAACCCGATTATGGAAAAATGAACCAGTTTTGGGGGAAAAAATTATTTTGAGGAAATGAAATCAGTTTTGGGAAAAAAATTATTTTGGGGAAAATGAACCCAGTAATGGGGAAAAAAAATGATTTTGGGGAAAATGAACCCAGTTTTGGGGGGAAAACCCCGGATTTGGGGAAAATGAACCCAGTTTTGGGGGAAAAAATGATTTTGGGGAAAATGAACCCAGTAATGGAGAAAAAATCCTGATTTTGGGGGAAAATGAACCCAGTGTGGAGTGGAAATAGAAGATTTTGGGGAAAATGAAATCAGTTTGGAGGGGAACACCTGATTTTGGAGAAAAAGCATCCAGTTTTGGGGGAAATAAGGATTTTGTGGAAAATGAATATAGTTTTGGAGGATAAAAGCTATTTATGCAGAAAATGAACCCAGTTTTGGGTAAAAAACCCGTTTTTAAGGAAAATGAACCCAATTTTGGGGAAAAAAATTATGTTTGGGAAAATGAACCCAGTAATTGGGTAAAAAACCCGAATTTTGGGGAAAATGAACCCCGTTTGGGAGGAAAAAAACCCGATTATGGGAAAAATGAACCCAGTTTTGGGGAAAAAAATATTTTGAGGAAAATGAAATCAGTTTTGGGAAAAAAATTATTTTGGGGAAAATGAACCCAGTAATGGGGAAAAAAAATGATTTTGGGGAAAATGAACCCAGTTTTGGGGGAAAACCCCGGATTTGGGGAAAATGAACCCAGTTTTGGGGGAAAAAATGATTTTGGGGAAAATGAACCCAGTAATGGAGAAAAAATCCTGATTTTGGGGAAAATGAACCCAGTGTGGAGTGGAAATAGAAGATTTTGGGGAAAATGAAATCAGTTTGGATGGGAACACCTGATTTTGGAGAAAAAGCATCCAGTTTTGGGGGGAAATAAGGATTTTGTGGAAAATGAATATAGTTTCGGAGGATAAAAACTATTTATGCAGAAAATGAACCCAGTTTTGGGTAAAAAACCCGTTTTTAAGGAAAATGAAGCCAATTTTGGGGAAAAAAAATTATTTTTGGAAAAATGAACCCAGTAATTGGGTAAAAAACCAGAATTTTGGGGAAAATGAACCCCGTTTGGGAGGAAAAAAACCCGATTATGGGAAAAATGAACCCAGTTTTGGGGAAAAAATTATTTTGAGGAAAATGAAATCAGTTTTGGGAAAAAAATTATTTTGGGGAAAATGAACCCAGTAATGGGGAAAAAAAACTGATTTTGGGGAAAATGAACCCAGTTTTGGGGGAAAACCCCGGATTTGGAGAAAATGAACCCAGTTTTGGGGGAAAAAATGATTTTGGGGAAAATGAACCCAGTAATGGAGAAAAAATCCTGATTTTGGGGAAAATGAACCCAGTGTGGAGTGGAAATTGAAGATTTTGGGGAAAATGAAATCAGTGTGGAGGGGAACACCTGATTATGGAGAAAAAGCATCCAGTTTTGGGGGGAAATAAGGATTTTGTGGAAAATGAATATAGTTTCGGAGGATAAAAGTTATTTATGCAGAAAATGAACCCAGTTTTGGGTAAAAAACCCGTTTTTAAGGAAAATGAACCCAATTTTGGGGAAAAAAATTATTTTTGGGAAAATGAACCCAGTAATTGGGTAAAAAAACCGAATTTTGGGGAAAATGAACCCCGTTTGGGAGGAAAAAAAAACCCGATTATGGGAAAAATGAACCCAGATTTGGGAAAAAATTATTTTGGGGAAAATGAAATCAGTTTTGGGAAAAAAATTATTTTGGGGAAAATGAACCCAGTAATGGGGAAAAAAAAACCTGATTTTGGGGAAAATGAACCCAGTGTTTCAGAGGAAATAGAAGATTTTGGGGAAAAAAAATCAAAAATTCACCAAAAATTACACCAAAAATTTCACCAAAATCATTATTTCCCTCCCAAAACTGGATTCATTTCCCCCAAAATCAGATTTTTTCTTCCCAAACCGGGTTCATTTTCCCCAAAATCCTATTTTTCCCCCAAAACTGGGTGCATATTCACACAAATCGGGTTTTCCCCTCCTAAAACGGTTCGTTTTCCACAAAAGCTTCTATTTCCACTCCACACTGGGTTCATTTTCCCCATAATCAGGGTTTATTCCCAATTACTGTGTTCACTTTCTCAAAAATCCTTTTACCCCCCCCCCCTCAAAAATGGGTTCATTTCTCTCAAAAAATAACCCCTTGATTTTAAAGAATCCTGGAATTTCCTTCCATGAATAGCTGCCAGAAGAGAAAGCTTTTTACCGGCAGGGTATTCCTCTCTCGAAGGCTTACAAATACAGGCAAAGAGAGGATCTGCTCCTGCTTTCTTGAGCAGCCTTCACAGTGTTTCCCCGGCTTTCACACCACATTCCGGCTGCAAACATTACGTTGGTCTGGAGACAGCGCCTTCTCTTGCCGGCTGGCTCTCTAAACTGAAACCGCTCAGAAAGCTGTCTCTGGCCGCGGTTTCACAGACATCTCGGCTGTCTGCTCCTTGCCGCTCTGAGGAGCAGTCATTTCAGATATCTAGCATCACATCACAGCGCATGCACATGACTCTAAAACCTTTCTCTCTTAGAAAGTTGCTATTTATGAAAATTGTTTTAACATGACTTTTCATCTTCTAACAATGTAATTAAAAGGAAAATTATCAGATGATCTGCTCGTGCTTCAAGGACGAGGGATCCCTGTTTTCCAGTGTAGTCTCATCAGTCTCTGCAAACTCTTTCTACTGAAACAGCAGGCAGGGAATCCACAGCACATTCTCTGAACGGCACGGTTTTGTGTTTCTCCAAAGGAGAGCAGAAACTAACCCCTTGATTTTAAAGAATCCTGGAATGTTCTTCCATGAATCGCTGCTAGAAGAGAAAGCATTTTAGCGGCAGGCTATTCCTCTCTCGAAGGCTGACAAATACAGGCAAAGAGTCGAGCTGCTTTTGCTTTCTTGCGCAGCCTTCACAGTGTAGCCCCGGCTTTCACAGTAGGCTTCAGCTGCAAACATTACGTTGTTCGGGAGACAGCGCCTTCTCTTACCGGCTAGCTCTCTAAACTGAAGCCGGTCGGAAAGCTGCCTCTCGCCGCGGTTCTACAGACATCCCGGCGGTCTGCTGCTTGCCTCCCTGACGAACAGTCATTTCAGATTTTGGGAGGAATTAACACAGTTTGGGAGAAAAAAAACTGATTATGGGGAAAATGAAGCCAGTTTGTGGGGAAAAAGCCGTTTTTGAATATAATAAACCCAGTTATGGGGAAAGTGAACCAGTAATGGGGAAAAAACCGATTATGGGGAAAATGAACAGAGTTTGGGGTGGGTAAAACCCATTTTGTAGGGAAAGGAACACAGTTAAGGTGGAAAGAAACAGATTCTGTGGAAAATGAAATTGTAGGGAAATGAACCCAGTTTTGTTGGAATAAAACATATTTTGTGGAAAATGAGGGTTTTTTTCTCCCCCCGACTGGATTCATTTTCCCCCAAATCGGGTTTTTTTCCTCCCAAATTGGGTTCATTTTCCCCAAAATCCTTTTTTTCCCACAAAAACTGGGTGCATTTTCACACAAATCAGGTTTTCCCCTCCAAACTGATTACATTTTCCAAAAATCTTCTATTTCCACTCCACACTGGGTTTATTTTCCCCAAAATCATTTTTTTCCCCATTACTGGATTCATTTCCCCAAAATCGTTTTTTTTCCACCAAAACTGAGTTCATTTTCCCGAAATCGTTTCCCCCCCTCCCCCCCCCCCAAAAAAAACTGGCTGCATTTTCACACAAATGAGATTTTCCCCTCCAAACTGATTTCATTTTCCCCCAAATCCGGGTTTATTTCCCAATTACTGGGTTCATTTCCCCAAAATAATTTTTTCCCAAAGCACTCTTCATTTTCCCCAAAATCGATTTTTTTCCACCAAAACAGAGACCATTTACCTACAAGTTGGGTTTTCCCCCCAAACTGTGTTCATTTTCCCCCAAATTAGGGTTTTTTACAAAATTTTACAAAATTACTGGGTTAATTTTCCCCAAAATCACTTCGCGCCCCCCCCCCCAAACTGGATGCATTTTCATACAAATCAGGTTTTTCCCCCCCAAAGTGGGTTAATTTTCACCATAATCAGCTTCTTTCCTCCCAAACTCGGTTCATTTCCCTTCAAGTTGGTTTCCTCCGCCCAAAACTTTGTTCATTTTCCCCAAAATTCGAATTTTTTAGCCCAATTACTGGGTTCATTTTCCCAAAATATTTTTTTTCCCCAAAACTGGGTTCATTTTCCTTAAAAACGGGTTTTTCTGCCAAAACTGGGTTCATTTTCCGCATAATCAGCATTTTTCCTCCGAAACTAGGTTCATTTTCCACAAAATCCTTATTTCCCCCCAAAACTGGGTTTATTTTCACACAAATCAGGTTTTCCCCTCAAAACAGTGTTCATTTTCCCCAAAATCTTCTATTTCTACTCCACACTTGGTTCATTTTCCCCAAAAACAGATTTTTCCCCCAAAACTGGGTCCATTTTCCCTAAATTCGGGTATTTTTCCACCAAAACTCTGTTCATTTCCCTAGAAGTTGGTTTTTCCCCGCCAAACTTTGTTCATTTTCCCCAAAATTCGGTTTTTTTACCCAATTACTGGGTTCGTTTTCTCCAAAATAATTGTTTTCCCCAAAACTGGGTTCATTTTCTGCATAATCAGTTTTTCCCTCTGAAACTGGGTTCATTTTCCACAAAATTCGGGAAATGAACTGAGTTTTGGTGGAAAAAAACTGACTTTGGGGAAAATGAACCCAGTTAGGGAGGAAAAAATCCGATTTTGGGGCAAATTACCCCAATTATGGGGGAAAAAAAAATAATTTTCGGGAAATGAACCCAGTAATTGGAAAACCCGGATTCTGGGGAAAATGAACACAGTTTGGGAGGAAAGAAGCTGATTATGGGGAAAATGAAACCAGTTTTGGGGGAAAAAAAAACATTTTTGGTGAAAATGAACCCAGTTTTGAAGGAAAAAAAAAGATTTTGGGGAAATAAAGCCAGTAACTGGTTCAAAAATCCATATGTTGGGGAAAATGAACACAATTTGGTGGGGAAAACCCGATATGTAGGGAAATAAACCCATTTTTGGTGGAAAAAACATATTTTGAGGAAAATGAACCCAGTTTTTTTGGGGAAAAAATTATTTTGGGGAAAATGAACCCAGTTTGGGAGGAGAGAAGCTGATTATGGGGGAAATGAACCCAGTTTGGGGGGGGGGAAATATTTTGTGGAAATAAAGCCAGTAATTGGGTAAAAATCCCGGATTTTGGAGAAAAATGAACCCAGTCTGGTGGGGAAAACCCAATTTGTAGGGAAATAAACCCAGTTTTGTGGAAAAAATATATTTTGGGGAAAATGAACGCAGTAATGGGGAAAAATCCTGATTTTGGGGAAAATGAACCAGGTGCGGAGTGGAAATAGAAGATTTTGAGGAAAATGAAATCAGTTTGGAGGGGACAACCTGATTTGTGTGAAAATGTACCCAGTTTTGGGGGTTAATAGGGATTTTCTGGAAAATGAACCTAGTTTTGGAGGGAAAAAAATGCTGGTTATGCGGAAAATGAACCCAGTTTTGGGGGAAAAATCCATTTTTAAGGAAAATGAACCCAGTTTGGGGGAAAAAAATTATTTTGGGGAAAATGAACCCAGTAATCGGGTAAAAAACCCGATTTTTTTGGAAAATGAACAGAGTTTGGGGGGGGGGGAACCAACTTGTAGGGAAATGAACCGAGTTTTGCTCGAAAAAAAACAACTTTGGGGAAAATGAACCCAGTTTGGGAGGGAAAAAAACGATTTTGGGGAAAATGAACCCAGTTTTGGGGGAAAAACCCCGATTTTGGGGAAATGAACCCAGTAATGGGGAAAAAAACTGATTTTGGGGAAAATGAACACTGTTTGGAGGGGAAAACTTGATTTGTGTGAAAATGCACCCAGTGTTTTGAAGAAAAAAAGGATTTTGGGGAAAATGAACCCAGTTTGGGAGGATAGAAGCTGATTAAGGGGAAAATGAACCCAGTTTGGGGGGGGGGAAATATTTTGTGGAAATAAAGCCAGTAATTGGGTAAAAACCCCGGATTTTGGAGAAAAATGAACCCAGTCTGGTGGGGAAAACCCAATTTGTAGGGAAATAAACCCAGTTTTGTGGAAAAAATATATTTTGGGGAAAATGAACGCAGTAATGGGGAAAAATCCTGATTTTGGGGAAAATGAACCAAGTGCGGAGTGGAAATAGAAGATTTTGAGGAAAATGAAATCAGTTTGGAGGGGACAACCTGATTTGTGTGAAAATGTACCCAGTTTTGGGGGGGGGGGGGGAAAGGATTTTGTGGAAAATGAACCTAGTTTTGGAGGAAAAAAATCTGATTATGCGGAAAATGAACCCCTTTTGGGGGGAAAAATGATTTTGGGGGAAATGAACGCAGTAATTGGGTAAAAAACTCTAATTTGGGGGAAAATGGAACCAGTTTGGTAGGGAAAACCAAATTTGTAGGGAAGTGAACCCATTTTTGGTGGAAAAAACCATATTTTGGGGAAAATGGACACAGTTTTGGGGGGGAAAATGATTTTGGGGAAAATGAACCCAGTAATGGGGAAAAAAATGATTTTGGGGAAAATGAACCCAGTGTGGAATGGAAATAGAAGATTTTGGGGAAAATGAAATCAGATAGGAGGGGAAAACCTGATTTTTGTGAAAATGAACTGAGTTTTGGGGGGAAATAAGGATTTTATGTAAAATGAACCTATTTTCGGAGGAAAAAAGCTGATTATGTGGAAAATGAACCCAGTTTTGCGGAAAAACCTGTTTTCAAGGAAAATGAACCCAGTTTTGGGGAAAAAAATTATTTTGGGGAAAATGAAGCCAGTGATCGGGTAAAAAACCCGGATTTTGGGGAAAATGAACACAGTTTGTTGGGGAAAACCTAATATGTAGGGAAATAAACCCAGTTTTGGTGGAAAAAACATATTTTGGGGAAAATGAACCCAGTTTTGGGGTAAAAAAAATGATTTTTGGAAAAATTAACCCACTTTGTGAGAAAAAACCCTGATTTTGGAGAAAATGAACCCAGTAATGGGGAAAAATCCTGATTTTGGGGAAAATGAACCAAGTGCGGAGTGGAAATAGAAGGTTTTGAGGAAAATGAAATCAGTTTGGACGGGACAACCTGATTTGTGTGAAAATGTACCCAGTTTTGGGGGTTAATAGGGATTTTGCGGAAAATGAACCTAGTTTCGGAGGAAAAATTCTGATTATACGGAAAATGAACACAGTTTTGGGGGGAAAAAAACGTTTTTAAGGAAAATGAACCCAGTTTTTGGGGAAAAAAATATTTTGGGGAAAATGAACGCAGTAATTGGGTAAAAAAACCCGAATTTTGGGGAAAATCAGCAGAGTTGGGGGGGGGGGGTGAAGACTTGTAGAGAAATGAACCGACTTTTGCTGTAAAAAAACCGACTTTGGGGAAAATCAACCCAGTTTGGGAGGAAAAAATCCGATTTTGGGGAAAATGAACACTGGAGGGGAAAAAAACCTGGTTTTGGGGAAAATGAACACTGGAGGGGAAAACTAGATTTGTGTGAAAATGCACCCAGTGTTTTGTGGAAAAAAAGGATTTTGGGGAAAATGAACCCAGTTTAGGAAGAAAGAAGCTGATTATGGGGAAAATTAACCCAGTTTGGAGGGGATAACCCGTTTTTGATTAAAATGAACCCAGTTTTGAGGGAAAAACAAATTTTTGGGGAAATAAAGCCAGTAATTGGGGCTTCTCCAAAACAACCAGGTTTTGGAGAAAATGAACACAATTTGGTGGGGAAAACCCAATATTTAGGGAAATAAACCCAGTTTTGGTGGAAAAAAAAACATATTTTGGGGAAAATGAACACAGTTTTGGGGGAAAAAATGATTTTGGGGAAAATGAACCCAGTAATGGAGAAAAAATCCTGATTTTGGGGAAAATGAACCCAGTGTGGAGTGGAAATTGAAGATTTTGGGGAAAATGAAATCAGTTTGGAGGGGAAAACCTGATTTGTGTGAAAATGTACCCAGTTTTTGGGGGAGAAAAAGGATTTTGGGTAAAATGAACCCAGTGTGGAGTGGAAATAGAAGATTTTGGAGAAAATGAACACTGTTTGGAGGGGAACACCTGATTTTGGAGAAAAAGCATCCAGTTTTGGGGGGAAATAAGGATTTTGTGGAAAATGAATATAGTTTCGGAGGATAAAAAATATTTATGCAGAAAATGAACCCAGTTTTGGGTAAAAAACCCGTTTTTAAGGAAAATGAACCCAATTTGGGGGAAAAAAAATTATTTTTGGGAAAATGAACCCAGTAATTGGGTAAAAACCCCGAATTTTGGGGAAAATGAACCCCGTTTGGGAGGAAAAAAACCCGATTATGGGAAAAATGAACCCAGTTTTGGGGAAAAAATTATTTTGGGGAAAATGAAATCAGTTTTGGGAAAAAATTATTTTGGGGAAAATGAACCCAGTAATGGGGAAAAAAAATGATTTTGGGGAAAATGAACACAGTTTTGGGGGAAAAAATGATTTTGGGGAAAATGAACCCAGTAATGGAGAAAAAATCCTGATTTTGGGGAAAATGAACCCAGTGTGGAGTGGAAATAGAAGATTTTGGGGAAAATGAAATCAGTTTGGAGGGGAACACCTGATTTTGGAGAAAAAGCATCCAGTTTTGGGGGGAAATAAGGATTTTGTGGAAAATGAATATAGTTTTGGAGGATAAAAGCTATTTATGCAGAAAATGAACCCAGTTTTGGGTAAAAAACCCGTTTTTAAGGAAAATGAACCCAATTTTGGGGAAAAAAATTATGTTTGGGAAAATGAACCCAGTAATTGGGTAAAAAACCCGAATTTTGGGGAAAATGAACCCCGTTTGGGAGGAAAAAAACCCGATTATGGGAAAAATGAACCCAGTTTTGGGGAAAAAATTATTTTGAGGAAAATGAAATCAGTTTTGGGAAAAAAATTATTTTGGGGAAAATGAACCCAGTAATGGGGAAAAAAAATGATTTTGGGGAAAATGAACCCAGTTTTGGGGGAAAACCCCGGATTTGGGGAAAATGAACCCAGTTTTGGGGGAAAAAATGATTTTGGGGAAAATGAACCCAGTAATGGAGAAAAAATCCTGATTTTGGGGAAAATGAACCCAGTGTGGAGTGGAAATAGAAGATTTTGGGGAAAATGAAATCAGTTTGGAGGGGAACACCTGATTTTGGAGAAAAAGCATCCAGTTTTGGGGGGAAATAAGGATTTTGTGGAAAATGAATATAGTTTTGGAGGATAAAAGCTATTTATGCAGAAAATGAACCCAGTTTTGGGTAAAAAAACCGTTTTTAAGGAAAATGAACCCAATTTTGGGGAAAAAAATTATTTTTGGGAAAATGAACCCAGTAATTGGGTAAAAAACCCGAATTTTGGGGAAAATGAACCCCGTTTGGGAGGAAAAAAACCCGATTATGGGAAAAATGAACCCAGTTTTGGGGAAAAAAATATTTTGAGGAAAATGAAATCAGTTTTGGGAAAAAAATGATTTTGGGGAAAATGAACCCAGTAATGGGGAAAAAAAATGATTTTGGGGAAAATGAACCCAGTTTTGGGGGAAAACCCCGGATTTGGGGAAAATGAACCCAGTTTTGGGGGAAAAAATGATTTTGGGGAAAATGAACCCAGTAATGGAGAAAAAATCCTGATTTTGGGGAAAATGAACCCAGTGTGGAGTGGAAATAGAAGATTTTGGGGAAAATGAAATCAGTTTGGATGGGAACACCTGATTTTGGAGAAAAAGCATCCAGTTTTGGGGGGAAATAAGGATTTTGTGGAAAATGAATATAGTTTCGGAGGATAAAAACTATTTATGCAGAAAATGAACCCAGTTTTGGGTAAAAAAACCCGTTTTTAAGGAAAATGAAGCCAATTTTGGGGAAAAAAATTTATTTTTGGAAAAATGAACCCAGTAATTGGGTAAAAAACCAGAATTTTGGGGAAAATGAACCCCGTTTGGGAGGAAAAAAACCCGATTATGGGAAAAATGAACCCAGTTTTGGGGAAAAAATTATTTTGAGGAAAATGAAATCAGTTTTGGGAAAAAAATTATTTTGGGGAAAATGAACCCAGTAATGGGGAAAAAAAACTGATTTTGGGGAAAATGAACCCAGTTTTGGGGGAAAACCCCGGATTTGGGGAAAATGAACCCAGTTTTGGGGGAAAAAATGATTTTGGGGAAAATGAACCCAGTAATGGAGAAAAAATCCTGATTTTGGGGAAAATGAACCCAGTGTGGAGTGGAAATTGAAGATTTTGGGGAAAATGAAATCAGTGTGGAGGGGAACACCTGATTATGGAGAAAAAGCATCCAGTTTTGGGGGGAAATAAGGATTTTGTGGAAAATGAATATAGTTTCGGAGGATAAAAGTTATTTATGCAGAAAATGAACCCAGTTTTGGGTAAAAAACCCGTTTTTAAGGAAAATGAACCCAATTTTGGGGAAAAAAATTATTTTTGGGAAAATGAACCCAGTAATTGGGTAAAAAAACCGAATTTTGGGGAAAATGAACCCCGTTTGGGAGGAAAAAAACCCCGATTATGGGAAAAATGAACCCAGATTTGGGGAAAAAATTATTTTGGGGAAAATGAAATCAGTTTTGGGAAAAAAATTATTTTGGGGAAAATGAACCCAGTAATGGGGAAAAAAAAACCTGATTTTGGGGAAAATGAACCCAGTGTTTCAGAGGAAATAGAAGATTTTGGGGAAAAAAAATCAAAAATTCACCAAAAATTACACCAAAAATTTCACCAAAATCATTATTTCCCTCCCAAAACTGGATTCATTTCCCCCAAAATCAGATTTTTTCTTCCCAAACCGGGTTCATTTTCCCCAAAATCCTATTTTTCCCCCAAAACTGGGTGCATATTCACACAAATCGGGTTTTCCCCTCCTAAAACGGTTCATTTTCCACAAAAGCTTCTATTTCCACTTCACACTGGGTTCATTTTCCCCATAATCAGGGTTTATTCCCAATTACTGTGTTCACTTTCTCAAAAATCCTTTTACCCCCCCCCCCCTCCCCTTAAAAAATGGGTTCATTTATCTCAAAAACTAACCCCTTGATTTTAAAGAATCCTGCAATTTCCTTCCATGAATAGCTGCCAGAAGAGAAAGCTTTTTACCGGCAGGGTATTCCTCTCTCGAAGGCTTACAAATACAGGCAAAGTGAGGATCTGCTCCTGCTTTCTTGAGCAGCCTTCACAGTGTTTCCCCGGCTTTCACACCACATTCCGGCTGCAAACATTACGTTGGTCCGGAGACAGCGCCTTCTCTTGCCGGCTGGCTCTCTAAACTGAAACCGCTCAGAAAGCTGTCTCTGGCCGCGGTTTCACAGACATCTCGGCTGTCTGCTCCTTGCCGCTCTGAGGAGCAGTCATTTCAGATATCTAGCATCACATCACAGCGCATGCACATGAGTCTAAAATCTTTCTCTCTTAGAAAGTTGCTATTTATGAAAATTGTTTTAGCATGACTTTTCATCTTCTAACAATGTAATTAAAGGGAAAATTATCAGATGATCTGCTCGTGCTTCAAGGACGCGGGATCCCTGTTTTCCAGTGTAGTCTCATCAGCCTCTGCAAACTCTTTCTACTGAAACAGCAGGCAGGGAATCCACAGCACATTCTCTGAACGGCACGGTTTTGTGTTTCTCCAAAGGAGAGCAGAAACTAACCCCTTGATTTTAAAGAATCACAGAATGTTCTTCCATGAATCGCTGCTGGAAGAGAAAGCATTTTAGCGGCAGGCTATTCCTCTCTCGAAGGCTGACAAATACAGGCAAAGAGTCGAGCTGCTTTTGCTTTCTTGCGCAGCCTTCACAGTGTAGCCCCGGCTTTCACAGTAGGCTTCAGCTGCAAACATTACGTTGTTCGGGAGACAGTGCCTTCTCTTACCGGCTAGCTCTCTAAACTGAAGCCGGTCGGAAAGCTGCCTCTCGCCGCGGTTCTACAGACATCCCGGCGGTCTGCTGCTTGCCTCCCTGACGAACAGTCTTTTCCGATTTCTAGCAGCATATTAAAGCGCGTCCACAGCAGTCTAAAATCTTGCCTCCTACCCACCCCCGAATTTTCTATTTTGGAAATGTTTTAGCATGACATCTAATCTCCTAACAATGTATTTAAAAGACAAATAATCGGATGATCTGTTCGTGCTCAATGAGGAGAGATCTCTTTTTTCCTGTCCATTCCCCTCAGCCTCTGCAAACTGTTTCTGCTGAAACTTGTTACAACAGCCGGCAGCGAATTCACACACATTCTCTGAACTGCACGGTTTTGTTTTTCCTCCAAGGGAGTGCAGAAACTAACCCTTTGAATTTAAAGAATCCTGGAATTTCCTTCCATGAATAGCTGCCAGAAGAGAAAGCTTTTTACCGGCAGGGTATTCCTCTCTCGAAGGCTTACAAATACAGGCAAAGTGAGGATCTGCTCCTGCTTTCTTGAGCAGCCTTCACAGTGTTTCCACGGCTTTCACACCACATTCCGGCTGCAAATATTACGTTGGTCCGGAGACAGCGCCTTCTCTTGCCGGCTGGCTCTCTAAAATGAAGCCGGTCGGAAAGCTGCCTCTGCCCGCGGTTCTAAAGACATCCCGGCGGTCTTCTTCTTGCCTCCCTGACGAACAGTCATTTCAGATTTTGGGAGGAATTAACACAGTTTGGGAGAAAAAAAACTGATTATGGGGAAAATGAAGCCAGTTTGTGGGGAAAAAGCCGTTTTTGAATATAATAAACCCAGTTATGGGGAAAATGAACCAGTAATGGGGAAAAAACCGATTATGGGGAAAAAGAACAGAGTTTGGGGGGGTAAAACCCATTTTGTAGGGAAAGGAACACAGTTAAGGTGGAAAGAAACAGATTCTGTGGAAAATGAAATTGTAGGGAAATGAACCCAGTTTTGCTGGAATAAAACATATTTTGTGGAAAATGAGGGTTTTTTTCTCCCCCCGACTGGATTCATTTTCCCCAAAATCGGGTTTTTTTCCTCCCAAATTGGGTTCATTTTCCCCAAAATCCTTTTTTTCCCACAAAAACTGGGTGCATTTTCACACAAATCAGGTTTTCCCTTCCAAAATGATTACATTTTCCAAAAATCTTCTATTTCCACTCCACACTGGGTTTATTTTCCCCAAAATCATTTTTTTCCCCATTACTGGATTCATTTCCCCAAAATCGTTTTTTTTCCACCAAAACTGAGTTCATTTTCCCGAAATCGTTTCCCGCCCTCCCCCCCCCCCCCAAAAAAAAAACTGGCTGCATTTTCACACAAATGAGATTTTCCCCTCCAAACTGATTTCATTTTCCCCCAAATCCGGGTTTATTTCCCAATTACTGGGTTCATTTCCCCAAAATAATTTTTTCCCAAAGCACTGTTCATTTTCCCCAAAATCGATTTTTTTTCCACCAAAACAGAGACCATTTACCTACAAGTTGGGTTTTCCCCCCAAACTGTGTTCATTTTCCCCCAAATTAGGGTTTTTTACAAAATTTTACAAAATTACTGGGTTAATTTTACCCAAAATCACTTCGCCCCCCCCCCCCCCCCCCCCCCAAACTGGATGCATTTTCAAACAAATCAGGTTTTTCCCCCCCAAAGTGGGTTAATTTTCACCATAATCAGCTTCTTTCCTCCCAAACTCGGTTCATTTCCCTACAAGTTGGTTTCCTCCGCCCAAAACTTTGTTCATTTTCCCCAAAATTCGATTTTTTAACCCAATTACTGGGTTCATTTTCCCAAAATATTTTTTTTCCCCAAAACTGGGTTCATTTTCCTTAAAAACGGGTTTTTCTGCCAAAACTGGGTTCATTTTCCGCATAATCAGCATTTTTCCTCCGAAACTAGGTTCATTTTCCACAAAATCCTTATTTCCCCCCAAAACTGGGTTTATTTTCACACAAATCATGTTTTCCCCTCAAAACAGTGTTCATTTTCCCCAAAATCTTCTATTTCCACTCCACACTTGGTTCATTTTCCCCAAAAACAGATTTTTCCCCCAAAACTGGGTCCATTTTCCCTAAATTCGGTTTTTTTTCCACCAAAACTCGGTTCATTTCTCTAGAACCTGGTTGTTTTGGAGAAGCCCCAATTACTGGCTTTATTTCCCAAAAAATTTGTTTTTCCCTCAAAACTGGGTTCATTTTAATCAAAAACGGGTTATCCCCTCCAAACTGGGTTAATTTTCCCCATAATCAGCTTCTTTCTTCCTAAACTGGGTTCATTTTCCCAAAAATCCTTTTTTTCCACAAAACACTGGGTGCATTTTCACACAAATCTAGTTTTCCCCTCCAGTGTTCATTTTCCCCAAAACCAGGTTTTTTTCCCCTCCAGTGTTCATTTTCCCCAAAATCGGATTTTTTCCTCCCAAACTGGGTTGATTTTCCCCAAAGTCGGTTTTTTTTACAGCAAAAGTCGGTTCATTTCTCTACAAGTCTTCCCCCCCCCCCCCCCCAACTCTGCTGATTTTCCCCAAAATTCGGTTTTTTTTACCCAATTACTGCGTTCATTTTCCCCAAAATAATTTTTTCCCCAAACTTTGTTCATTTTCCCCAAAATTCGGTTTATTTACCCAGTTACTGGGTTCGTTTTCTCCAAAATAATTGTTTTCCCCAAAACTGGGTTCATTTTCTGCATAATCAGTTTTTCCCTCTGAAACTGGGTTCATTTTCCACAAAATTCGGGAAATGAACTGAGTTTTGGTGGAAAAAAACTGACTTTGGGGAAAATGAACCCAGTTAGGGAGGAAAAAATCCGATTTTGGGGCAAATTACCCCAATTATGGGGGGAAAAAAAATAATTTTCGGGAAATGAACCCAGTAATTGGAAAACCCGGATTCTGGGGAAAATGAACACAGTTTGGGAGGAAAGAAGCTGATTATGGGGAAAATGAAACCAGTTTTGGGGGAAAAAAACATTTTTGGTGAAAATGAACCCAGTTTTGAAGGAAAAAAAAAGATTTTGGGGAAATAAAGCCAGTAACTGGTTCAAAAATCCATATGTTGGGGAAAATGAACACAATTTGGTGGGGAAAACCCGATATGTAGGGAAATAAACCCATTTTTGGTGGAAAAAACATATTTTGAGGAAAATGAACCCAGTTTTTTTGGGGAAAAAAATTATTTTGGGGAAAATGAACCCAGTTTGGGAGGAGAGAAGCTGATTATGGGGGAAATGAACCCAGTTTGGGGGGGGGGAAAAAATATTTTGTGGAAATAAAGCCAGTAATTGGGTAAAAATCCCGGATTTTGGAGAAAAATGAACCCAGTCTGGTGGGGAAAACCCAATTTGTAGGGAAATAAACCCAGTTTTGTGGAAAAAAAATATATTTTGGGGAAAATGAACGCAGTAATGGGGAAAAATCCTGATTTTGGGGAAAATGAACCAAGTGCGGAGTGGAAATAGAAGATTTTGAGGAAAATGAAATCAGTTTGGAGGGGACAACCTGATTTGTGTGAAAATGTACCCAGTTTTGGGGGTTAATAGGGATTTTCTGGAAAATGAACCTAGTTTTGGAGGGAAAAAAATGCTGATTATGCGGAAAATGAACCCAGTTTTGGGGGAAAAATCCATTTTTAAGGAAAATGAACCCAGTTTGGGGGAAAAAAATTATTTTGGGGAAAATGAACCCAGTAATCGGGTAAAAAACCCGATTTTTTTGGAAAATGAACAGAGTTTGGGGGGGGGGAACCAACTTGTAGGGAAATGAAACGAGTTTTGCTCGAAAAAAAAACAACTTTGGGGAAAATCAACCCAGTTTGGGAGGGAAAAAAAACGATTTTGGGGAAATGAACCCAGTAATGGGGAAAAAACCTGATTTTGGGGAAAATGAACACTGTTTGGAGGGGAAAACTTGATTTGTGTGAAAATGCACCCAGTGTTTTGAAGAAAAAAAGGATTTTGGGGAAAATGAACCCAGTTTGGGAGGATAGAAGCTGATTATGGGGAAAATGAACCCAGTTTGGGGGGGGGGAAATATTTTGTGGAAATAAAGCCAGTAATTGGGTAAAAACCCCGGATTTTGGAGAAAAATGAACCCAGTCTGGTGGGGAAAACCCAATTTGTAGGGAAATAAACCCAGTTTTGTGGAAAAAATATATTTTGGGGAAAATGAACGCAGTAATGGGGAAAAATCCTGATTTTGGGGAAAATGAACCAAGTGCGGAGTGGAAATAGAATATTTTGAGGAAAATGAAATGTTTGGAGGGGACAACCTGATTTGTGTGAAAATGTACCCAGTTTTGGGGGGGGGGGGGGGAAGGATTTTGTGGAAAATGAACCTAGTTTTGGAGGAAAAAATCTGATTATGCGGAAAATGAACCCCTTTTGGGGGGAAAAATGATTTTGGGGGAAATGAACGCAGTAATTGGGTAAAAAACTCTAATTTGGGGGAAAATGGAACCAGTTTGGTAGGGAAAACCAAATTTGTAGGGAAGTGAACCCATTTTTGGTGGAAAAAACCATATTTTGGGGAAAATGGACACAGTTTTGGGGGGGGAAATGATTTTGGGGAAAATGAACCCAGTAATGGGGAAAAAAATGATTTTGGGGAAAATGAACCCAGTGTGGAATGGAAATAGAAGATTTTGGGGAAAATGAAATCAGATAGGAGGGGAAAACCTGATTTTTGTGAAAATGAACTGAGTTTTGGGGGGAAATAAGGATTTTATGTAAAATGAACCTATTTTCGGAGGAAAAAAGCTGATTATGTGGAAAATGAACCCAGTTTTGCGGAAAAACCTGTTTTCAAGGAAAATGAACCCAGTTTTGGGGGAAAAAATGATTTTGGGGAAAATGAACCCAGTGATCGGGTAAAAAACCCGGATTTTGGGGAAAATGAACACAGTTTGTTGGGGAAAACCTAATATGTAGGGAAATAAACCCAGTTTTGGTGGAAAAAACATATTTTGGGGAAAATGAACCCAGTTTTGGGGTAAAAAAAATGATTTTTGGAAAAATTAACCCACTTTGTGAGAAAAACCCCTGATTTTGGAGAAAATGAACCCAGTAATGGGGAAAAACCCTGATTTTGGGGAAAATGAACCAAGTGCGGAGTGGAAATAGAAGGTTTTGAGGAAAATGAAATCAGTTTGGACGGGACAACCTGATTTGTGTGAAAATGTACCCAGTTTTGGGGGTTAATAGGGATTTTGCGGAAAATGAACCTAGTTTCGGAGGAAAAATTCTGATTATACGGAAAATGAACACAGTTTTGGGGGAAAAAAACGTTTTTAAGGAAAATGAACCCAGTAATGGAGAAAAAATCCTGATTTTGGGGAAAATGAACCCAGTGTGGAGTGGAAATTGAAGATTTTGGGGAAAATGAAATCAGTTTGGAGGGGAAAACCTGATTTGTGTGAAAATGTACCCAGTTTTTGGGGGAGAAAAAGGATTTTGGGTAAAATGAACCCAGTGTGGAGTGGAAATAGAAGATTTTGGAGAAAATGAACACTGTTTGGAGGGGAACACCTGATTTTGGAGAAAAAGCATCCAGTTTTGGGGGGAAATAAGGATTTTGTGGAAAATGAATATAGTTTCGGAGGATAAAAACTATTTATGCAGAAAATGAACCCAGTTTTGGGTAAAAAACCCGTTTTTAAGGAAAATGAACCCAATTTTGGGGAAAAAAAATTATGTTTGGGAAAATGAACCCAGTAATTGGGTAAAAAACCCGAATTTTGGGGAAAATGAACCCCGTTTGGGAGGGAAAAAACCCAATTATGGGAAAAATGAACCCAGTTTTGGGGAAAAAATTATTTTGGGGAAAATGAACCCAGTAATGGGGAAAAAAACCTGATTTTGGGGAAAATGAACCCAGTTTTGGGGGAAAACCCCGGATTTGGGGAAAATGAACCCAGTTTTGGGGGAAAAAATGATTTTGGGGAAAATGAACCCAGTAATGGAGAAAAAATCCTGTTTTTGGGGAAAATGAACCCAGTGTGGAGTGGAAATTGAAGATTTTGGGGAAAATGAAATCAGTTTGGAGGGGAACACCTGATTTTGGAGAAAAAGTATCCAGTTTTGGGGGGAAATAAGGATTTTGTGGAAAATGAATATAGTTTCGGAGGATAAAAGCTATTTATGCAGAAAATGAACCCAGTTTTGGGTAAAAAACCCGTTTTTAAGGAAAATGAACCCAATTTTGGGGAAAAAAATTATGTTTGGGAAAATGAACCCAGTAATTGGGTAAAAAACCCGAATTTTGGGGAAAATGAACCCCGTTTGGGAGGAAAAAAACCCGATTATGGGAAAAATGAACCCAGTTTTGGGGAAAAAATTATTTTGGGGAAAATGAAATCAGTTTTGGGAAAAAAATTATTTTGGGGAAAATGAACCCAGTAATGGGGAAAAAAAACCTGATTTTGGGGAAAATGAACCCAGTGTTTCAGAGGAAATAGAAGATTTTGGGGAAAAAATCAAAAATTCACCAAAAATTACTCCAAAAATTTCACCAAAATCATTATTTCCCTCCCAAAACTGGATTCATTTCCCCCAAAATCAGATTTTTTCCTCCCTAACCGGGTTCATTTTCCCCAAAATCCTATTTTTCCCCCAAAACTGGGTGCATATTCACACAAATCAGGTTTTCCCCTCCTAAAACGGTTCATTTTCCACAAAAGCTTCTATTTCCACTCCACACTGGGTTCATTTTCCCCATAATCAGGGTTTATTCCCAATTACTGTGTTCACTTTCTCAAAAATCCTTTTACCCCCCCCCCCTCAAAAATGGGTTCATTTATCTCAAAAACTAACCCCTTGATTTTAAAGAATCCTGCAATTTCCTTCCATGAATAGCTGCCAAAGAGAAAGCTTTTTACCGGCAGGGTATTCCTCTCTCGAAGGCTAACAAATACAGGCAAAGAGAGGATCTGCACCTGCTTTCTTGAGCAGCCTTCACAGTGTTTCCCCGGCTTTCACACCACATTCCGGCTGCAAACATTACGTTGGTCCGGAGACAGCGCCTTCTCTTGCCGGCTGGCTCTCTAAACTGAAACCGCTCAGAAAGCTGTCTCTGGCCGCGGTTTCACAGACATCTCGGCTATCTGCTCCTTGCCGCTCTGAGGAGCAGTCATTTCAGATATCTAGCATCACATCACAGCGCATGCACATGACTCTAAAATCTTTCTTTCTTAGAAAGTTGCTATTTATGAAAAATGTTTTAGCATGACTTTTCATCTTCTAACAATGTAATTAAAGGGAATATTATCAGATGATCTGCTCGTGCTTCAAGGACGAGGGATCCCTGTTTTCCAGTGTAGTCTCATCAGCCTCTGCAAACTCTTTCTACTGAAACAGCAGGCAGGGAATCCACAGCACATTCTCTGAACGGCACGGTTTTGTGTTTCTCCAAAGGAGAGCAGAAACTAACCCCTTGATTTTAAAGAATCACAGAATGTTCTTCCATGAATCGCTGCTAGAAGAGAAAGCATTTTAGCGGCAGGCTATTCCTCTCTCGAAGGCTGACAAATACAGGCAAACAGTCGAGCTGCTTTTGCTTTCTTGCGCAGCCTTCACAGTGTAGCCCCGGCTTTCACAGTAGGCTTCAGCTGCAAACATTACGTTGTTTGGGAGACAGTGTCTTCTCTTACCGGCTAGCTCTCTAAACTGAAGCCGGTCGGAAAGCTGCCTCTCGCCGCGGTTCTACAGACATCCCGGCGGTCTGCTGCTTGCCTCCCTGACGAACAGTCTTTTCCGATTTCTAGCAGCATATTAAAGCGCGTCCACAGCAGTCTAAAATCTTGCCTCCTACCCACCCCCGAATTTTCTATTTTGGAAATGTTTTAGGATTACATCTAATCTCCTAACAATGTATTTAAAAGACAAATAATCAGATGATCTGTTCGTGTTCAAGGACGAGAGATGCCTTTTTTCCTGTCCATTCCCTTCAGCCTCTGCAAACTGTTTCTGCTGAAACTTGTTACAACAGCCGGCAGCGAATTCACACACATTCTCTGAACTGCACGGTTTTGTTTTTCCTCCAAGGGAGTGCAGAAACTAACCCTTTGAATTTAAAGAATCCTGGAATTTCCTTCCATGAATAGCTGCCAGAAGAGAAAGCTTCTTACCGGCAGGGTATTCCTCTCTCGAAGGCTTACAAATACAGGCAAAGTGAGGATCTGCTCCTGCTTTCTTGAGCAGCCTTCACAGTGTTTCCCCGGCTTTCACACCACATTCCGGCTGCAAACATTACATTGGTCCGGAGACAGCGCCTTCTCTTGCCGGCTGGCTCTCTAAACTGAAACCGCTCAGAAAGCTGTCTCTGGCCCCGGTTTCACAGACATCTCGGCTGTCTGCTCCTTGCCGCTCTGAGGAGCAGTCATTTCAGATATCTAGCATCACATCACAGCGCATGCAGATGAGTCTAAAATCTTTCTCTCTTAGAAACTTGCTATTTATGAAAATTGTTTTAGCATGACTTTTCATCTTCTAACAATGTAATTAAAGGGAAAATTATCAGATGATCTGCTCGTGCTTCAAGGACGAGGGATCCCTGTTTTCCAGTGTAGTCTCATCAGCCTCTGCAAACTCTTTCTACTGAAACAGCAGGCAGGGAATCCACAGCACATTCTCTGAACGGCACGGTTTTGTGTTTCTCCAAAGGAGAGCAGAAACTAACCCCTTGATTTTAAAGAATCACCGAATCTTCTTCCATGAATCGCTGCTAGAAGAGAAAGCATTTTAGCGGCAGGCTATTCCTCTCTCGAAGGCTGACAAATACAGGCAAAGAGTCGAGCTGCTTTTGCTTTCTTGCGCTGCCTTCACAGTGTAGCCCCGGCTTTCACAGTAGGCTTCAGCTGCAAACATTACGTTGTTCGGGAGACAGTGCCTTCTCTTACCGGCTAGCTCTCTAAACTGAAGCCGGTCGGAAAGCTGCCTCTGCCCGCGGTTCTAAAGACATCCCGGCGGTCTTCTTCTTGCTTCCCTGACGAACAGTCATTTCAGATTTTGGGAGGAATTAACCCAGTTTGGGAGAAAAAAAACTGATTATGGGGAAAATGAAGCCAGTTTTTGGGGAAAAAGCCGTTTTTGAATATAATAAACCCAGTTATGGGGAAAATGAACCAGTAATGGGGAAAAAACCGATTATGGGGAAAATGAACAGAGTTTGGGGGGGTAAAACCCATTTTGTAGGGAAAGGAACACAGTTAAGGTGGAAAGAAACAGATTCTGTGTAAAATGTAATTGTAGGGAAATGAACCCAGTTTTGCTGGAATAAAACATATTTTGTGGAAAATGAGGGTTTTTTTCTCCCCCCGACTGGATTCATTTTCCCCAAAATCGGGTTTTTTTCCTCCCAAATTGGGTTCATTTTCCCCAAAATCCTTTTTTTCCCACAAAAACTGGGTGCATTTTCACACAAATCAGGTTTTCCCTTCCAAACTGATTACATTTTCCAAAAATCTTCTATTTCCACTCCACACTGGGTTTATTTTCCCCAAAATCATTTTTTTCCCCATTACTGGATTCATTTCCCCAAAATCGTTTTTTTTCCACCAAAACTGAGTTCATTTTCCCGAAATCGTTTCCCCCCCTCCCCAAAAAAATACTGGCTGCATTTTCACACAAATGAGATTTTCCCCTCCAAACTGATTTCATTTTCCCCCAAATCCGGGTTTATTTCCCAATTACTGGGTTCATTTCCCCAAAATATTTTTTTCCCAAAGCACTGTTCATTTTCCCCAAAATCGATTTTTTTCCACCAAAACAGAGACCATTTACCTACAAGTTGGGTTTTCCCCCCAAACTGTGTTCATTTTCCCCCAAATTAGGGTTTTTTACAAAATTTTACAAAATTACTGGGTTAATTTTCCCCAAAATCACTTCGCCCCCCCCCCCCCCCCCCCAAACTGGATGCATTTTCAAACAAATCAGGTTTTTCCCCCCCAAAGTGGGTTAATTTTCACCATAATCAGCTTCTTTCCTCCCAAACTCGGTTCATTTCCCTACAAGTTGGTTTCCTCCGCCCAAAACTTTGTTCATTTTCCCCAAAATTCGATTTTTTTAACCCAATTACTGGGTTCATTTTCCCAAAATATTTTTTTTCCCAAAAACTGGGTTCATTTTCCTTAAAAACGGGTTTTTCTGCCAAAACTGGGTTCATTTTCCGCATAATCAGCATTTTTCCTCCGAAACTAGGTTCATTTTCCACAAAATCCTTATTTCCCCCCAAAACTGGGTTTATTTTCACACAAATCAGGTTTTCCCCTCAAAACAGTGTTCATTTTCCCCAAAATCTTCTATTTCCACTCCACACTTGGTTCATTTTCCCCAAAAACAGATTTTTCCCCCAAAACTGGGTCCATTTTCCCTAAATTCGGTTTTTTTTCCACCAAAACTCGGTTCATTTCTCTAGAAGTTGGTTTTTCCCCCCCAAACTTTGTTCATTTTCCCCAAAATTCGGTTTTTTTACCCAATTACTGGGTTCGTTTTCTCCAAAATAATTGTTTTCCCCAAAACTGGGTTCATTTTCTGCATAATCAGTTTTTCCCTCTGAAACTTGGTTCATTTTCCACAAAATTCGGGAAATGAACTGAGTTTTGGTGGAAAAAAACTGACTTTGGGGAAAATGAACCCAGTTAGGGAGGAAAAAATCCGATTTTGGGGCAAATTACCCCAATTATGGGGGGAAAAAAAATAATTTTCGGGGAAATGAACCCAGTAATTGGGAAAACCCGGATTCTGGGGAAAATGAACACAGTTTGGGAGGAAAGAAGCTGATTATGGGGAAAATGAAACCAGTTTTGGGGGAAAAAAACATTTTTGGTGAAAATGAACCCAGTTTTGAAGGAAAAAAAAAAGATTTTGGGGAAATAAAGCCAGTAACTGGTTCAAAAATCCATATGTTGGGGAAAATGAACACAATTTGGTGGGGAAAACCCGATATGTAGGGAAATAAACCCATTTTTGGTGGAAAAAACATATTTGAGGAAAATGAACCCAGTTTTTTTGGGGAAAAAATTATTTTGGGGAAAATGAACCCAGTTTGGGAGGAGAGAAGCTGATTATGGGGGAAATGAACCCAGTTTGGGGGGGAAAAAATATTTTGTGGAAATAAAGCCAGTAATTGGGTAAAAATCCCGGATTTTGGAGAAAAATGAACCCAGTCTGGTGCGGAAAACCCAATTTGTAGGGAAATAAACCCAGTTTTGTGGAAAAAAAAATATTTTGGGGAAAATGAACGCAGTAATGGGGGAAAAATCCTGATTTTGGGGAAAATGAACCAAGTGCGGAGTGAAATAGAAAGATTTGAGGAAAATGAAATCAGTTTTGGAGGGGACAACCTGATTTGTGTGAAATGTACCCAGTTTTGGGGGTTAATAGGGATTTTCTGGAAAATGAACCTAGTTTTGAGGGAAAAAAATGCTGATTATGCGGAAAATGAACCCAGTTTTGGGGGAAAAAATCCATTTTTAAGGAAAATGACCCAGTTTGGGGGAAAAAAAATTATTTTGGGGAAAATGAACCCAGTAATCGGGTAAAAAACCCGATTTTTTTGGAAAATGAACAGAGTTTGGGGGGGGGGGAACCAACTTGTAGGGAAATGAAACGAGTTTTGCTCGAAAAAAAACAACTTTGGGAAAATCAACCCAGTTTGGAGGGAAAAAAACGATTTTGGGGAAATGAACCCAGTAATGGGGAAAAAACCTGATTTTGGGGAAAATGAACACTGTTTGGAGGGGAAAACTTGATTTGTGTGAAAATGCACCCAGTGTTTTGAAGAAAAAAAGGATTTTGGGGAAAATGAACCCAGTTTGGGAGGATAGAAGCTGATTATGGGGAAAATGAACCCCAGTTTGGGGGGGGGGAAATATTTTGTGGAAATAAAGCCAGTAATTGGGTAAAAACCCGGATTTTGGAGAAAAATGAACCCAGTCTGGTGGGGAAAACCCAATTTGTAGGAAATAAACCCAGTTTTGTGGAAAAAAATATATTTTGGGGAAAATGAACGCAGTAATGGGGAAAAATCCTGATTTTGGGGAAAATGAAACCAAGTGCGGAGTGGAAATAGAATATTTTGAGGAAAATGAAATGTTTGGAGGGGACAACCTGATTTGTGTGAAAATGTACCCAGTTTTGGGGGGGGGGGGAAGGATTTTGTGGAAAATGAACCTAGTTTTGGAGGAAAAAAATCTGATTATGCGGAAAATGAACCCCTTTTGGGGGGGAAAAATGATTTTGGGGGAAATGAACGCAAGTAATTGGGTAAAAAAACTCTAATTTGGGGAAAATGGAACCAGTTTGGTAGGGGAAAAACCAAATTTGTAGGGAAGTGAACCCATTTTTGGTGGAAAAAAACCATATTTTGGGGGAAAATGGACACAGTTTTGGGGGGGGAAATGATTTTGGGGAAAATGAACCCAGTAATGGGAAAAAAATGATTTTGGGAAAAATGAACCCAGTGTGGAATGGAAATAGAAGATTTTGGGGAAAATGAAATCAGATAGGAGGGGGAAAACTGATTTTTGTGAAAATGAACTGAGTTTTGGGGGGGAAATAAGGATTTTATGTAAATGAACCTATTTTCGGAGGAAAAAAGCTGATTATGTGGAAAATGAACCCAGTTTTGCGGAAAAACCTGTTTTCAAGGAAAATGAACCCAGTTTTGGGGGAAAAATGATTTTGGGGAAAATGAACCCAGTGATCGGGGTAAAAAAACCCGGATTTTGGGGAAAATGAACACAGTTTGTTGGGGAAAACCTAATATGTAGGGAAATAAACCCAGTTTTGGTGGAAAAAACATATTTTGGGGAAAATGAACCCAGTTTTGGGGTAAAAAAAATGATTTTTGGAAAAATTAACCCACTTTGTGAGAAAAACCCCTGATTTTGGAGAAAATGAACCCAGTAATGGGGAAAAACCCTGATTTTGGGGAAAATGAACCAAGTGCGGAGTGGAAATAGAAGGTTTTGAGGAAATGAAATCAGTTTGGACGGGACAACCTGATTTGTGTGAAAATGTACCCAGTTTTGGGGGTTAATAGGGATTTTGCGGAAAATGAACCTAGTTTCGGAGGAAAAATTCTGATTATACGGAAAATGAACACAGTTTTGGGGGAAAAAAAACGTTTTTAAGGAAAATGAACCCAGTAATGGAGAAAAAATCCTGATTTTGGGGAAAATGAACCCAGTGTGGAGTGGAAATTGAAGATTTTGGGGAAAATGAAATCAGTTTGGAGGGGAAAACCTGATTTGTGTGAAAATGTACCCAGTTTTTGGGGGAGAAAAAGGATTTTGGGTAAAATGAACCCAGTGTGGAGTGGAAATAGAAGATTTTGGAGAAAATGAACACTGTTTGGAGGGGAACACCTGATTTTGGGAGAAAAAGCATCCAGTTTTGGGGGAAATAAGGATTTTGTGGAAAATGAATATAGTTTCGGAGGATAAAAACTATTTATGCAGAAAATGAACCCAGTTTTGGGTAAAAAACCCGTTTTTAAGGAAAATGAACCCAATTTTGGGGAAAAAAAATTATGTTTGGGAAAATGAACCCAGTAATTGGGTAAAAAACCCGAATTTTGGGGAAAATGAACCCCGTTTGGGAGGAAAAAAACCCAATTATGGGAAAAATGAACCCAGTTTTGGGGAAAAAATTATTTTGGGGAAAATGAACCCAGTAATGGGGAAAAAAACCTGATTTTGGGGAAAATGAACCCAGTTTTGGGGGAAAACCCCGGATTTGGGGAAAATGAACCCAGTTTTGGGGGAAAAAATGATTTTGGGGAAAATGAACTCCCAGTAATGGAGAAAAAATCCTGTTTTTGGGGAAAATGAACCCAGTGTGGAGTGGAAATTGAAGATTTTGGGGAAAATGAAATCAGTTTGGAGGGGAACACCTGATTTTGGAGAAAAAGTATCCAGTTTTGGGGGGAAATAAGGATTTTGTGGAAAATGAATATAGTTTCGGAGGATAAAAGCTATTTATGCAGAAAATGAACCCAGTTTTGGGTAAAAAACCCGTTTTTAAGGAAAATGAACCCAATTTTGGGGAAAAAAATTATGTTTGGGAAAATGAACCCAGTAATTGGGTAAAAAACCCGAATTTTGGGGAAAATGAACCCCGTTTGGGAGGAAAAAAACCCGATTATGGGAAAAATGAACCCAGTTTTGGGGAAAAAAATATTTTGAGGAAAATGAAATCAGTTTTGGGAAAAAAATTATTTTGGGGAAAATGAACCCAGTAATGGGGAAAAAAAACCTGATTTTGGGGAAAATGAACCCAGTGTTTCAGAGGAAATAGAAGATTTTGGGGAAAAAATCAAAAATTCACCAAAAATTACTCCAAAAATTTCACCAAAATCATTATTTCCCTCCCAAAACTGGATTCATTTCCCCCAAAATCAGATTTTTTCCTCCCTAACCGGGTTCATTTTCCCCAAAATCCTATTTTTCCCCCAAAACTGGGTGCATATTCACACAAATCAGGTTTTCCCCTCCTAAAACGGTTCATTTTCCACAAAAGCTTCTATTTCCACTCCACACTGGGTTCATTTTCCCCATAATCAGGGTTTATTCCCAATTACTGTGTTCACTTTCTCAAAAATCCTTTTACCCCCCCCCCCTCAAAAATGGGTTCATTTATCTCAAAAACTAACCCCTTGATTTTAAAGAATCCTGGAATTTCCTTCCATGAATAGCTGCCAGAAGAGAAAGCTTTTTACCGGCAGGGTATTCCTCTCTCGAAGGCTTACAAATACAGGCAAAGAGAGGATCTGCTCCTGCTTTCTTGAGCAGCCTTCACAGTGTTTCCCCGGCTTTCACACCACATTCCGGCTGCAAACATTACGTTGGTCCGGAGACAGCGCCTTCTCTTGCCGGCTGGCTCTCTAAACTGAAACCGCTCAGAAAGCTGTCTCTGGCCGCGGTTTCACAGACATCTCGGCTGTCTGCTCCTTGCCGCTCTGAGGAGCAGTCATTTCAGATATCTAGCATCACATCACAGCGCATGCAGATGAGTCTAAAATCTTTCTCTCTTAGAAACTTGCTATTTATGAAAAATGTTTTAGCATGACTTTTCATCTTCTAACAATGTAATTAAAGGGAATATTATCAGATGATCTGCTCGTGCTTCAAGGACGAGGGATCCCTGTTTTCCAGTGTAGTCTCATCAGCCTCTGCAAACTCTTTCTACTGAAACAGCAGGCAGGGAATCCACAGCACATTCTCTGAACGGCACGGTTTTGTGTTTCTCCAAAGGAGAGCAGAAACTAACCCCTTGATTTTAAAGAATCACAGAATGTTCTTCCATGAATCGCTGCTAGAAGAGAAAGCATTTTAGCGGCAGGCTATTCCTCTCTCGAAGGCTGACAAATACAGGCAAACAGTCGAGCTGCTTTTGCTTTCTTGCGCAGCCTTCACAGTGTAGCCCCGGCTTTCACAGTAGGCTTCAGCTGCAAACATTACGTTGTTTGGGAGACAGTGCCTTCTCTTACCGGCTAGCTCTCTAAACTGAAGCCGGTCGGAAAGCTGCCTCTCGCCGCGGTTCTACAGACATCCCGGCGGTCTGCTGCTTGCCTCC